>CM061752.1:166219611-166665071 GCA_030979885.1 Lolium multiflorum
GGCATGGTGGTTTTTACAAAAAGTGTTCATCTTGATGTTGTCTTGGATGACATGCAAAGAGTGGAAAGATTTTAGTTTGAGAATTTTGAAATACAGGGGCTCAAAGTGGTGACCAGATTATAATGGGCAGATTTGACCATTATTCTATGTGACCTCAATTTTTATTTGAATTTGATTTAATGGGTGTTTCTATGATTCACAAAGTTGTAATATGAGTTTAGTAATGTATTTCAACTAATGGTGAAGGTCAATTTGGTCTAGGGTCAAGATTTATGAAAATGGCATAATGTCTATGTGAGGGTTTTAGGGTTTTAGCAATTGATTTTATTTTATTTTATTTTCTTTGTGATCTTCACTGGATCACATTAGGGTTTTTAGGGTTTAGCATATGCACCAGGTAACAAGCATCATGGCATATCACTCAAATGCACAAGTCCTATGCATGGTACTATATGTAAGAAAAAGTTTTTGTTGGTTTGAAATTTTACTTTCTGGAATTCTTCTAATTTTCTTTTATTGAACTTTGGGGTGTTACATTTCGTGACGGAGGCTTTAAGTAGGCGGAAGGGCAACGCGGGGGGCCACACGAGGGCCCCACACCCTAGGTCGGCGCGCTGGGCCTCGGGGCGCCGCCCTATGGTGTGCGGCGCTCGTGGCCCCACTTCCTTCCCTCTTCGGTCTTCTCGAAGCTTCGTGCAAAAATAGGACCCCGGGCGAAGATTTCGTCCAATTCCGAGAATATTTCCTTACTAGGATTTCTGAAACCAAAAACAGCAGAAAAAACAACTGGCTCTTCGGCATCTTGTTAATAGGTTAGTTCCAGAAAATGCATAAATATGACATATAATGTGCATAAAACATGTAGGTATCATCAATAAAGTAGCATGGAACATAAGAAATTATCGATACGTTGGAGACGTATCACCTCCATACCCACAAACCCGGACGATTCAACGTGTTCCACCTACTTGTCGCCCACCAGCACACGCCACCCCTGTCTTGAGGCCATCCTCGCCATCTCGGTGTGGTCACCGGAGCAGGGCCTGGAAATAGAGAAGAGAGGTAGCCAGGTCGGGGTAGCAGCACCTCAGCCGCGCCGGAGGAAAGTACCTCTACCGCCTTCGCGGTAGCCGACATGACATGGCAACAAGGTCAAACCAGGCCCACACTAGCCCGGCCCGGCCCAAACATGTCCGCAAAGTCCCCACTGCCAAGCTGCAGCAGGCCGGCCGGAGCGCCGCCACCAACCAGCCACTGTCGTCGCGCCTTCTCCGCCTCCAGGGAGCACCGTCGTCGCGCTAGATGCAGGCCGCCCGCCCAGCCCCTCCGGGCACCGAACTGGGCCTAGATTTGGGCCGAACAGGCCCTACCCTCGTGTCGCCCGCTGATACGTCCAAAACGTATCTACTTTCCCGAACACTTTTGCTATTGTTTTGCCTCTAATTTGTGTATTTTGGATACAACTAACACGGACTAACGCTGTTTTCAGCAGAATTGCTCTGGTGTCTCGTTTTTGTGCAGAAATCCAACTTTCGGGAAAATCCTCTTCTTCAGAAGGCCCTATTTTACCAAAATATTGACGGAGCCAGAAGGGCAAAGGAGGTGGAGGCCCGAGGGCCCCACACCATATGGCGGCGCGGCCCAGGGGGGGCGCGCGGCCCTATGGTGTGGCCCCCTCGGCCGGCCTCCGACGCCCCCTTCGGACTACTTATTGGTTTCGACCCGAAAACGCACGGGAGAGAAGTCGCGAAACCCTCCAGAGAGCCGCCACATCGCGAAACTCCGTCGCGGGAGCCGAAGTCTCCGTTCGGCACGCCGGACGGGGAATTGGAGGAGATCTTCACCGCCATCACCGCCAACGCCTCTCCATCAACCAGCAATGTTTCCCCCATCCATGTGTGAGTAATTCCCCCGCTGTAGGCTGAAGGGGATGGTAGGGATTGGATGAGATTGGTCATGTAATAGTCATAAGATTGTTAGGGCATAGTGCCTAGTATCCGTAGATGTCACTTTTATGATATTGTTGCAACTTGTTATGCCTAATGCTTGTCACTAGGGCCCGAGCCATGATCTCAGATCTGAACATGTTATTGATTCATGAAGATATTCGTTGTTTATGATCTTACCTATAAGTTGTATACACATGTCGCTGTCCGGAACCAATGGCCCCGAAGTGACAAGAATCGGGACAACCGGAGGGGATGGTAGTGATGTGAGGATCACATGTGTTCACGGAGTGTTAATGCTTTGCTCCGGTACTCTATTAAAAGGAGTACCTTAATATCCAGTAGTTTCCCTAGAGGCCCGGCTGCCACCGGCTGGTAGGACAAGATGTTGTGCAAGTTTCTCATTGCGAGCACGTACGACTAAATATGGAACACATGCCTATTGATTGATTAGTACTTTGATACCGTTTTATTATTATGCAAATGCCCATGCTTTGATTGTTACATGAGTTTCTCTCATCCATGCAACGCCCGTTAAATCCGTCCCCGTGCCTACAGTATTTTAATCCTGCTGTTTACTATAATCACTACTGCTGTCTTTATTTCGCTACCGCTGTTATTTCGCTATTTCCACTGCCATAAAACTGTTACTACTGATAAACTCTTGCGAGCAAGTCTGTTTCCAGGTGCAGCTGAATTGACAACTCCGCTGTTAAGGCTTACAAGTATTCTTTGTCTCCCCTTGTGTCGAATCAATAAATTGGGTAATACTTCCCTCGAAGACTGTTGCGATCCCCTATACTTGTGGGTCATCAAGACTATTTTCTGGCGCCGTTGCCGGGGAGCATAGCTTTATTTGGAAGTTCACTTGGATTGATATTGTTTGCTGCAAATTCTCCATTATGGGTAAACCTCGCGATACTAAGATCGCCATATTACCATCCACTACAAGAAAAGGTACAACTCTGAGTACCTCTGCTGCTCTTGATTCACCCTCTGTGATTGATAAACTTGTTTCACCGCCACATGCTTCACGTGCTGGTACTTCTGCTGAATCTGAAAATTCTCATAATATTGATAATGTTTCTGCTGTGCTTGATGATAGTGGTTCATTGGGATCTTTTCTAGATGCTACAATTGCTAAGTCTAGACAAATTGAAAATACTGAAACTCCTAATGCTGCTACACCTGTTAATTCACCTGAGTCTGTTGAATATTCTAGTGATGATCTTGATGAAGATTATGTAGAGCTTGATGATGATTTTATTGAAAAATGCAATGCTACTACTGATGCAAGAAAAATTAAAAAGTTGCTTGCAGAACATGCTGTTAGATATAAACCATCTCCTGATCCTAAATTTGCCACATCTCCTATAAACATTAGGGATAAAGATTATGATTTTTCTCTCGATCTATCTCATATAGCTATTGTTGAGAAAACACCCTTTTGTGGTACTGAAAAAGAAAGTGCTGTTGAACACTTGACTGAGTTATCTACTCTTAGTGGCGTGTTTTCTGATGATGTCAAGATGCGTACTTATTTTGTCGCTAAAATTTTTCCTTTCTCATTAAAGGATGATGCTAAAACTTGGTATAATAATTTGCCTCCTGGTTCTATTAAAAGTCCAACCGACTTGCGTGATGTTTTCTTTCGAAAATACTTTCCTGCTAGTGCTCAACATGCTGCTTTGCAGAGAATTTATAATTTTGACCAGGAAGATGGAGAGAAATTGCCCGAGGCTTGGGCTAGATTTTGTTCTCTTATTAGAGCTCAGCCTGACCATGATTTGGAAAAGCATGATTTACTTGATATATTTTATAGTGGACTAACTATTGAGTCTAGGGCATACCTGGATAGTTGTGCTGGTTGTGTTTTCAGGAAAAGAACTCCAGACGACGCTGAAGAATTATTGGCTAAAATAGGCCGGAATCATGATGATTGGTCTACACCTGAACCAACCCCGACACCGATAGTGAAGAAGAGGGGTATGATTAAATTGAATGATGAAGATATGAGGGAAGCCAAGAAGTCTCTTAAAGAGAAGGGTATTAAACCTGAAGATGTGAAGAATTTACCTCCTATAGAAGATATATGTGAGACAATTCCCCCTTCATCCATGATTGAGGTACACTCGCTTCAACACTTTACTAGGGAAGATATTCCGTATTCAAAATCTCCTGCTCAATGCTTAGATGAATTTGATAATTATATTGTTAAGCAAGAAAACTTTAATATGAGAGTAGAGAATCATTTAATGGAAAATTCCCGAGCTATTAGTGAATTGCATGGTATTGTGGAGAGAACCTCCAATGATGTTAAGATACTTGTTAAACATTTTCAAATGGTTCAAACTCAAATTGATCAACTTACTAAAGTGCAAAATGACTTGTTGGGAAATAATTCTAAAGAAAAACATGCTTATGAAGTAACAACTAGAGGTGGTGTTTCTACCCAGGATCCTCTATATCCTGAAGGGCATCCCAAAAGAGTTGAACAAGATTCTCAATTAATTAAAACTAGTGCTCCATCTAAGAAAAAGAAAAAGAAACATAAGAATGTTGTAGAATCCTCTGAACTTGTTAATGATCCTAATAGTATTTCTATTTCTGATGCTGAAACTGAAAGTGGTAATGAACATGTGGAAGATAATGATAAGAATGATACTCCTGATAAAGAAGAGATTTAAAAAAGAACCTGAAAAGCATGCTAAAAATAAAAAGTATACTAAAGAAGATTTTATTACAAAGAAACATGGTAATGAAAGAGAACCTTGGGTTCAAAAGCAAATGCCTTTTCCTAAGAAACTAAAATCAAAGGAAGAGGAACATTATAATAAATTTTGTGATTGGATGAAACCTTTATTTTTGCAAATTCCTTTGACTGATGCTATTAAATTGCCTCCTTATTCAAAGTATATGAAAGATATTGTTACTAACAAAAGGAAAGTCCCCAATGAAGAAATTTCAACTATGCTTGCTAATTACTCCTTCAATGGTAAGATTCCAAAGAAGTTGGGCGACCCAGGTATACCGACTATTCCTTGTTCCATCAAGAATAATTATGTTAGAACTGCTCTATGTGATTTGGGAGCAGGTGTGAGTGTGATGCCTTTTTCTCTTTATAAGAGACTTGATTTAGATAAATTGATACCAACTGATATATCTTTGCAAATGGCTGATAAATCTACTGCTATTCCTGTTGGTTTATGTGAAAATGTTCCTGTTCAAGTTACTCAGCATTGCTTGATATTAACTGATTTTGTTGTGTTGGAAATGCCTGAAGATGATAATATGTCCATTATTCTTGGAAGACCCTTTCTTAATACTGCAGGGGCTGTTATTGATTGCAATAAAGGCATGGTTACTTTCAATGTTGATGATAAGGAACACACTGTCTATTTTCCCAAGAGGATTGATAAAGTATGTGGAGTCAATACAATTTTTAATGTGAAAACTATCAAAGTGGGATCCATTGATTGTCCTATATATGAGCCTAAAGAAGAATATCAAACTCTTGTGATTGGATCCATATCAATTCAATATAAGGTAACATGATTGATTTGAGGTTTATTTCTTCTTATGTCATATAAAATTTATTTGGTAGCAAGACTTGATCAACCTTGTTAACAAGTATATTTTATTGCATAAAAGAGCTAAACAACACTTCTTTCTTTCTTTCTCCCTTCACCTATTTTACTTGCTGTAGCACTTTTGTTTTGCAATATGCTTTAGTCATTTAAGATTTTAGAAATCATTTTCCTGCGCAGTAATCATTAATTTAATACCCAGAAATGTGCATTTTTCGAAGTTCTCTAAAAATTACAAAAATTACACCGTTGGTCCTATTTTTCGACGAGGCACCTGGGAGCACCAGAGGATGACCTGTGGGGCACCAGGGGGTGCCACACCATAGGCCGGCGCGGCCAGCAAGGGGGCCGCGCCACCATGTGGTGTGGGCCACCCCTTGCCCCACTTCACCATCTCTTCCTCCCAGCATCTTCTCTCTCCCGAAAAAGCTCGTACCAAGTTTCTCTCACTCGTGTTTCTGCTCAAGAACTCGCGATTTTTCGATCTCCTTGCTCAGCCCAGATTTCTGTCTGAAATTTGGCACATTTACTCCTTGGTATGTGACTCCTTTGATTGTCCAATTAGAATTTCATTTGGTTGAGTATATCTTGAATATTTTGCTGCTGTAGATAACATGTTTAGTGAGCTTGCATGCTTGTTCTAAGTGGAAGAAATTAGTTTTGATGCATGTTTAGTACTCTAGCAAGTTCCTATAGTAGTTCCCTTCAATTACACACCTTGAAATCAAATTTTATAATGATTGTTGAAAATTTCAGAAGGGGAAGATGAAGAAATTCAAGTTTGGAGAGTTGTTCAAGAAAGCAACAACCAGCACCGGTAGGCCCTCAAGGGCGTCTACTCAAATTAGGCGATCCTACAATGAGGATGTCATCGCGCCTAGCTTCGCGCCCGAGGAGGACCATGGGGCTCCTAATGCTTCATCCTTCCCTTGTTATGAGTTTCTGACCAATGCAGGGATATTGGATGACTTCTTCACCCTTGTCAACAGGGCAGGCCTAGCCACCTACGTGGGAGACGAAAGGGGACAATATTACAGGCTCACCAAAATTTTCGTTGAGAGCTTCAAGTTCCACAACACGGAATATGAGCCGACAGTCGCATTCAAAATTTATGATATTCCTATTACCATGAAATTGGAAGAATTTTGTTGTGCATTGGGTATTGCCCCTGTAGGTACAGCAAGGAGGATTGATGACAACCCCCGGGACTTGTTGGAGCTCTACCGAGGGATCACCGGGGATGATTGCCGCACCATCCAGCGAGGGAAGATAAGAAACATTCAACTCCCCGCTATTAAGTATTTCGCATATTACATTGGTACTAGCATTTTGGGTAGAGAAAATACTAGCAACATCTCTAGCTACCATCTTGCTTTCTTGAATGTTGCACTTACTGGAGAGACACCTTATCATCTTGGTTCTCTTATTGCTCGCCGCCTGTCTAGCAGGGGGCCTATTTTTGGAGGAACTATTGCACTGCGCATTTTAACACATCTAGATATTCCTCTTGATTCTAATGATGTACCATTAACCCCTAGGAAACTAGATATTGCTGCTATGAAGAGCCATCGTTTTGTTACTACTGACTCCACTATAGATAATATGGTTTATAGAATGTTGTTTGCTGATGGGAATGAGAAAGAAATCCCTCTTCCCCAGCCAGGTTTGTTCAATATTGACAGGCAATCATGGTCACTCACTAAGGAGGTGGTGGAGGAACATATGAAGATACAAGAATTCCACCAGCAACATGACTCCGAGAACGCCGAGCCCTCCTACGACTACACCGTCACGTACCCCGACGTTTCCTCCAGCACATACATGGAACCGGGTCGTTCTTCGTCATATTACGAAGACACCACTTCATGGGGACCGTGGGAATGAACTTCACTTAGGCCAAAAGCCTAAGCTTGGGGGGAGGTATACCGGCATCACTCATTCTTTGCATATTATGGTTGCTGGATACTTGTACATACTTGTTTAGTCTCTAGAGTGGTTTTCTAATGAGAGGGAGATGATATTTGGGGAAGTGCTGTCCAAAAACAGATTCTGTGCTGTTACCAAAAAATTCGTACGCACAGCCCGAACGTTATTTTGAGTTGCCAATTTTTGAGCATGTTCCCCAGGTTGTTATCTAACTTTCATTAGTTGAACACTTTTTGGTCTGAGCAATGGAAGATTTTTGTTAAATTCGATTTCTGTACTGCTGTCAGGATTTGGCAGATTTCTGTCATCCTGCTTTTCTGTGTTTCTGTTAGTTTGCATTCTTTTGTTTTCGCTTTGTTTCTTTCCTAAAACACAAAAAGACCAAAAATATTTCTGTTGTTTCTCTTCACCATTTGTTTATTTGGTACCTTGCTCTTAGTTTGCTTTATTTTCTATCGTTAGTTTGCTATAAGAAAACCCAAAAAGATTTTGCTTTGTTTGCTTGTTTTCTTTCGTGCTTGTTTCTAATTCGAAAACACCAAAAATATTTGCTGTTCTTCTTTGGTTTGTAAAGATCATCATGAGTTCAATGGTCTTCGGTGGCTGGAGCGTGGTTTTCATTTCATTTTATCCAAGCTACACAAGTGAAAAGGCAATAATGACGATCTACGACAATCTGATTGTGGTGAGAGGCTGGTATGAACTCTATTTGCTTTCATTTTTGTACATATACTCATCCATATGAGCATGCTTAGTTGGTTCATGTGAGGTATATGTTATTTGAGAAAGTCTAGTAGTTAATGATCTCTCATGTTTAGTTCCAATTTATTAATATGAGTAGCATGTCATGGATGTTTGCTTGCATTGTTTTATTCATAAGTAAGTATGGCATTGTGGTATCCTCCTCTGAATAATTCATTTATATCGACTTGGCACATGCTCACGCATGCATATGACTGAACAAAAAGTCAATTAAGCCTCGATGATTTATATTGCTTCAGAGCTCTTGTATCACTTTTATGCCTCCGTTGATTTATTTTGCCGCAAGCATGATTATGACAGTTACTGCTCTCTTGATTTGTCGCTCCCTAGTCTTTTGCTAGCCTTCACTTGTACTGAGCGGGATCGCCGCTCGTGCTTCCAAACACCTGAAAACCAAGTTGTTCCAAAAGTGTCCACCATAAATACCTATGCATGGCATTTCAAACCATTCCAAGTAAATTCTCATGCGCTACCTTTAAAACCTTCAAAATGCTTCTCAATTTGTGTTAATGTTTCATAGCTCATGAAGAAATATGTGGTGTTTAGCTTTCAACCTTGTCATTTACTTTTGACGGACTCTCATATGGACTAGTGGCACATCCGCTTATCCAATAATTTTGCAAAAAGAGCTGGCAATGGGATTCCCAGTCCCAAATTAATTAACTTAAATAGACACTCCTCCATGGTTTGTGATTGTTGGACGGCACCCGAAGGATTCGGTTAGCCATGGCTTGTGTAAGCAAAGGTTGGGGGGAGTGTCATCATCATAATAAAACTTAAATAAAAAGGCACTCCTTCATGGTATGTGATTGTTGGCAGGCACCCGAGGATTCGGTTAGCCATGGTTTGTGAAAGAAAGGTTGGAAGGAGTGCCAACCAAAAATAAATAAAATGGGAGCCGCTCTTGTGAGTCCGGTTGATGAGGTAGTTAGTGTACCCATTACCATTCGTTGACAACAACAAACACCTCTCAAAATAATTTTACTCCTGCTTTACAAATGAAAAGCTCTAGCGCATGTTAATCCCTGCTTCCCTCTGCGAAGGGTCAATCTTTTACTTTTATGTTGTGTCTCCATTCTTTCTTTGAGTACTATCTTGAGAGCACAACTGTCATTCTTAGTATAATATGCTTGTCTCAAAATATGATTGATTGTGGTATAACTTTGATACTTTTATCTTTGACAATCACTACTTCTAGTCTTTCTATGAACTCAAGAGGTGCCTCGGCATTTATGTTTTGCCGATCAAATACAGGCAAGCGAGATACCACTTTATCATATTCTCTTATGAACATTGCAATCCTGCTTATATACATGATTCATGGTGCTTATTATTAATTGTTGGTACTTCTCCATGATTGACATAGCTGTTGGATGATCTTATTTGCATGTATCTTATTATGAACTGCTTAAGTATTAGCCATAGCATGAGAATATATACATCATATGAGCAAATGTGTTCGTGAAAGTTCTTTTATCGCTCAGTTGTTAACTGAATTGCTTGAGGACAAGCAATAAGCTAAGCTTGGGGGAGTTGATACGTCCAAAACGTATCTACTTTCCCGAACACTTTTGCTATTGTTTTGCCTCTAATTTGTGTATTTTGGATACAACTAACACGGACTAACGCTGTTTTCAGCAGAATTGCTCTGGTGTCTCGTTTTTGTGCAAATCCAACTTTCGGGAAAATCCTCGAAATTTCTTCAGAAGGCCCTATTTTACCAAAATATTGACGGAGCCGGAAGGGCAAAGGAGGTGGAGGCCCGAGGGCCCCACACCATATGGCGGCGCGGCCTGGGGGGCCCGCGGCCCTATGGTGTGGCCCCCGGCCGGCCTCCGACGCCCCCTTCGGACTACTTATTGGTTTCGACCTGAAAATGCACGGGGAGAAGTCGAAGTCGCCGAAACCCTCCAGAGCCGCCACATCGCGAAACTCCGTCGCGGGAGCCAGAAGTCTCCGTTCTGGCACTGGACGGGGAATTGGAGGAGATCTTCACCGCCATCACCGCCAACGCCTCCCATCAACCAGCAATGTTTCCCCATCCATGTGTGAGTAATTCCCCCGCTGTAGGCTGAAGGGGATGGTAGGGATTGGATGAGATTGGTCATGTAATAGTCATAAGATTGTTAGGGCATAGTGCCTAGTATCCGTAGATGTCACTTTTATGATATTGTTGCAACTTGTTATGCCTAATGCTTGTCACTAGGGCCCGAGTGCCATGATCTCAGATCTGAACATGTTATTGATTCATGAAGATATTCGTTGTTTATGATCTTACCTATAAGTTGTATACACATGTCGTTGTCCGGAACCAATGGCCCCGAAGTGACAAGAATCGGGACAACCGGAGGATGGTAGTGATGTGAGGATCACATGTGTTCACGGAGTGTTAATGCTTTGCTCCGGTACTCTATTAAAAGGAGTACCTTAATATCCAGTAGTTTCCCTAGAGGCCCGGCTGCCACCGGCTGGTAGGACAGAAGATGTTGTGCAAGTTTCTCATTGCGAGCACGTACGACTAAATATGGAACACATGCCTATTGATTGATTAGTACTTTGATACCGTTTTATTATTATCTGCAAATGCCCATGCTTTGATTGTTACATGAGTTTCTCTCATCCATGCAACGCCCGTTAAATCCGTCCCTGTGCCTACAGTATTTTAATCCTGCTATTTACTATAATCACTATCGCTGTCTTTATTTCACCGTTATTTCGCTATTTCCACCGCCATAAAACTGTTAGTACGATAAACTCTTGCGAGCAAGTCTTTCCAGGTGCAGCTGAATTGACAACTCCGCTGTTAAGGCTTACAAGTATTCTTTGTCTCCCTTGTGTCGAATCAATAAATTGGGTAATACTTCCCTCGAAGACTGTTGCGATCCCCTATACTTGTGGGTCATCACCCGCCCGCATTGCTCCGCCGCCAACAGCCGCTCCGCCGCGCCTCCTCCCACCTGACGCACGGGTTCCACGCCACCGCACCGGACCGCCGTCCACCGAAGTTCACCGCCGCCCGCCGAGGTCCCCACTCCCCAACAACACCATGGGTAGAGATATCCCCGCCATCATCGGCACCGCACATGCAAGGCCCGGTGGCGCACGCTGACGACGGCAACATGGGAGAGCAAGAAGGAGGCCTAGGGGTTAGTACATATTGCCATGGTGCCCCGACTAGCTCGACCGCTCTGTCGTTTCACTGACAGTATGGATGACGGTATTTACGACACTGTTGATCAACCATGTCACCGACTATAGGGACGACGCCACCAACGGTACAAACAACACCGCCAACCTTGCCACCGATTTGCCAACTATGTTCAGATGTTGTAAGTACATGATTTTTGTTGAAATCATTTATCCTTTTTTGTAGAAATAGTTAGCGATTTTTGTTGTTAATCAATATGTACCGAAACAAAATGTTGTTAATTATTTTTCCATTGGTACAAATAATAATATTTTTGAAGAAATAGTTAGTGATTTTTTTTGTATATCAGTTTGCAACAAAAATATTGTTGTTAACCTATTCTTTTGAACATCTCTCTTTTTAAATGTTGTGACATTTTTTTGTAATAGTGTATTTTTTATACGTGGGGTGAGAGACTTTTGTTGCAACACTTTATTATAGTTGCAAATCACCGTGGTGGCATTTTATGTAAATATCAGGATGGTCAGGGGAAATGGGATTTGCCATCTCGATTTAAGTAAAGAAGTTAGGACTGCGGTTGATTCACAAAAATTTAGGAGCAAATATGCAAACATTCGATTGAACATTGTTTCTACCCACTAGATCGCGATCTGACGGTGTGAACAAGGACCGATTTTCCAGCCCGATCGGTCGACCGACGATGAGCGCTATACAATCTTAAATTCCCTAAACCTAACGGCACCTAACTATGGTTCTTGTACTGCTAAACTTAATCGCATTTAATGCGTGGTTCTCTTTTTTCCCTCCCCTCCTTCTCTCTCGCATGAGACAAAAGATATCATATATATGTGATTTCTTACTGCTAATTAGCGATTCAAATGAATTTATCTTTTGGCAACTATTGCAATTTAAGATTTTTTCACCAATAAATCGATCTTAACGAGATCTTCAAAACTAACCTCTATTTTGATTTGTTTCGAAAACATTTTTCCAAACAAAAAAATATCAACACTTTATACGTGAGTTATCAACTGTAAATGTAAAAACGTTACCAACCCAAAAACTTGATTTCATTTGCAATATTTGTTAACTTTTAACTCAAAAGTTAGCAATGGTATTTTTTGGCAAGTATTTTTCTATACAAATTTCTTGTTAATGGGAAATTTTTGTGCACACGCTACGCTGGTGTTACATAGATTCTCTTATAATTTGAATTTTTAAATGTTTTGTCTCTCAAACTCAACTCTGATTTTTAGATCCATTTTAACCAATAAATCTGACAAAAAAAATCGACCTAAAAGTTATCAACCCCAAATACATGATTTTATCAAATGTAAATTCATGAAATTACCAACAAAAAATTAATTTCAAGTAGAAAATATTTTGGAAATTTTATGGCTCACAATTTATCGAACCATCCGCTCCTTATTTATCAACATCAAATTTGAGAAGTTACGGACCCCAAAAGTAAGTATCATTTAGAGTAGTTTGGAGATTTTTTTTGCTCACAAGTTATCAACCATCTATCTGTTATTTATCAGTGGTAAATGTGAAAAGTTACCGACATCAAAATCTAATTCGTAATCAAATGCTCTGCCCATTATTTATCATTGTGAAATTTTACCCCACCCAAAAAGTTAATTTTATTTAGAATATTTTGAGAAATTTTTTAGCGCAAAATTTATCAAGCCTCTACTAGTTATTTATTAACGATCAATATATAGTTACCTACCCGAAAACTAATTTTTTTAAGAATATTTCGACAACTTTTTGCTTAGAAGTGATCAACCTTAAGCATGTTATTCATCAATGGTAAATGTCAAGAGTTAATGTCCCCAAAATTTTAATTTTATTTAAAATATTTTTTGGACATCTTTAGCGCACGATTTATCAACCCTATGCCCGTTATTTACTAACAATAAATATAAAAAGTTACCTACCTCCGAAAGTTAATTAAATCTGAAAAGTTAACAACCTTGATACAAAAAACGGTACTAGTTAATTTCAGTAGAAAATTGTAGTTTATTTGAGTTGCAAGTTATTCTCCCACCCGTTGTTTTCCCCGTAAAAAACCACTAGCCAAAAAAGAATAATTATAATAGTTGGAAAAACAACATGAATTAGCATGCCAAATAACAACAAAAGGAATTATAAAAAGGGAATATAAATAATTAAGAGTGAATAATATATAATTTGATACAAAAGTAACAAAAAGGGGAAAAATGAAAAAATAAAAAGGGAATTTGTAAAACGGAACAACGAGAGAAAAGTAAAGGGAAAAAGGAAAAAAGATCGCATGTGTGATTACTGTCAAATGCATCACGATTAGTGTTAGATAGTTAGCACATGCATGCATAAAAAGTTGTGTGTGGTTGTCTTGCTTATTTGTCATATGCGTGCATGCATGTGAATGGAGTATTAAGAAGAAACATAAAAGCTCGTGTGACAATAAAGGAAATGAGGATAGTTGCATATACAAGTGCGGGATTAATTATAAAATGACAAAGAACAAGACAACAAATGAAATTGACTCACTCTTCCAGGTGAGCGATTCCGCGCCAGACTAATCGCCCACACAATCGACTGCCACTAAGGGATTTCAAAGCCTAACAATACCAAAATCTAGAAACCTCTACCAAATCGGTTGCCAAGTTCATACACTCTAAGCACCACAAATATCTTGTAGGTATTTTTGAGAATGTAATGAACAATGGAACTCGCACAAGTCCATTACAAAATACTAATGAATGGAATTTAATTTGTAGATGTTGTGCTTGGAATTAAACTGAAAATTATTCAAACAAAACACTAAGCTAAAAATATATACATTTTGTTACGAAAAGTGTATTTGTAATGATAGTTGGAACTACATGAAATATAGATATTTTAGAATACGAGAGCACAATAACATTATTAAGGATGCTATTACACTAGGAACAACATACTTTCATCAATAATAAAAATAACATACATATAGTGAACAAGTATGCTCAAGTAAAATTGTTTTAGTATAAATACATCAGTGGTTAATCTAGCAGTGTAGAATGTGCCAATCTACATGAAAAGACAATAGACTAACCGACGCAAGTGCACCGATACCCCTTGTGATGATCGACATACACTTCAACCTCGTCCGCACCTTCTGCGACCAAGCGGAAAAATAGTCGCCGCGACATACATTAATTTGAGCGCTTTATCCTGTGCTTCTAGATGCCATGCTAGAGCATGAAGGTAAGACCATCGGGATCCGTCATGTGAGGCCTAGCACCGTCACAGACTACGCTCTTCTAGCAATATCTGCATCGTCGTCGATGTGATGAAAAGTCCTGACGGACGCGTGAGGTAAAACTTTCAGTTGATGGAAATCAATAAGTCCTCCGCGGCCCGAGCTGAGTTATGCAGTTTTCCGGATTCGTGTCCCGGCACGCGAGTTTGAAGTAGGTTCCCCGCATTTCTCAGGCAATTAACTGATTCCCGATCCGTTCAGATGCATCGGGCTGGTTTACTAATATTCCTATGATCAAAATATTCATCTACAAAGGAAATAATGAAATATTGCCTTTTCGTGATCAAAGAAAGAAGAAGTCAAAGATTTGAAGCTCAACCCAAGAAGAATACTTCCTTAAGTAGTACAATTTGAATCTATCCGTGGCCGCAAGCACCCGCTCATAAACTTGGGGGCTACTCCTATCGGGAGCGCTGAGCGTGCACCCGATAGAAAATTCCAACATCAGAGACGCAAGGATTCAAAAAATTCAGCTACCACGTCAACCAAACAATACACTCGATATTTTGTCCAAGAAATATATATATTCAGTTAATTCTTTAATGAAACAAACCTTCAACCTTTTTTTGCAAGTGAATGAATCAAGGTTTGAAGACTCAAATCAAGTCTGCTACTCAAGTAAAGCCTACTCCCATCGGAAGTACGTGGATTCAAAAAAATCGATATCTTCATCAAGTCTTTTTTGAGTAGTACAATTTAAGTCTACACGCGGCTGCAAGCACCCGCCCGTAGACTCGGGGGCTGCTCCCATCGGGAGCGCTGGTTGCCCACCCGATAGAAAATAACTTCAAATCTTCGTCAAGCACAGATTCAAGATTTTTCGACTGATCAAGACACTTGGAGGTGATATTCGAGATTCTTGAGTCTCTACGCAAGTCTTCGACTTCTCTAGACACTCGGGGGCTACTGTCATGGGTATACCTTTTCAGGTACCCATTGTTGCTATACCCAGTGCGGCGGATTATGGAGGTGGAATAGCACAAGGACTCGACAAGCTAGACCCGCATATCATATCGACTTGGACTACAAGAAAGATGTATAATGTAGTGTTTATACGCACAACTACTGTATATGTACATGGTTAGAGACATACATAAATACACATTTTATCACCCTCCCTTAATCTCGGTAGATCCATGAAGATTGAGATTGCGCTTACAAGCTTGAAACATTTGTAGTGGTAATGGTCTAGTGTAAATGTAGCTAACTGGTCCTAGAAGAAATGAACCTGGTTTGGAGCAACTTTTGGGCAACCTATCCACGAATAAAAAGGAAATCCACCTCAATACACTTAGTATGGGCATGAAAAAACTAGATTGGAAGACATGTACCTTGCGCTAATATTGTCACATCATAAGATAGGTAGATATTGTTGACAAACACCAAGTTCGCCCGTAGAAGCATGGATAGGATGAGCAAAGGCAGAAAGTATCAAGCATCAATACTGACGTCTTGCAATTCGTTTGACTGGGAAGGAAATACTTACTATAAAGGAGAGCTTGAACACAAATAAGCTCAGATGTAGCATTGGCTCGGACTTTATACTCAGATTATGTACTGGAATAGGAAAATAGCATGTTTTCCGTTACTCCAACGAAGAAGATTACCACCATAAAAGATAGCATAATCCCCGGTTGATCGTCGATCCTCAAAATTACCAGCCCAATCTAGATAAGAGAATGCAGACTATAGATCAGGAGAAGTGGTAGCAGGCCGAAGTAGTAGCCCACCATGAGACAAAGTAGCACTGACATAACCAAGGATGAGTTTGAAGGCTGACAATGAGTACACCGAGCTGCGTGGAGATATTAGAACACCTTATTCACATCAAATGAGAGATATGGACGAGTCATAGTAAGGTATTGTAAACCTCCAACAATACCGCAATACCGCAGTACCGCGTAGAGTCCTTGGGTGAAAAAGAGTGGCATATGTAGACAATACCCTGGTGCCGCGTAGAGTCCTCGGTCACAATAACATTAATAAACCTGTTATTTACACTAGGAATAACATACAAGTATGCTGAAGTAAAATTGTTTCAGCACAAATACATGAGTGGTTAATGTAGATAGTATGTGCCGATCTAGATGACATTGACAAACCAACACACTCCTCCGCAGAATTGCACCGCTCCCCCTCCTCGTTTCCGCACTTTTCATGACCCAACGTAAAACCTCGCCGCCATGGAATCCATCGTAGTGAGCACGATATCTAGTTAAGATACCTCCATGCGAGTACTGGGCTCAATGCACACATAAGATATCAAATTTCTCGAGGCAATGCCGAGCTTGTGGTTGAACTGTGGATAAACAAAAAAATCTATCATTGCGGAGTTGTGTGGCATGCGGTCGGGCATCCTGTACGTCAGGAGAACCAGGGCACATACCACCATGCATGCTACTATGAAGACCATGATGCCATTGAAAATCAGTGGAAGAAGAAGGATAGTCTCATGCGCATTTCAGGAGAATCGACTGACTACCCACACGAACACGCAACGTCTTAGTGGTATTGTCGTTGGGAGGAGCCATGTTTTTCATGATTTTTCACAGATCGCACGGACATGTTTACATATAGTAGGTCGAGGCAGTTTCTCATTCAGAAATGAAACTGTTGTTTGTTCTTTCTTGTTTAAACGTGTTTTCTACTCTATTGGACTTGATACCCCATTGACATCTATGAAAATTTTGTCTCATGGTAAAAATCTCACTTTTAGTGAGATTTTAGCAAAATTTGTCCCCTCAATGAAATGTCAGCTCCACGGTCTTTAGAGATAAAGCTATCAAAGTTTCTTTTAATCTTCGGGTTTGAGCTAGGAGTACTTGGAGCCTCTATTTACTAGAATACACCATCATGCGACTATTACAACGCCTCTCTAGATTAACCCTAATTTATGGGATTAGAACCACAAAGGAAAATACTGCGCTTTGTCCAACATCTAACCACTACGGTGAGAAAGAGAGACACCGTACGTATCGGCCATGTCACGAGAAACACCGACACCTACACAAGGTGACCTGATACGTCTCCAACGTATCTATAATTTCTTATGTTCCATGCTAGTTTTATGACAATACCAACATGTTTTAGTCATACTTTATAATGTTTTTATGCATTTTTCGAGACTAACCTATTCACAAGTTGCCGCAGTGTTCCTGTTTCGCTGTTTTTGATTTCAGAAAAGTTAGTTTACGAATATTCTCGGAATTCGACGAAACAAAATCCCACGGTCTTATTTTCCATGGAGCCTTCCAGAACACCGAAGAGGAGATGGAGCAGGGCCACGAGGCGGCCACCCCATAGGGCGGCGCGGCCCCACCTCTGGCCGCGCCGCCATATGGTGTGGGCCCCTCGGGTGCCCCCTACGCTGCCCCTTCGCCTAATTAATCCCTCCGTCGCGAAAATCCTAGTACCTAGAGCCACGATACGGAAAAAAGTTCCAGAGACGCCGCCGCCGTCAACCCCATCTCGGGGGTTCAGAAGATCGGCACCCTGCCGGAGAGGGGAATCATCACCGGAGGGCTCTACATCACCATGCCCGCCTCCGGACTGATGCGTGAGTAGTTCATCCTTGGACTACGGGTCCATAGCAGTACCTAGATGGTTGTCTTCTCCTCTTGTGCTATCATGTTTAGATCTTGTGAGCTGCCTATCATGATCAGGATCATCTATTTGTAATACTACATGTTGTGTTTGTTGGGATCCGATGAATATTGAATACGATGTCAAGTTGATTATTGATCTATCATATATGTGCTATTTATGTTCTTGCATGCTCTCCGTTGCTAGTAGAGGCTCTTGCCAAGTTGATACTTGTGACTCCAAGAGGGAGTATTTATGCTAGATAGTGGGTTCATGTCTCCATTGAACCTGGGGGAGACACAACCCCTAAGGTTGTGGATGTGTGTTGCCACTAGGGATAAAACATCAATGCTTTGTCTAAGGATATTTGTGTTGATTACATTACGCACCATACTTAATGCAATTGTCTGTTGTTTGCAACTTAATACTGGAAGGGGTGCGGATGCTAACCTGAAGGTGGACTTTTTAGGCATAGATGCATGCTGGATGGCGGTCTATGTTCTTTGTCGTAATGCCCTAAGTAAATCTCATAGTAGTCATCATGATATGTATATGAATCTCTATTCTGTCCATTGCCCAACTGTAATTTGTTCACCCAACATGCTATTTATCTTATTGCAGAGACACCACTAGTGAACTGTGGACCCCGGTCATTTTTCTTTACATTTGAAATACAATCTACTGCAATCATTGTTCTCTGTTGTTTTCTGCAAGCAAACATAATTCTCCACACCATACGTTTAATCCTTTGTTTTCAGCAAGCCGGTGAGATTGACAACCTCACCGTTAAGTTGGGGCAAAGTAGTTTGATTGTGTTGTGCGTTCCACGTTGGCGCCGGAATCACTGGTGTTGCGCCGCACTACACTCCTCCACCAACAACCTTCATGTGGCCTTCATCTCCTACTGGTTCGATAAACCTTGGTTTCTTACTGAGGGAAAACTCGTTGATGTACTCATCATACCTTCCTCTTGGGGTTCCCAACGGATGTGTGCTTTACCATCACAAGGAAGCTTCTACACGCTAGCATGACCCTGAGTCCAAGATGATGTGGACCAACATACCCTCCATCCATGTACCCTAGGTGCTCCCTTGGTCGAAGCTGGAGGTGGCTGGGAGTAGGGGCGCTGGAAGCTCCATCAATAAGGCCCTTTGTTGAGGATCGTTCAATCATAATTTATCTGCGACATCTAGCCACCATGGAGGTTCGGGAGATGCTCTGGTGCTGCATCTGGGAGTGCATCCCCGACGGCGTTTGTGCCATCGACTCCTAGGTCCGAAAGGTGGCCACTCCCCCCTTTGAAGTTGGTTTATGCAGGTTGGCACAAGGTCTTCTTCAACCTCTAGGGTTATTCCATATCGGAGGCCTTACATATCTAGTGTGTTTGGCTTCCGCTGTTGCGACCTAAAGTGGCCATACCATAGCGTTGTTGTAGTTGGCCGTCGCTCGAACCGTCGTGATCATGGTGGGGAATGGAGCTGGACTCGGGCGCTTTTTTCATTTTAGATCTAAGTCCCTTTGTGCAAAATGCGAAGACTTGGTTGTAATCTTATTTATTTCTAGGGTATTGAGTGTAAGTTTTAACTCCACTTCTATGTATTAATGCACCATCTCGGTCCCTCCGGACCGTTCCCGTTCAAAAAAAAAACTTTGCGATGGAAATTGCCTGTACTTTTGTTTGGAAAGAGGGGATAGAAAAAATAGACGAGGAGAAGGCTAATTATTTTTATGATTGGGTATAGAAATATGTGGTTGTTTGTATCCTAATGTAACCTCCTATATATAAACTCTACTAGAGTGAAACTAACTTGTAAAGTTAATAAATAGCCCTTTAAAAATAAGAAATACTCAAGGCCTTCGACAAAAAGAAATTGTTGGCAACACACGGCAGACCGAGCAGCATCGATATCCTAATATGCATGTGTATACGAAAACTCGGGTCAGTCCTAAGATATCCTATCCAAGTGATAAGAATGTTGATCCAAGCCTAGCCGCCCTGCCCACCGAGCCTAAAAATTAGGCCCAAACCTTGCCCGACCCCCCCCCCCACACACACACACACACACACACCCGGCAAAGTGGATAGGAAAGAGTCTTGCTTCCATTCCAGTAGACAAGAATGAGGAGAGTTACTTTATCCTTTGAACCTCTTAAGCTTACTTTTATTTATCGTAGTTCTCGAACAAGCACTCGAAAAGATTCTGGAGGATCCTCGTGATTAGGTATTCTTTTTCCCAGATCGTAGCATTAAGTATTCCAAAACTCGAAACAATCAGAACTTGTCGGAGATTGGATGCAGTTACTAATTCGTGAGCTGACATGTACAGAATGAAAACTTAATTCTCGATTTTACGAGATTTTTCTATTTAAGACCTCTTTTGCCCGTATCAATTGATAGATCAGTGCCCTACTACCGGCCCGAACGAAAGGCTCAAGTACTTATCCTCTACCAAATCACTGCCTTCTTGTCTATTTGTTTGCTGAAGATTTTTGCAAATCTACTTATTGGAGCTGTTCTTTTCATATCCCAGGGCCTGTAACTTGGCATCTTTTTTTTGCAAGAAAAGTTAGTTCTTTGAAGTATTTTTTTTTTTTTGAGCAATAGTTCTTTGAAGTAGTAGTTTGGGCAAGACCCGCAAGCTCGATATTCAGGCCCATCCCATAAATTTTGTGCCGGGCCGGATCGGGCTGCTCATGCCCAGATGTTGCTCGAGTTCAAAGTTCAAACGCAACAACGTCACCAGGTCTCCTCTGTGGATAACACGTGTCGACCAGTTTGCGAGTGTCTGTACTTGTAGCGGCCGTGACTCCGTGAGAAGGCGATTGACTCCATATCTGATCGGCCGATGACACGTACGCACGCTGGCGCGTGAGCGGGACCAAAAAGTCCGGCACGGTCTCACTTAATCACCCGGCCCGGCTCTCGTCGCCATCAACCTCAAACTGTGTTGATCTCCAGTTAGCTGCAGGGGAGAAAGGTGATGTCAATGATCTAGCATTCGTGTGGCGTGAGATGAGCTCCGTGCTCTGATTGTCAGCGTTGTGAGTACGATAGACCAAGTCCCTTGTGCGCCGCATTAGTTAATCGGGCAAAAGAAAATCTAATCGGGCTTATCCATTGCCATTAAGGCTTTATTTGACTCTGGAGTTTTAGTAGAAATAATGGGAAAATTTTCTACCAATCTCTAAATTTCCACTTATTTTAAATGCATATTTGGTGCTAGTATATTAAGCGAGTTTAAATTCCCGTTTATTTCCACTTTTTTCTAAATCTTAGTCTATTTTTCTCAATTCACAATACTTCACTCATGCGTAGTGGATTGGGGACGGGGTTTTGTAGGGATTAAGTGACGGTAGGAATTCACCCAATACTCTACAGTATTATCTCCACTAAGAGCATCTCTAGCAGAGCCCCTATTTCTCGGAATGGAATAAAGTGAGTTCAGTCTCCCGAAAAATGAATTGCGAGCGGATTTAGACAGGGGGCAGAACACAAACCGAAAACGTGAACCGAACTCGTGAAAATCAAACGTCGCGGGAAATCGAAACTCGCGATTGCACTTGATTTCATCCGATCAAGATGAATTTGTTCATAATTTACAATAATAGTGGCAAAATACATCCGCATTGGACCTACGTTACGTACTACAGACCTAATTAGACTAGAAATTTACGTCCCCGGAGTGACTATACTGTCACCGGGGCGCTTAATGTCGCCGGCGGAGGGTTTAGGGTCGCCGGCGGTTCCTAGGCGACGACGAGCGCCGCCACCTCGATGGCCGCCGCCTCGGAGGTGCTCCCGCAGAGGAGAGGCGGTCCGTTGGCGTCGTCGTCATCGTCGCCGCGCGGGGGCAACGCCGGCAGCGGCGGGCGCCTCCGCTTCCCCTTCCGCTGCCGCTGCCGCCTCCGCGCGCGCTTGAAGGCGCGCCATTAGCTCCGGCCGGCCCACTTCCATGCGTCGTCGGAGCACGACCGCCTGGCGCTCCCCGGCTCCGCCCGTACGCCCGATGAACGACGAGTTGACCTTCCGCCGTCGGATCGGCCACCTCCCCTACCCACGCGTCTTGCATGCCCCATTTCGGACGGCGGGGTGGTGTCCGTAGCGGCGGAGCGGCGTCGGAGGGGTCGGGATTGCTCGTCGGAGCGGAGGCAGGCGGCGGGAGAGGAGCGGCGGAGGGGGTAGGGTTTACGAACCGAACTCCCCTCCGCGAACCCTTTTAATATGGGCCGTGCGGGAAGTTTCTCGGGCCCCTGAACTTCGTATCCGGGCCGGCCCATGTATTCGGGCTCTGATTTGCGCGCATTTCGGCCCGAACCCGTAAATCCGCTGGAAAAGTTCAGTTCCGACGGTATTTACGGGCTCTGTTAGAGATGCTCTAATCCCCATAAATACTCTAGTGCCAAACAAGAACTAATCGGGCAGATAATTTGGCTGCATATGGGTGCATGTTTATCCCTTGTTTCCCCTCAACAGCTCTAGGTTTTCTTTGACAATCAATACCATGCATATTTGTATTAATGAAAAATAATACATGGTAATAAGATACAAGCTAACTTTAATTATTATAAAATAATAAAGTCTGAAAGAAACCGTAAAATTATCAAGGTCTTTAAACTCTTTTTATGACATAATTTTGTATTTGCCTTGAGGCGGCCGAAGATAGACATCAAACCACATACATAAAATACCAGTAAAGGTTTTCTTCCTTAATTTTGGTTTGATCTGCAATGTCAAGGTTACGACTGTGGTGGGAGTAGGAGGTGGAGGTGACGACTCTTTTCTTTTAGGCGGCGGCGGCTTACAAAATAAAATGAAACCATCAAATCTTCAAGGTTTTTAAATTCTTTTTCTTCTTCCATATATTTTTCCGAAAGCAGACGAAAATAGATACCAGACCACAGACTTTAATAGCTCTAGGTTACTCCTTGAACACGCACAAAATAACAAATTAAGCTACCGCGATTGACTGAACCCGATAGACAAACACGTACAGTAACGGCTAGTTACATGACGGCCTAGCAGGCTGACAGTAAGGCCGACATATGAATCTCTTCCTGGCAAGTTTGTGATACTCATTAAAGCACGGGGACTATATGCTGTAGATTATAAACCGGACCAAGTCTACAACAGCTACTAGTGAGTTACAAGGTGAATTACAATTCAGATTCAATGCCATCAAACTGAGAATTAGTCACATAAAAAAATTCAGAAGTGGGTAAAAAAAATTGAAGGGGTAAAAAAATTGAAACACTTTCTCTAAATGGGTTAATATGGAGGAAAATCTGCAAAATAGGTTTTTTCAAGAAATTTTGCTAAATAGGGTCTTACACTTCAAAAAAAAAAGTGAAAACAGAGAATACAAACTAGAATATGCACCATACATTTTAACTGGATACGGTACATGGCAATACTCCCGGAGGTCCAATAGGGAGGAGACGTATCGCAGAGCGAACTCATCCATAGATCGGCGCGCGTGAGAATGATCCGATCTGGTAGGTGTCATTCACCTTCTATTGAAAAAGTTCAATAATTGGCAACTCCCGTTCGCTTTATATGTGCTAAAATCTGATCGTTCACTCAGTATCATCTTCGATCCACTATGTTTACCAGGTAATATTTGTTACTATAAATATATATGGTATTTGATTGTAAAAGAAAAAAAGAAGAACGTATGTGTGGCTGTTTGTTATGCACTTATTCTGTGTATTGGAGTCTAGAAGCACGCGTCGCATCGCGGTTCAACTAACGTACAATCAAGCTCAATGAACACGTGAAGTGCTTCGATCAGTTCAGCCCCTATGAAATTTGTTGGCGCAGCAACACAATTTTCTCCGAGTCCATCAATCAACAAGAGTATAGTAGGTACGAAACTACTTCCGTGTATCTAGCAGTGATGATCTACACGGATCAATGGAGTAGAGAAGCACACTACTGAGTAGTACTGATAATGGACTAATCTTCACGTTGCACCGTACTTGCGTTGACTTAATAAGGTTAGAATGCATGTGCTGTGCATCCTCTTTCAGTTGACGATATATTTATTGGTGCAGCAACGATGATCAAAGGTGTCTTTGCACATTGATTGATTAGCCATGGCCGGCCGGCCGGACCAGGACAGGGAAGAAGACGATGGATGATCTATTTGCAGTAAACCCATCACCGGAACACGCTACGGAAACGTACTACGTGGCCCCTACATTCACATCGCGCGTCAAATCACCCGATACTTCTACTTTCACACTTCCCGCCCGCCTCATCACTCTTGTTTTACCACAACGCTAAAATTAACACGCAGAAAAGAGGGAGAAATTTGTTTCTCTCTCCCAGCATCCTCGGCCGGCCCGGCCTATATAAGCACCTGAAGCCAGCTTAGCTTTCTCCACGCAGCTGGCCGCACTTTCACCTCCAAGTCCAAAACCATCTCTCTCTCTCCCCATCGCCCACCTCAGCTCAGCTTGGATTTGCTCTCCTCATCCTTGATCATCATCCATGGAGTACTTCAGCGGCGACATCGACGACTTCTCGCTCCAGTTCATCCACGACCAGCTTCAGCTGCTCTCCGCCAAGCCCTCCTGCGCCCTCCAGCCCCTCCCCGTCGCCGCGGACGACTTCGCCCCGCAGCCGGAGTTCATGTCCTCGGATCAGTTTCTCACCCAGCCGCTGCCTGCGTACGTCGTCGACCAGCTCACAGTAAACGAGTACGCTGCGGATGCCGCTGCCGCTTCCGCGTACCGGGCAGCGGCGGAGCCCGTGATGATACGGTTCGGCGGGGAGCCGTCCCCGGTGTCGGACCCGGCTCGGAGGCCGTCCCTGACGATCTCGCTGCCCCCGGCCTCGAACGCCTGGGCGGCGCCGGCGCCGTTTCCGACGGCGGCAGAGGCCGCGGACGACTTCCGGAAGTACCGCGGCGTGCGGCAGCGGCCGTGGGGCAAGTTCGCGGCGGAGATCCGGGACCCCAACAAGCGCGGCTCCCGCGTCTGGCTCGGCACCTACGACACCTCCGTCGAGGCCGCGCGCGCGTACGACCGCGCCGCCTTCCGCATGCGCGGCGCCAAGGCCATCCTCAACTTCCCCAACGAGGTCGGATCACGCGGCGCCGCAAAGGACTTCCTCGCCCCGCCGCCACCTTCGCAGGCGTCCCAAAACAAGCGGAAGCGGGAGGCGGCCGACCCTGACGTCGAGGTGGTCCGGGACACCACGAAACACTTCAAAACCGAGACGTCCTCCTTGTCGGCGGCGTCGTCGCTCGTCTCGACGCCCACCTCCACGGTGACGTACTCCTGCAGCGCCACCACCACCCCATCCTCGTCCGACGCCGGCGACGGCGGCAACAGCGAGATGCTCCAGCTGATGTCCTCCACTAACTGGACCTGGGATCAGCTGCTGGCGGAGGGGATGTTCGGCAGCCTGTCGCCGCAGCACCAGCTGGGCGGCGGCTTCCCGGAGGTCACCGTCAACTAAGCGCGCGGCCCGGTCGTTAACACTAGGCTGTCGGTCGGCTAAGAGTGGCGGTTAATTAGGTGTAAGTAAATTAAATCAGCCAATAATCACTAGGTAGCTCCTCCCTAGTTCTCGACGACGGCCTGTGCTTTGGACTCACCGGGAGCTTGGCTTGGAGCTGTGCACTACAATGTACAGAAGAAAGAACACACATCAGGACTGAAGGTGATAGAATATTACTAGGGGATGCATGTCACGGGCCAGTGAACGTACGTAAGCATCGACGTAGATGTCACATATATGTAAATTATAAGCGAAGAAGATCCAAGTGTGGGTTGCGCGTTTTCTGTATAGTTTGGGATCCATCGATCCATGTCTATACAATACAGTTGTGTTTGCCTTAGTTTTCGCGCCATAAATCTGATTGGGACTTCATGTGTCGATAGGATACACAGCACAAGAGGAGCAAGATCATCAACCTATATGAACGTACTAGGTACTATAGCATCGTTTTATGTTGTAAATGCAGTACTTTGCCAATTTCGCAATAATTTCTCCGTCATTGTACTTATAGATTTTGTTCTAAGTCAAGCTCTTTTAAATTTTATTGAAAAAATAGCAGTATTTATGACACTAAATTGATATCGCTAAGTCCATCTTAACTTGTAGTTTCCTAATATATACCTTTTTTATTACCTCTACTTGCAATAAATATATTTTTAAGTCAACATGTTGCAAGTTTGACCAATATATCCTTCAGGTAAACATATACTACCTCCATCCCAAAGGCACAACCCGTTAGCCCATTATCTTGATTAGCAAATTGATCGGCCACGGCCTAAAGTGCTAAATATCGATCCAGGGCTCCCATGCCGTGAATAATGGATCGATGTATAGGCAGTTGATCGTGGAAGTAACCCCGGCCGCCTGCTCTCGCCTCGCCCGATCTGGTTGCCAGATCGCTAGGAGCGCCTGCCGCCGTCGGCTGTTCGCTCTGGCAAGCCGCCGTCGGCTTATGAAGGCAGCCAGCATGCTGGCCGCCGCTGATCATCGTTGCCAGATTGCCGTATATATGCCGAGTGGACTCACTGCCAGATTATTTGTCCAAGATACACGAAATTACTTACCGCTAATCTAATCCAAGTCCCTTTTGCCTCAATTTAGATACAATTTGCTAATTAAAATCAGAGAAAAGGAGAAATGCTACAGCATAATATTTTTTCGTGGCTTTCTGCCTATTGTATGGAGCTTGAATCTGGTTTGGTGTCAAGTTTAAGTAAAATCCCGTGTAATAGAACCATATTTAAACAATTCACGAAAAAAAACTATATTCAAAAATACGAAAATTATCTTTTATTGATAAAAATATGCCGGTTTGCTTATATATAAACAAAGGATGGCATACAGGCCTAACATGTCATGTTATGCTATTTTTTAACACTTGAAAAATATTCATACTACTATACTTACAGCATCAGGCTTCGCCCCCCTATGTCTAAATCCTGGCTCCGCCCCTGATCCCAAAGCTTAATGCTTATATATTTTTGAAAAGTCTAACGAGGTAAAGTTTGAACAAACTTTTAGAACAAAAACATTATGGTAATACATTCTTTGGTGGATCTATTGATGCTGATTTTTTATTATAGATATTCATATTTTCACCTATATTCTTGGTCAAAGTTACAAGGCGCTGACTTGTGACTAAAAATATACGCCTTGTCTTATGAAATGGAGGAGTAAATATTACATATGTTGCAATTTTTTTGTAGAGTTGGTTAATTTTTTTACAGTATACTTATTAAATCAAAAGGTAGAGGTACGTTTATTCATGTGCAGTTTAGACATGGTTTGCTGGTCCAAGATCTCCTGGTCTACTGTATCGTGACATCATTGCTCATGTGTACGTAATGCATTAAGTCGCCTTCTAGACGGCACAACAATTAAGGTCTATTTGTGTAAGTAACAAACGAGGGTTTGCAATGTTCTTCTTTGTCAGTTAAAAAATTCACTGCCTCTATTTTACTATACGTGTCATTAACCCATCACGTACACATATACCAAATACAGCCAAAGTTCTCCACTGGAGCTGTGCTAAATGAGAGGCTGCGATCACTCAAGCTCTTCCAATGCACTGATAGGCAATTTTGTAAATTTGAGAATTATAGATCTTAAATCTGGTAGCGTTGGCACAAATTTCTTAAATCTGGTAAACTTTGTCACAGTGCCATGGCTTATATATTTACAAATTACAATCTATTCTCCTTTTCAAAGGCCTTCACCCGCAAAATTATAATTAACAAGCGCATGCATTTGCTTCACCCACAAATTACTTAAATCTGGTAAAACAATATCACTATTCCATGACTTATAATTTGTAAAGTGGAATTCATTCTCTTTTTTTTTCTAAAGGCATGCACCTCCTTAAACTAAATTAACAAGCACATGTGTTAGCTTCAGCTAATAAACATCCATCATATTCTAATCAGCCTAAACATAGAGCCTTAGTCTAATACTGTGTGAATACTGAATACGCTGCACTCATGCATGCATGCATCTCAATTTGTCAACTGCTGTCAGTAGTACGTTAAGTCGTTAAGTGATCTCGTCAGAACAGAATCCGGAGAAGACATAAAAAAAGTTGAGTTCTTACTGCCACGCGGCTACTCGGCATCATCTCCTTTCCACAATTGGAATCTAATCAGGAACTAGTCTCACGGAACTGCCACGTTGGTAATTAACGTCAGGATCTTCCAAAGATTGTATACTGGATACGATCGTTTGGTTAAGGAAGATCACATGAAGCTTCTATACTGGAGTACATGCGTAGTCATGGTGGACTGTGCCTCCGTGATTTCATCAATCATCGCCGCATCAGCGAGTGGATAGATCACATGCATTTAGTAGTTCGTCTAGAAGGGAAATTTTGCATTGGAAGACCACTCTACCTAGTAACATGATTCAACAGTCGGGGCAGCAAAAATATCAATAATGTGGCTAGGAGAAAGTTTATTTATTTGGTAGCTCATCGGTCCCAAGGATCGTATTGTGACCCAAGGATCATAGTATTGTGAAAAGATCACGAATTAATGAAGCTAGTCTCGATCGATCGGACCATTGTTGGGGTGAGAACTCTTACGGACAGATAAATAGGATATGGTGTTACTATTTGTCATTTCCTGTGCTTTCCTTCATACTAAATCAAATAGGATATGGAGTTAGGAAAGATGACAGAACCCTAAATAAGTGTGTTTTTGCCTCTTTGAAAGAGTGGATTCGATCATCAATAGGTGGAGGGAGAGGGACATAGAGACTTCTATTTACCTAGTCAAAAAATTCGATAAAGATTTACCTAATCAAATTAAAGTTGCAGGTTAGATAATGTCGAATTTACTCAGCAGCACTACTTCAACAGAAGATCCATTTCCCCCTATACTTGCGAGGCGGAGCTGGTGCAAAGCGGGAGCAGCCTCAATGGCGGAGCCGATCGAGCCACATGGACATGGGGTAGCTCTAACCTACACCAGAGGGGCCGCCGGCAGTTGCGCCGGCACGAGTATATGGGGTACCCTGGCACGTCCTTCCAAACTATAGGGACGGCTACACACCAGCGTTCTCCATACCAGCGTCCGCCAACTTTTTTTTTCCTATTTACACCATTTATATAATATTTTCGAACAATAGTTCAAACAGTTTTCAAACACACAAATTTATTCATGCAATAATTTAACAAAGTTTAACACAAATACAAATGGAATTATTCATACACTAATTTAAAATTTAAATCATGCATTGGCGGTTCCTCTCATCGCCCACAAATGCACAATCAGATTCGCCTGAAGTTGGCATGAACATCTGCATCTTGTATTTCTTCATGCATGTGAAGGAAAGCCGCGAACTCTTGGGGTGTACATGCTCAACTTCAGCAAGAGGCACTTGATAATCAAATGGTTGATCATCATCTACATATGCATCACACTCGCTCTCAATTGTCATGTTGTGCATGATCACACAAGCGTTCATTACCTCCCTCATCTGAGACTCCGACCAAGTGAGAGCAAGGTACCTTACAACAGCGAAACGCTGCTGGAGCACGGGGGAGGCGATGGCGGCGGCGGTGAAGGCGATCCAGAAGGGTTTGGAGGCGGATCGGGCGGGGGTGGGAGGTGGGCGGGGACATGCGCGTGTGGCGGGCAGAAAGGCCCCGCGGGCATTTTCCTATGTGGACGAAACTGCCAGCGCCCCCGATTTACACCCTGAGCGAAGGGACCGGCACGGGGTAACGACGATTCTATTGGGCTCGAAACCACGACAATGCTTTATTAGGCACCCGGTGTTAGCCCAATTTTAGCGCCGACCCCCAAATGACTATCGGGTGCGCTATTAGACTCGCCCGGTGGAGATGCTCTAACATTTCCTACGCAAAGGGGAGCTAGGATTAGTTTGGATGGGTTGCACATTAGGTACTCAGTGCAGGTTTGAATTCTCTTGCTGGGTACGATAATCTGATCAAAGCAAAAGTCGGCCTTCAGCGTACTTGGCATGCAGAATGAACGCACGAATCCCACGGAGAAGTATCTTCAATTCCACATCACGTTTCTTCGTCTTAGTCAGTTGACGTCGATCATTCAGCGGCAATCGAAGTCTCGAGTAAAACAAACCCTACGCAGGCTACACCATGAGGGTCAAAGCGATAGGGATCGGGGCGCTAACCCGCAATCAATACGCCTGCCTGCCTGCATTCCGGCTTCCTTATCCTGAAAGCTTGGTGTCAGTCTTTCCGTGTGCAAACTGAGGGCATGAGCAATGCTGGCATACACAACTAGTTGTTCCATGTAAAAAAGTTGTCAGAAGCAACATGTTGAATTTTATCTCTTCAATGGAAGCTACAACTTTAGTAAGAAAAAAGAGATAAGCGACCCCACAAATATGACACTATGTATCTATTTCTCTCTCCAAAAAGTATGCTTTTAAGGCTTAAGATCCCACTTCCTGAAGAGGAGGCTGCCTCCTCATCCGAACCTACTTTGGACCACCCGAACCTAGCTAAAGGTGTGAGGCAGCATATGTAGGGCAGTGCATTGGGCATGCCCTGAAAAGGTCAGAGATCTTGTTGGTGAATCTGTTTGCCGTTGGCGGTTCGAGGCTGGATGGGAGCAGGAGACGACGACGACGACGACGACAGCAGCAGTGCTTTCCACAACAGGTGGCACACAGAGTGTGGCTGCAGTTTTAGGCTTGAAAGCTGACGGGAAAACGTACGCAGGGTTTAGGTCGATGATCTATCTGGGTTTTGGTTCGATCGGCCGTGGTGTCGCGCGATTAAATGCATTGTGGCGAACGGTTCAATGGGTTGACATTTGATTGGAGACGACGATCATGCATGGGTTGGCGACGATGTCAACTGATGAGTGTAGCTAGGGACGAGCCGACGACCCCTGCCCGTACAGAACAATAGCTGGAGTTTTGACTTAGACGCGCTGCACTTGAAGTCATGTCGCTCTCGCCATGGCCATGGGACGACAAGCTGTTTGAGTGATTGGCAGAGCTCTCCCGCTACAGTCTACAGATTTCGTGTATTTGTGATGACATGTAACAGTCCATGTCATGATAAATAGAACGGCAGAGGAAGACAAAACTTACGGGGGGCGTGACATTGCGGCTGGTAAGTGACTAGATGTGGTTCCACACGCGCGAGGCCATGCAGACTGATTGATGGAACTCTCCCCCAGGCTACTCCAGAAACACAAAAGCTGGAAGAGGCAAACGACGCCGGCGGCATCCCGAAACACGCAGCCATGCCAATCATCGCCAAAGTCAGAGGCCTGCCGGCAGCTTGAAAGTCTTGAGCTAGCTAGGTGGCACCAGAAAGAGCAGCAACGGATTCTATGCCAACCACGCTAGTCACTCACTTCAATTCCTGATGCCGATAGAAACAGGAGGACGTACCTGAACGTGAGGCGATCGATCGACCGATAGCATGCCGCCGTCCATCGTTTTCCGTGGGCAGAGGCGGCAGCACCGTGCGAGGCCATTGATGGCCGCCGAGCTTGGGGTCAACCCCGTACACACACACACACACGCTCGATCCTCCGGCGATCTGGCCGTGGAGCAGAGACGGTTTCAGCACCAGCTATCAATCGCGTCGACCCGACCACGCGCCGCGCGCGGGGGGGAGCGGTCGTTTTCCGCCGCTCTGCCGGGACGCGAGCTCGTGATACGGCGAGGGAACAGGTGTCAGGTGGGGGCGGCCGACGTCGACGGCGACGGCGACGGCGATGGGTGCGTCTGCTGACGGAACCCCGTACGTGCGATTTTGTCAACCGGCTCCGCGCACCGCTCGTCAAATGCAGGTAGACCTCGCTGTGACGAGACGCAACAACCAGCGAGCCAAAGGGACGAAGAACCTGCCGTGGGCGTCAGTGTCCTGAAGCTGTGAGTGTCACTACAGGACAGCACGGACCGGATTGGCTCGTTGCCATATCCACGCTGCGACGGGACCCGGGAGATCCACAGTTCGGAGATCACTAGAGGAAAAGCAGCTGCTAAAAGATGCAGTGAATATTGTAGCACTTAGTTGGGACAAAAATTCCAGGCCTGAAAACAGGCCAAAACCGAAAAATAACCGCCAGTTTACGGGTTCAGTTCGAAAAATGGCGCAGAACAGAGCCTGAAAACGAGGCAAAACCGAAAAAAAAAAGTTCAGTCCGAACCGAGAAACCAAACTCGACCCCTATTTGTAGGGGTCAAAATGACGAACTGAAGGCAAAACTGAAGTTTGCGCGCGCTGAAAGTTCATGGCAGTTGCTCTTCATTGTCGTCCTTCCGTCCGCCAGACTACTATCAAATTCACCAAATCTCTCCAAATTTCGACTAGTTTTCGCTGGAGATGGACTGTAGGCTACTGAGAGAAGCATATCCTCGCTGGAATTGGTGGTTGTTCGAGCGACGGCGAACTTCCCTGGCCGGAATTGGCCGCTGGCCATGGCACGGGGCGGCCGGGGCTAGGCGGGCGCGCGGCAGCACGGGGCCAGGCGGGCGCGCTGCGGGTCGGGGCAGAGCGAGGCGAGCGCGGGCCAGGCGGGCGCCGACCAGGCGGGCGGCAGGCGCGCGGCAGGCAGGCGGGCGCGCGGTGGAGCGGGGCAGAGCGAGGCGGGCGCGCTGGTCTGCAGCAGTGGGCACGCGGCGAGGCTTGGCCAGGGCGGGGCAGGGAGAGAGCTAGCTGGGGAAGTAGAAGAAAGAAAAATAAGGAAAAAAGAAAAAATGGCTGACAGTGGGCTTTATTGGCATATTTTAGGAATATTCTATTTTACAGTTTTCAGTTACGGGTTCTGTTCTGCGCCAGCGTTTTTTCAACCCGTAAACGCGAGTTCAGTGAACTGAACTCCGGATTTTCAGTTCGCATTTTTACGGGCTCTGTTAGAGATGCTCTTACCTCACATAAACGGTGCACACACAAACAAAAATTGACGGTGCACACACAAAATTCAGAGTTGCAGAGAATGTTCTTATCTTTTCTAAAAGGGGGCAAAAGTTTTGCTCCAATCTATTAATTAAGTAGAAGTTTTTTTTACAAGATTATCTGAACAAAAGAAAAACATGAAATTACAACCGATCACTCTCCCGGCATTATTTCTTCTATGCGCTTATCTTCCACGCAAACCCACAAACGGGCTTTCCTCTTAACCTTATCTAGGATAACTAAAGGCAGCGCATGCATGTTGTGAAAAACACCGTGCATTGCACTCGTCCCAAAGCTCCCAAGTGACGAGTAGTGTGAGGGAGGCGACGGTTTTGCGATTGGGCGTGGAGCCACCCGTCATGATGCTCCACTAATGCTCTATCGCAAGACCCGCAAATTGGGATGGTTGTATGTCGTGGATGCCCAACCACTCACGAATGAGATTTCCAAAGACGGATGGTGTAGCAACATTTGACAAAGAGGTGGAAAACCATCCCCGTTTTTGAAAACGGTCCGCGTACCAAATCCGGTGTTGAGTTAGAAGCCAAGCAAAGAATTTAGCCTTTGGAGGGGCCCAAGATTTTCATACACAAATCTTGTTGCGAAGCACACTTCGCGACCATATGATATGGGCAAATCAAAGAATGGTCTTGTGGAGCATGGAGAAGATGGATCCAAGGAATTGGACTTGGCCGAATATTGCCCACTTCCAAGTAATCTCATCATGGGTCTCCTCATTAAGATGCATGTCTTGCAGTTGAACCCAAAGCTCAACGAATTGTGTAAGGTGTTGCATGGTGAAGTTGTCCCCTATCTTGATCTTGTCAACCCAAGTGTTATCCTTCAAAGCTTGGTTGACTTTTCTATCGACGAATAGGTCGGAACGCTTGGTTCGTCTCTAGACGGTTTCGTGTTAATTATATGTGCCACAACATGGGCCGAGTTTTATACAAAGGAGGACTCCAAATACACAACCGTATAGGAGTAGAACACATGAAATAAAGAGAGCCTATTACATATTCTAACACCCTCCCTTAATCTAAACCTTTTGAAAGGTTGAGATTATGTTTGAATTCATCAAGTTTCTTTACTGGAAGTGCCTTGGTAAAACCATCTGCAATTTGATCTTTGCTTGAAATAAACCGAATGGCCAACTTCTGATTTGCAACTCTTTCTCTGACAAAGTGGAAATCAATCTCAATATGCTTGGTACGAGCATGAAACACTGGATTTGCAGAAAAATAAGTTGCCCCTAAATTGTCACACCAAAGACTTGGTTTTTCTTTTAATTTAACTCCAAGTTCAACCAGAAGAGCTTCAACCCAAATCAACTCTGCTGTAGCATTTGCTAATGCCTTGTACTCTGCCTCAGTACTAGACCGAGATACTGTATCTTGCTTCCTAGCACTCCAGGAGACCAAATTTGGTCCAATGAATATAGCAAAGCCACCTGTAAAATGTCTATCATCCAGAGATCCAGCCCAATCTGCATCTGTAAAAGCAATTAAGAAAGTTGATGAGGACTTTGTAAAGGTAATACCAAGTTGTAATGTATCTTTCACATATCTGAGAATACGCTTTGCATCTGTCCAATGTTCTGTAGTTGGAGCGTGTAAGAATTGACAAATCTTGTTTACTGAGAAAGCTAAATCAGGACGTGTCAATGTTAAGTACTGAAGAGCTTCAACAATGCTTCTGTATTGAGTATTGTCTTCAGAGCCAAGAGGTGTACCATCTGCCAGAGAAAACTGTTCAGATGAAGACAGAGGGGTAGGTGCAGACTTGCAATCCTGCATATTAACTCTGTCCAGTAAATCTGTAGCATATTTCTCCTATGTAAGAAGTAAACCATTGTGTATTTTTTTTACTTCAATACCAAGAAAATAGTGTAAGTCACCCAAATCTTTTATAGCAAAATTTGCGTTTAAGTCTTGAAGAAGAGCATTGATGGCATGATCAGAGAAACCAGTAACTATGATGTCATCAACATAAATCAGAACAAATATAGTGATACCTGACTTTTTTAGAAGAAATAATGAGGTGTCAGCCTTTGATGGTTTGAATCCAAACTCACATAACTTGGAGCTAAGCCTAGAGTACCATGCTCGAGGAGCCTGCTTAAGTCCATACAAGCCTTTATCAAGCTTGCAAACATAATACAGAGCGTGAGAGCTTTCAAAACCAGAGGGTTGTCTCATATAAACCTCCTCTTCCAGAACACCATGTAAGAACGCGTTCTTGACATCTAGCTGCCGTAGACTCCTACCACGAGAAACAGAAAGAGACAAAACAATTCTGATGGTGGCAATGTTTACTACAGGACTAAAGGTACCTTCATAATCAATGGCATACCTTTGCTTGAACCCTTTTGCAACTAGTCGAGTCTTGTATCTATCAATGGAACCATCTGCCTTCTTCTTGATACGATACACTCATTTGCAATCAATTAAATTTCTGTTTGTGTTTGGAGGAACAAGATGCCAAGTTTTGTTCTCCATGAGAGCATCATATTCCTCCTTCATAGCTTGACACCAATTTGAATCACTCAAAGCTTCTGTGAGATTATGTGGTTCACCTGTGGAGGAATACATACCACATCGAATTGCACCATCAGTATATTTCTTGGGACGACGTATACCTTGTTGTAATCGAGTGCGAACTCCAGGTGGTGATGATGGTGATGGAGCAGCATCAGCATGGACAGAATGTGAGGCGCTGGAATCATTGTCATTTTCGTCATTTTCGGAATTTTCGGGCTGTAACACGTACTCACCCTCACCCCCACCATTCGCAGAAGATCCACAAGGGGACAGGCCGGGGAACAGGGAGGCAGAGCCCTGCTCATGCTGCCCAGAGCCGGCACGTGGCGGAGAGGGGGTGGCCGCATGCACCTGGTCCCCGCCAGGCGTGTGGCCGGCACGCGCCTGGGCACGGCGCGACGTGGGACTGGCGGGATCCGCCTCGGGACGAGCGGATGACCTGGTAGGCGAATCTGTCTCGGGCTGACGCGCCTCGGGATCGCTGCGGCCAGGGGAATGTTCTCCCAGATCCTCCTCGTGCTCCGTGCCGTTTTCGTCTGTTTCTGAGGCTCATTCAGCATCATTGTATGCACGTACAGTTTTCACTGCTTTCTTCACTATTTTCAGCAGAATTTTCTTCTGTAGTTGCATCATCCTGTTCCACATTAGTAACAGAAATAATAGGCACAATATGATCATTGCAATTATGGGCACTCTCATGGGAACAAAAGAAGTCTGGTGATCGGGTGTATATGTGAGCGCGCGGTTCCTACGCGACACGTGTCTAACGCCGTGTGTCGTGCCGTTTAACTGGTGGCAACGCTTTTTGTGATGCGCCCCACCCATGTCGTTTGTTTGTTAATTGTTGTTCGTTGTGTGTTGGTCCGTAATACTGCATGCGGCATTTTTTTCCTACCGCCTATTCCTACGTGGTTAGTGGAACGGATTAGTGATTCATACGTGCATGCTCAGTCAACAGCAGCATCGACAGCGAGTCTTGCATGCGTGGCAAAAAAATTGTATCGTGGCATTCAAAAAAGCCATGTAATGCAAGGAGAAAAGTCTAGTTGCTACTAGTTCTGATGTTTACTGTTTGCTGTCTGATAGACTGCGGAATATGATTGTATTGATATGTGGTAATTGGTGATTACATTGAGCCTCTTGGGCTGTTTATATAGTACTAGAGACTTGGAGGGCAAGAAGCCTAGTAGAGATAGAATTGGAGTACAATCTTAAACTGCCTAATATAGCCTAGACGTGATATACTCTAACATCCCCCCGCAGTCGGATCGGTAGTGACGCGAATACAGCAAGAGCGTCGCGGACGGTCCGACTGGAGCATAAGCCGAAGGCGCAGACTGGAGAGGGGGCCGGTGGATGATAGCCCTTGATGCCGATGTCAATGTAGCTGGTAGCCAGGGCGTTGTAGTCGCGGTCGATGAAGTCGTGTGTGATTTAATCGCCGTTGATGAAGTTGTTGATGTTGATGTTGTTGTGGTCGGTGTCGTCTTGAGCCCGGGGGAAGTCGCCATAGTGATAAAATAAAAGGCGGTTGCAGCGGTAGTCAACTCGAGGTAGACGTAGCTGGATTTGTGGTAGTTGAGGTAGGCGACACGCTGCGCCGAACTTGCCGGGCTCGGGAGCGCGCCGGGGACGAAGGCACGCGCCGGTGTTGCCGGTACCGGGCGTGCGAAGACAGGGACCACCATGAGCCATGCGCGCTAGAGTTGGATGGAGTAGCAGAGAAGGCCTCCGTGTACGGTCGGTTGCGCGTCGTATGCGCCGGAGTAGACGAAGTGGTTGCAAGAAGAAAATTGAGCACATGCGGTGCAAACAAAAAATTAGACTGCAACTCTGGCGGTATGGTCATTGTGGACGAAGATGACGAGGTGGTTGTCGATGGCGATTGAACTGTAGCGGTAGTAGATGTCGGGGATCGAACCCGTTTTATTCATCTACATGCAAGAGCGCGGCGACGCAGAACCCGTTGGCGTTGACGAAGCCCTTGATTGATGATGATGGCGAGGATGCAGTACATGTGGCGGAGTTGTTGGCGTAGATGATTGTTGGTGATGATGACGGCGAGGCGACGTAGATGGACAGCTTGATGCAGCTTGGCGTGGAGTAGTTCGGCGATATAGATGTGCAGTAGTTGGAGGCAGCTTGGCTTGAGTAGAGCTGGTTCATACGCACATGAATAAGCTATTCATGCGACATGAGCCAGCTCTTGTTGTCGTAGTAGATGTGCAGCGCACTTGATCCACCTGATGTCGAGCACGTGCACAGCTGAAGGCAGCCATTGGTGCAACTCGAGTTGACGAAGGCCGGCCTGGTACCAGGGTTTTCAGCGTGCGCGTGGGGTGCTAGGGGCCCCGTTCATCCGAGTCGCCAAGATTGGATCGGCAAAGGATTAGTGGCTAAGAAACTAGACAGATCTAATTGGGGAAAGAAAAAAAAAAGGAAGCAGAAAACGAAAATTGCTAAAACTATGAACTAGATCGGAAGTAAAACTAGCTACGAGATCTGATGCCCCCGGCGGAGATCATGGAGATCGATCTCCCCGGGGGCGGCGGAAGCGGTGGGTGGCTAAACCCTAGGTCGCAGAAAGAACCGCTCTGATACCATGATAGACTGCGGAATATGATTGTATTGATATGTGGTAATTGGTGATTACATTGAGCCTCTTGGGCTGTTTATATAGTACTAGAGACTTGGAGGGCAAGAAGCCTAGTAGAGATAGAATTGGAGTACAATCTTAAACTGCCTAATATAGCCTAGACGTGATATACTCTAACACTGTCCACTGTGTTGCATGGTACGCACTGGTGCAGCCTTTCGATGCATGCAATGACCACCCTCAACGATACTCTATGTAGCCTTCCTTTATTCACATGTAAGCAGCAGTGGATGTCTCGGCTGCTCTCCACCACAGGCAGTGACGCGACAAACTACAGCAGTCCAGGTCCCTCCAACGTACAGTTCAATGCTGGGTTGTACTTTCGCGCTTGCTGGTCAGAAACAAGGCCGGGTCAGATTTTAAAAGTTAACTTCATGGCGTTTGCTTTTCTAACTGTGTTGCTAGAATCTCAAAACAAATCCAACGTTAAAAAGACCGTGCTCACGTATACACGCGGTCACCATATCCACTCTCCTCATGGGAATTAGAGGAAGATGGAAGAAGCAAAAATTCTTTCTTAAGAAGTGCACCGGCATTTGGATGTAAGGAGGCAAAAGGGAAGACATTTTCATCAAACACAACATCACGGGAGATGTAGATGCGGCCTGTAGATATATCTAGGCACTTGACACCCTTATGGAGAGGACTATACCCAAGAAACACACACCGTTTGGAACGAAACGCAAGTTTCCGTTTGTTGTAGGGACGAAGGTTAGACCAACAAGCACAGCCAAAAGTCCGAAGAGCATCATAGTTTGGTGTAACATGAAGTCAACATTCGGTGGGTGTCTCAAAATCAAGAACCTTGCTAGGGAGAAGATTTATGAGAAAGGTAGCAGTGATAAAGGCTTCATCCCAGAACTTGAGAGGCATAGAGGCATTGGCAAGCAAAGCAAGACCAACTTCAACTATATGACGGTGTTTTCTTTCAGCCGAACCGTTTTGTTGACGAGCATGAGGACATGATACATGATGGGTAATGCCAACTTTTTGAAAGAATCCATTCAAATTTTCATACTCACCTCCCCAATCAGTTTGCATAGTAACAGTTTTCCTATCGAACTTGGTTCAACATATTGCTGATAATTAAGGAAAGATTGATAGACATCAGAACGTTTTTTGAGAAAATAAATCCGGGTGAATTTACTAAAATCATCGATAAAGCTTACATAGTATGCATGTTTTCCCACAGAGAGAGAGGGGCAGGGCCCCATACATCAGAGAACAATTGCTCCAACGGAGCAGTAGAAACACTAGAGGATATGGGGTATGGCAACTAATGGCTCTTGGCCAACTGACAAGAGTCACAAATATATGGAGTACTCTCTCGGGTGTAAGCTATTTTATTTCTTCTAAGAACTTGCTGAACCACAAATGAAGATGGATGTCCTAAGCGGCGATGCCATGTGGAGGATGATGGATTTATTGAAATAAAAGCATGCTTGGCAGTCTCATGGAACATGGGCACCAAGGGATAGAGACCACCCCAGCATGGTCCTCTAAACATAACTCTTCATGTTGCTTGGTCCTTGATTAAGAAGAAGAAATGATGAAACTCAATAAAGACATGATTATCAAGTGTAAAGCGATGAACTGACAATAGATTTTTGGAGGCACTAGGAACATGAAGAATATTTTTAAGATCAAAGGAACCATGAGGAGTGTGCAAAATTGAATTACCAATGTGACTAATGTTCATACATGTACCTTCAGCAGTGCGAACACTGTCTTGTCCATGATACTTGTTGGCGACGAGGAGTTTATTCAGCTCGCCAGTGATGTGATCAGTTGCCCCTGTGTCAGTGTACCAGTTTGTATCGACACCATAGGAGGCAGTATGGGCACCCTTCTCACGATCATCCTTGTTCTTCTTGTCATCTGAGTAGCGCCACCAACACTAGCTAGCAGGGTGACCATGCTTGGTGCATATCTGGCAGTCGTTGTCCACATAGGGAGTAGGTGATACGGTGGATCCCAGCCGATCCACCTAGATTGATGCCCGATCTTTCACAGCGAGAACCTGGGGTAATTCCTCCCAACAACGCGATGAACGCAGCCTGGAGAAGAGGGAACGAATCCAGCAAGCAACGGATCGATGAACGATACGCCTAAAACCTTGAGCTAGATAATCCTTGATGAACACAAGAACCTTCGCAGCGGATAATATAGACAAACGGCAGCGCCGTACCCCCGGAGGGATGATACACGTGAACACACGCAATTAGGTATAACCTAAACTTTAGACTAAACTTGAACTAACCTTAACCCTAGCCGTCCCACCTCCTTATATGAGGGGTAGGTGGCCGGCTAGCCCTTGCTGGGCTGGGGCGCCCTTCTATGGGTCTATGATACGTCTCAAACGTATCTATAATTTCTTATGTTCCATGCTACTTTTATGATGATACTCACATGTTTTATACACACTTTATGTCATATTTATGCATTTTCCGGCACTAACCTATTGACAAGATGTCGAAGAGCCAGTTGCTGTTTTCTGCTGTTTTTGGTTTCAGATCCTACAAAGGAAATATTCTCGAATTGGACGAAATCAACGCCCAGGGTCTTATTTTTCCACGAAGCTTCCAGAAGACCGAAAGGATTACGAAGTGGGCGACGAGGCGCCGCCACGCCAGGGCCGCGCCGCCCTGTTGTGTGGGGCCCTCGTGCCGCCTCTAAACCTACCCTTCCGCCTACTTAAAGCCTTCGTCGCGAATACCCCAGTACCGAGAGCCACGATACGGAAAACCTTCCAGATGCCGCCGCCGCCAATCCCATCTCGGGGATTCAGAGATCGCCTCCGGCACCCTGCTGGAGAGGGGAATCATCTCCCGGAGGACACTTCATCGCCATGATCGCTCCGGAGTGATGTGTGAGTAGTTCACCCTGGACTATGGGTCCATAGCAGTAGCTAGATGGTCGTCTTCTCCTCATTGTGCTATCATTGTTCGATCTTGTGAGCTACCTAACATAATCAAGATCATCTATTTGTAATGCTACAGGTTGCGTTTGTTGGGATCCGATGAATAAGGAATACTATGTTATGTTGATTATCAATCTATCATATATGTGTTGTTTAAGATCTTGCATGCTCTCCGTTGCTAGTAGAGGCTCTGGCCAAGTTGATACTTGTAACTCCAAGAGGGAGTATTTTTGCTCGATAGTGGGTTCATGCCTCCATTTAACTGGGACAGTGACAGAAAGTTCTAAGGTTGTGGATGTGTTGTTGCACTAGGGATAAAACATCAATGCTTTGTCTAAGGATATTTGTGTTGATTACATTACGCACCATACTTAATGCAACTGTTTGTTGTTTGCAACTTAATACTGGAAGGGGTGGGGATGCTAACCTGAAGGTGGACTTTTTAGGCATAGATGCATGCTAGATAGCAGTCTATGTACTTTGTCGTAATGCCCAATTGAATTTCACACTACTCATCATGATATGTATGTGCATTGTTATGCTCTCTTTATTTGTCAATTGCCCAACTGTAATTTGTTCACCCAACATGCTATTTCTTATTGGAGAGACACCACTAGTGAACTGTGGACCCCGGTCCATTCTTTTACATCGAATACAATCTACTGCAAACTTGTTCTTTACTGTTCTTCATCATCTTCCACACTATACATCTAATCCTTTGTTACGAAGCCGGTGAGATTGACAACCTCACTTTGTTGGGGCAAAGTACTTTGATTGTGTTGTGCAGGTTCCACGTTGGCGCCGGAATCTCTGGTGTTGCGCCGCACTACACTCCGCCACCATCAACCTTCACGTGCTTCTTGACTCCTACTGGTTCGATAACCTTGGTTTCTTACTGAGGGAAAACTTGCTGCTGTATGCATCACACCTTCCTCTTGGGGTTCCCAACGGACGTGTGCCTCACGCGTATCAAGCACATTTTCTGGTGCCGTTACCGGGGAGATCAAGACACGCTGCAAGGGGAGTCTCCACTTCCAATCTCTTTACTTTGTTTTTGTCTTGCTTTACTTTATTTTATTTACTGCTTTGTTTGTTCTTTATATCAAAATACAAAAAAATTAGTTACTTGCTTTACTTTATTTATTATCTTGTTTGCGTTCTCTATATTAAAAACACAAAAAAATAATTACTTGCATTTACTTTATTTACCTTTTGTTTATTTCATCATGTTGCCTCCTAAGTTCACTTTGAAAAAAATACCGGTAGGACAAGGGTCTATCATTGGAAGAGATAATATAGAAGAATTTTTCACCCATGTTAGTATGGATGAAGATTTTGAAGATATACCATTATTAAAAGTTGCTCCTACTTATGAAAGTGCTTCTGCCTGTTTAGTACACATGTTGGAAACTAGATTTGTTAATCTCAATCCCATAATGCAACATATGTTTCTTGCACTTTCTGATATGGTGACGGGAGAAAAGAGAGATTTTGTTTTAAAAATCCTTGTTAGAGAATTTGAAGATATAGCTAAAGAAGCTAGAAAAGTTTTTATTAAGCATAAGAGGCTTGGTTTGTTCACTGATTTTAAAAGAACACTTGAAAAGATGGACATGGATAGAATAAGGTACACTAATAATGTTAATGATGGTGGGGAGATTAAAGTACCGATACCTAGTAAGCTCCTAGGGATGCATGAAGCTCTAGAAAATAACTATGCTTGGCTTGTTCCTAAAAATTTGTTTGATGAGAATAGTAAGCCTAAAAGCGTACAAAGAGGAGTTACTTACATAGACCATATACAATGCATTGTTGAGGAAACTCCCAACACCCCTGGTAATGATGTCAATGCTTCATCTCTTGATAATACTTGATTCACACTTTCTGCGCCTAGCTGAAAGGCGTTAAAGAAAAGCGCTTATGGGAGACAACCCATTATTTTACTTCTGCACTTTTGTTTTATATTTGAGTCTTGGAAGTTATTACTACTGTAGCAACCTCTCCTTATCTTTATTTTATTGCATTGTTGTGCCAACTAAAGTCTTTGATAGTAAGGTTCATACTAGATTTGGATTACTGCGCAGAAACAGATTTCTTTCTGTCATGAATTTGAGTACTATTCTCTGTAGGTAACTCAGAAAAATCTGCCAATTTACGTGCGTGATCCTCAGATATGTACGCAACTTTCATTCAATTTGAGCATTTTCATCTGAGCAAGTTTAGTGCCCCAGAAAAATTCGTCTTTACAGACGGTTCTGTTTTGACAGATTCGCATTGCCTGTTTTGCTATGTTTGATGGATTTCTTTGTTCCATTAACTTTCAGTAGCTTTGTGCAATGTCCAGAAGTGTTAAGGATGATTATGTCACCTCTGAACATGTGAATTTTTGATTATGCACTAACCCTCTAATGAGTTTGTTTTGAGTTTGGTGTGGAGGAAGTTTTCAAGGATCAAGAGAGGAGGATGATACAATAGGATCAATAAGAGTGAAAACTCTAAGCTTGGGGATGCCCCGTGGTTCATCGCTGCATATTTCAAGAAGACTCAAGCATCTAAGCTTGGGGATGCCCAAGGCATCCCCTTCTTCATCGACAAATTATCAGGTCACCTCTAGTGAAACTATATTTTTATTCCGTCACATCTTAGGTGCTTTACTTGGAGCGTCTTTATGTTCTTGTTTTTGTTTTGTTTTAATAAAATCAGATCCTAGCATTCATTGTGTGGGAGAGAGACACGCTCCGTTGTTGCATATGAACACATATGTTCTTAGCTTTACTTTTAATGTTCATGGCGAAGGTTGAAACTACTTCGTTAATTGTTATATGGTTGGAAACAGAAAATGCTACATGTGGTAATTGGTATAATGTCTTGAATAATTTGATACTTGGCAATTGTTGTGCTCATATAGATCATGTTTAAGCTCTTGCATCATGTACTTTGCACCTATTAATGAAGAAATACTGTAGATCTTGTTGACATTTGGTTTGCATGATTGGTCTCTCTAAAGTCTAGATATTTTCTGGTGAGGGTTTGAACAACAAGAAAGACAGTGTAGAGTCTTATAATGCTTGCAATATGTTCTTATGTAAGTTTTGCTGTACCGGTTCATACTTGTGTTTGCTTCAAATAACCTTGCTAGCCTAAGCCTTGTATTGAGAGGGAATACTTCTCGTGCATCCAAAATCCTTGAGCGAAAAACTATGCCATTTGTGTTCACCATACCTACCTACTACATGCATGGTATTTTCTGCCATTCCAAGTAAATACTTGTGTGCTACCTTTAAACAATTCAAAAGTTATTACCTCTTATTTGTGTCAATGTTTTATAGCTCATGAGGAAGTATGTGGTGTTTTATCTTTCAATCTTGTTGGGCAACTTTCACCAATGGACTAGTGGCTTCATCCGCTTATCCAATAATTTTGCAAAAAGAGCTGGCAATGGGGTTCCCAACCCCAATTAATTAACCTTCATAATTTTACAAATAGATACTCCTCCATGGTATGTGATTGTTGGAAGGCACCCGAGGATTCGGTTAGCCATGGCTTGAGAAAGCAAAGGTGGGGAGACGTGTCATCTAAATAAAACTAAAATAAATAGACACTCCTTCATGGTATGTGATTGATGGAAGGCACCCGAGGATTCGGTTAGCCATGGCTTGTGAAAGCAAAGGTTGGAAGGAGTGTCACCCAAAAATAAACATTTCATGGGAGCCGCTCTTTGAAAGTCTGTCTGGCAAGGGGGTTAGAGTGCCCACTACCATTCGTTGACAACAACAAACACCTCTCAAAATTTTAATTTTATTCTCTCTATATGATTTCAAAACTTGAAAAGCTCTAGCACATGATTTTATCCCTGCTTCCCTCTGCGAAGGGCCATTCTTTTACTTTTATGTTGAGTCAGTTTACCTATTTCTTTCTATCTTAGAAGCAAACACTTGTATTAACCGTGCATTGATTCTTACATACTTGCTTATTTGCATTCATCATATTACTTTGTGTTGAAAATTATCCATGAGATAAACATGTTGAAGTTGAAAGCAACCGCTGAAACTTATATCTTCCTTTGTGTTGCTTCAAAACTTTCTACTATGAATCTATTGCTTTATGAGTTAACTCCTATGCAAGTATTATTGATGCTTGTCTCGAAAGTACTATTCAAGAAAAGTATTTGTTATATGATTCAGTTGTTTAACCATTATCTTTACCATTGCTTCGAATCACTTCATTCATTACATATGCTTACAATAGTATTGATCAAGATTATGATAGCATGTCACTTCAGAAATTATCTTTGTTATCGTTTACCTACTCGAGGAGGAGTAGGAACTAAGCTTGGGGATGCTTGATACGTCTCAAACGTATCTATAATTTCTTATGTTCCATGCTACTTTTATGATGATACTCACATGTTTTATACACACTTTATGTCATATTTATGCATTTTCCGATATTAACCTATTGACAAGATGCCGAAGAGCCATTTTTTTCTGTTTTTGGTTTCAGAAATCCTACAAAGGAAATATTCTCGGAATTGGACAAAATCAACGCCCAGGGTCTTATTTTTCCATGAAGCTTCAAGAAGACCGAAAGGATTAGTGGGGCGACGAGGCGCCGCCACGCCAGGGCGCGCGGCCAAGGGTGGGGTCGCGCCGCCCTGTTGTGTGGGGCCCTCGTGCCGCCTCTAAACCTACCCTTCCGCCTACTTAAAGCCTTCGTCGTGAATACCCCAGTACCGAGAGCTACGATACGGAAAACCTTCCAGAGATGCCGCCGCCGCCAATCCCATCTCGGGGGATTCAGGAGATCGCCCGGCACCCTGCCGGAGAGGGGAATCATCTCCCCGAGGACTCTTCATCGCCATGATCGCCTCCGGAGTGATGTGTGAGTAGTTCACCCCTGGACTATGGGTCCATAGCAGTAGCTAGATGGTCGTCTCCTCATTGTGCTATCATTGTTCGATCTTGTGAGCTGCCTAACATAATCAAGATCATCTATTTGTAATGCTACAGGTTGCGTTTGTTGGGATCCGATGAATAAGGAATACTATGTTATGTTGATTATCAATCTATCATATATGTGTTGTTTAAGATCTTGCATGCTCTCCGTTGCTAGTAGAGGCTCTGGCCAAGTTGATACTTGTAACTCCAAGAGGGAGTATTTTTGCTCGATAGTGGGTTCATGCCTCCATTTAATCTGGGACAGTGACAGAAAGTTCTAAGGTTGTGGATGTGCTGTTGCCACTAGGGATAAAACATCAATGCTTTGTCTAAGGATATTTGTGTTGATTACATTACGCACCATACTTAATGCAACTGTTTATTGTTTGCAACTTAATACCGGAAGGGGTGGGGATGCTAACCTGAAGGTGGACTTTTTAGGCATAGATGCATGCTAGATAGCGGTCTATGTACTTTGTCGTAATGCCCAATTGAATTTCACACTACTCATCATGATATGTATGTGCATTGTTATGCTCTCTTTATTTGTCAATTGCCCAACTGTAATTTGTTCACCCAACATGCTATTTCTTATTGGAGAGACACCACTAGTGAACTGTGGACCCCGGTCCATTCTTTTACATCGAATACAATCTACTGCAAACATTGTTCTTTACTGTTCTTCATCATCTTCCACACTATACATCTAATCCTTTGTTACAGTAAGCCGGTGAGATTGACAACCTCACTGTTACGTTGGGGCAAAGTACTTTGATTGTGTTGTGCAGGTTCCACGTTGGCGCCGGAATCTCTGGTGTTGCGCCGCACTACACTCCGCCACCATCAACCTTCACGTGCTTCTTGACTCCTACTGGTTCGATAACCTTGGTTTCTTACTGAGGAAAACTTATGCCGTATGCATCACACCTTCCTCTTGGGGTTCCCAACGGACGTGTGCCTCACGCGTATCAAGCACATTTTCTGGCGCCGTTACCGGGGAGATCAAGACACGCTGCAAGGGGAGTCTCCACTTCCAATCTCTTTACTTTGTTTTTGTCTTGCTTTACTTTATTTTATTTACTGCTTTGTTTGTTCTTTATATCAAAATACAAAAAAATTAGTTACTTGCTTTACTTTATTTATTATCTTGTTTGCGTTCTCTATATTAAAAACACAAAAAAATAGTTACTTGCATTTACTTTATTTACCTTTTGTTTATTTCATCATGTTGCCTCCTAAGTTCACTTTGAAAAAAATACCGGTAGGACAAGGGTCTATCATTGGAAGAGATAATATAGAAGAATTTTTCACCCATGTTAGTATGGATGAAGATTTTGAAGATATACCATTATTAAAAGTTGCTCCTACTTATGAAAGTGCTTCTGCCTGTTTAGTACACATGTTGGAAACTAGATTTGTTAATCTCAATCCCATAATGCAACATATGTTTCTTGCACTTTCTGATATGGTGACGAGAGAAAAGAGAGATTTTGTTTTAAAAATCCTTGTTAGAGAATTTGAAGATATAGCTAAAGAAGCTAGAAAAGTTTTTATTAAGCATAAGAGGCTTGGTTTGTTCACTGATTTTAAAAGAACACTTGAAAAGATGGACATGGATAGAATAAGGTACACTAATAATGTTAATGATGGTGGGGAGATTAAAGTACCGATACCTAGTAAGCTCCTAGGGATGCATGAAGCTCTAGAAAATAACTATGCTTGGCTTGTTCCTAAAAATTTGTTTGATGAGAATAGTAAGCCTAAAAGCGTACAAAGATGAGTTACTTACATAGACCATATACAATGCATTGTTGAGGAAACTCCCAACACCCCTGGTAATGATGTCAATGCTTCATCTCTTGATAATACTTGATTCACACTTTCTGCGCCTAGCTGAAAGGCGTTAAAGAAAAGCGCTTATGGGAGACAACCCATTATTTTACTTCTGCACTTTTGTTTTATATTTGAGTCTTGGAAGTTATTACTACTGTAGCAACCTCTCCTTATCTTTATTTTATTGCATTGTTGTGCCAACTAAAGTCTTTGATAGTAAGGTTCATACTAGATTTGGATTACTGCGCAGAAACAGATTTCTTTCTGTCATGAATTTGAGTAGTATTCTCTGTAGGTAACTCAGAAAAATCTGCCAATTTACGTGCGTGATCCTCAGATATGTACGCAACTTTCATTCAATTTGAGCATTTTCATCTGAGCAAGTTTAGTGCCCCAGAAAAATTCGTCTTTACAGACGGTTCTGTTTTGATTTCGCATTGCCTGTTTTGCTATGTTTGATGGATTTCTTTGTTCCATTAACTTTCAGTAGCTTTGTGCAATGTCCAGAAGTGTTAAGGATGATTATGTCACCTCTGAACATGTGAATTTTTGATTATGCACTAACCCTCTAATGAGTTTGTTTTGAGTTTGGTGTGGAGGAAGTTTTCAAGGATCAAGAGAGGAGGATGATACAATAGGATCAATAAGAGTGAAAACTCTAAGCTTGGGGATGCCCCGTGGTTCATCGCTGCATATTTCAAGAAGACTCAAGCATCTAAGCTTGGGGATGCCCAAGGCATCCCCTTCTTCATCGACAAATTATCAGGTCACCTCTAGTGAAACTATATTTTTATTCCGTCACATCTTAGGTGCTTTACTTGGAGCGTCTTTATGTTCTTGTTTTTGTTTTGTTTTAATAAAATCAGATCCTAGCATTCATTGTGTGGGAGAGAGACACGCTCCGTTGTTGCATATGAACACATATGTTCTTAGCTTTACTTTTAATGTTCATGGCGAAGGTTGAAACTACTTCGTTAATTGTTATATGGTTGGAAACAGAAAATGCTACATGTGGTAATTGGTATAATGTCTTGAATAATTTGATACTTGGCAATTGTTGTGCTCATATAGATCATGTTTAAGCTCTTGCATCATGTACTTTGCACCTATTAATGAAGAAATACGTAGATCTTGTTGACATTTGGTTTGCATGATTGGTCTCTCTAAAGTCTAGATATTTTCTGAGGGTTTGAACAACAAGAAAGACAAGTGTAGAGTCTTATAATGCTTGCAATATGTTCTTATGTAAGTTTTGCTGTACCAGTTCATACTTGTGTTTGCTTCAAATAACCTTGCTAGCCTAAGCCTTGTATTGAGAGGGAATACTTCTCGTGCATCCAAAATCCTTGAGCGAAAAACTATGCCATTTGTGTTCACCATACCTACCTACTACATGCATGGTATTTTCTGCCATTCCAAGTAAATACTTCGTGTGCTACCTTTAAACAATTCAAAAGTTATTACCTCTTATTTGTGTCAATGTTTTATAGCTCATGAGGAAGTATGTGGTGTTTTATCTTTCAATCTTGTTGGGCAACTTTCACCAATGGACTAGTGGCTTCATCCGCTTATCCAATAATTTTGCAAAAAGAGCTGGCAATGGGGTTCCCAACCCCAATTAATTAACCTTCATAATTTTACAAATAGATACTCCTCCATGGTATGTGATTGTTGGAAGGCACCCGAGGATTCGGTTAGCCATGGCTTGAGAAAGCAAAGGTGGGGAGACGTGTCATCTAAATAAAACTAAAATAAATAGACACTCCTTCATGGTATGTGATTGATGGAAGGCACCCGAGGATTCGGTTAGCCATGGCTTGTGAAAGCAAAGGTTGGAAGGAGTGTCACCCAAAAATAAACATTTCATGGGAGCCGCACTTTGAAAGTCTGTCTGGCAAGGGGTTAGAGTGCCCACTACCATTCGTTGACAACAACAAACACCTCTCAAAATTTTAATTTTATTCTCTCTATATGATTTCAAAACTTGAAAAGCTCTAGCACATGATTTTATCCCTGCTTCCCTCTGCGAAGGGCCATTCTTTTACTTTTATGTTGAGTCAGTTTACCTATTTCTTTCTATCTTAGAAGCAAACACTTGTATTAACCGTGCATTGATTCTTACATACTTGCTTATTTGCATTCATCATATTACTTTGTGTTGAAAATTATCCATGAGATAAACATGTTGAAGTTGAAAGCAACCGCTGAAACTTATATCTTCCTTTGTGTTGCTTCAAAACTTTCTACTATGAATCTATTGCTTTATGAGTTAACTCCTATGCAAGTATTATTGATGCTTGTCTCGAAAGTACTATTCAAGAAAAGTATTTGTTATATGATTCAGTTGTTTAACCATTATCTTTACCATTGCTTCGAATCACTTCATTCATTACATATGCTTACAATAGTATTGATCAAGATTATGATAGCATGTCACTTAGAAATTATCTTTGTTATCGTTTACCTACTCGAGGAGGAGTAGGAACTAAGCTTGGGGATGCTTGATACGTCTCAAACGTATCTATAATTTCTTATGTTCCATGCTACTTTTATGATGATACTCACATGTTTTATACACACTTTATGTCATATTTATGCATTTTCCGATATTAACCTATTGACAAGATGCCGAAGAGCCAGTTGCTGTTTTCTGCTGTTTTTGGTTTCAGAAATCCTACAAAGGAAATATTCTCGGAATTGGACAAAATCAACGCCCAGGGTCTTATTTTTCCATGAAGCTTCAAGAAGACCGAAAGGATTACGAAGTGGGGCGACGAGGCGCCGCCACGCCAGGGCCGCGCGGCCAAGGGTGGGGTCGCGCCGCCCTGTTGTGTGGGGCCCTCGTGCCGCCTCTAAACCTACCCTTCCGCCTACTTAAAGCCTTCGTCGTGAATACCCCAGTACCGAGAGCTACGATACGGAAAACCTTCCAGAGATGCCGCCGCCGCCAATCCCATCTCTGGGATTCAGGAGATCGCCTCGGCACCCTGCCGGAGAGGGGAATCATCTCCCGGAGGACTCTTCATCGCCATGATCGCCTCCGGAGTGATGTGTGAGTAGTTCACCCCTGGACTATGGGTCCATAGCAGTAGCTAGATGGTCGTCTTCTCCTCATTGTGCTATCATTGTTCGATCTTGTGAGCTGCCTAACATAATCAAGATCATCTATTTGTAATGCTACAGGTTGCGTTTGTTGGGATCCGATGAATAAGGAATACTATGTTATGTTGATTATCAATCTATCATATATGTGTTGTTTAAGATCTTGCATGCTCTCCGTTGCTAGTAGAGGCTCTGGCCAAGTTGATACTTGTAACTCCAAGAGGGAGTATTTTTGCTCGATAGTGGGTTCATGCCTCCATTTAATCTGGGACAGTGACAGAAAGTTCTAAGGTTGTGGATGTGCTGTTGCCACTAGGGATAAAACATCAATGCTTTGTCTAAGGATATTTGTGTTGATTACATTACGCACCATACTTAATGCAACTGTTTATTGTTTGCAACTTAATACTGGAAGGGGTGGGGATGCTAACCTGAAGGTGGACTTTTTAGGCATAGATGCATGCTAGATAGCAGTCTATGTACTTTGTCGTAATGCCCAATTGAATTTCACACTACTCATCATGATATGTATGTGCATTGTTATGCTCTCTTTATTTGTCAATTGCCCAACTGTAATTTGTTCACCCAACATGCTATTTCTTATTGGAGAGACACCACTAGTGAACTGTGGACCCCGGTCCATTCTTTTACATCGAATACAATCTACTGCAAACATTGTTCTTTACTGTTCTTCATCATCTTCCACACTATACATCTAATCCTTTGTTACAGTAAGCCGGTGAGATTGACAACCTCATTACGTTGGGGCAAAGTACTTTGATTGTGTTGTGTGTTCCACGTTGGCGCCGGAATCTCTGGTGTTGCGCCGCACTACACTCCGCCACCATCAACCTTCACGTGCTTCTTGACTCCTACTGGTTCGATAACCTTGGTTTCTTACCGAGGAAAAACTTGCCGTATGCATCACACCTTCCTCTTGGGGTTCCCAACGGACGTGTGCCTCACGCGTATCAAGCACATTTTTCGTGCCGCACGGGGAGATCAAGACACGCTGCAAGGGGAGTCTCCACTTCCAATCTCTTTACTTTGTTTTTGTCTTGCTTTACTTTATTTTATTTACTGCTTTGTTTGTTCTTTATATCAAAATACAAAAAAATTAGTTACTTGCTTTACTTTATTTATTATCTTGTTTGCGTTCTCTATATTAAAAACACAAAAAAATAGTTACTTGCATTTACTTTATTTACCTTTTGTTTATTTCATCATGTTGCCTCCTAAGTTCACTTTGAAAAAAATACCGGTAGGACAAGGGTCTATCATTGGAAGAGATAATATAGAAGAATTTTTCACCCATGTTAGTATGGATGAAGATTTTGAAGATATACCATTATTAAAAGTTGCTCCTACTTATGAAAGTGCTTCTGCCTGTTTAGTACACATGTTGGAAACTAGATTTGTTAATCTCAATCCCATAATGCAACATATGTTTCTTGCACTTTCTGATATGGTGACGGGAGAAAAGAGAGATTTTGTTTTAAAAATCCTTGTTAGAGAATTTGAAGATATAGCTAAAGAAGCTAGAAAAGTTTTTATTAAGCATAAGAGGCTTGGTTTGTTCACTGATTTTAAAAGAACACTTGAAAAGATGGACATGGATAGAATAAGGTACACTAATAATGTTAATGATGGTGGGGAGATTAAAGTACCGATACCTAGTAAGCTCCTAGGGATGCATGAAGCTCTAGAAAATAACTATGCTTGGCTTGTTCCTAAAAATTTGTTTGATGAGAATAGTAAGCCTAAAAGCGTACAAAGAGGAGTTACTTACATAGACCATATACAATGCATTGTTGAGGAAACTCCCAACACCCCTGGTAATGATGTCAATGCTTCATCTCTTGATAATACTTGATTCACACTTTCTGCGCCTAGCTGAAAGGCGTTAAAGAAAAGCGCTTATGGGAGACAACCCATTATTTTACTTCTGCACTTTTGTTTTATATTTGAGTCTTGGAAGTTATTACTACTGTAGCAACCTCTCCTTATCTTTATTTTATTGCATTGTTGTGCCAACTAAAGTCTTTGATAGTAAGGTTCATACTAGATTTGGATTACTGCGCAGAAACAGATTTCTTTCTGTCATGAATTTGAGTAGTATTCTCTGTAGGTAACTCAGAAAAATCTGCCAATTTACGTGCGTGATCCTCAGATATGTACGCAACTTTCATTCAATTTGAGCATTTTCATCTGAGCAAGTTTAGTGCCCCAGAAAAATTCGTCTTTACAGACGGTTCTGTTTTGACAGATTCGCATTGCCTGTTTTGCTATGTTTGATGGATTTCTTTGTTCCATTAACTTTCAGTAGCTTTGTGCAATGTCCAGAAGTGTTAAGGATGATTATGTCACCTCTGAACATGTGAATTTTTGATTATGCACTAACCCTCTAATGAGTTTGTTTTGAGTTTGGTGTGGAGGAAGTTTTCAAGGATCAAGAGAGGAGGATGATACAATAGGATCAATAAGAGTGAAAACTCTAAGCTTGGGGATGCCCCCGTGGTTCATCGCTGCATATTTCAAGAAGACTCAAGCATCTAAGCTTGGGGATGCCCAAGGCATCCCCTTCTTCATCGACAAATTATCAGGTCACCTCTAGTGAAACTATATTTTTATTCCGTCACATCTTAGGTGCTTTACTTGGAGCGTCTTTATGTTCTTGTTTTTGTTTTGTTTTAATAAAATCAGATCCTAGCATTCATTGTGTGGGAGAGAGACACGCTCCGTTGTTGCATATGAACACATATGTTCTTAGCTTTACTTTTAATGTTCATGGCGAAGGTTGAAACTTCGTTAATTGTTATATGGTTGGAAACAGAAAATGCTACATGTGGTAATTGGTATAATGTCTTGAATAATTTGATACTTGGCAATTGTTGTGCTCATATAGATCATGTTTAAGCTCTTGCATCATGTACTTTGCACCTATTAATGAAGAAATACGTAGATCTTGTTGACATTTGGTTTGCATGATTGGTCTCTCTAAAGTCTAGATATTTTCTGGTGAGGGTTTGAACAACAAGAAAGACAGTGTAGAGTCTTATAATGCTTGCAATATGTTCTTATGTAAGTTTTGCTGTACCGGTTCATACTTGTGTTTGCTTCAAATAACCTTGCTAGCCTAAGCCTTGTATTGAGAGGGAATACTTCTCATGCCAAAATCCTTGAGCCGAAAACTATGCCATTTGTGTTCACCATACCTACCTACTACATGCATGGTATTTTCTGCCATTCCAAGTAAATACTTCGTGTGCTACCTTTAAACAATTCAAAAGTTATTACCTCTTATTTGTGTCAATGTTTTATAGCTCATGAGGAAGTATGTGGTGTTTTATCTTTCAATCTTGTTGGGCAACTTTCACCAATGGACTAGTGGCTTCATCCGCTTATCCAATAATTTTGCAAAAAGAGCTGGCAATGGGGTTCCCAACCCCAATTAATTAACCTTCATAATTTTACAAATAGATACTCCTCCATGGTATGTGATTGTTGGAAGGCACCCGAGGATTCGGTTAGCCATGGCTTGAGAAAGCAAAGGTGGGGAGACGTGTCATCTAAATAAAACTAAAATAAATAGACACTCCTTCATGGTATGTGATTGATGGAAGGCACCCGAGGATTCGGTTAGCCATGGCTTGTGAAAGCAAAGGTTGGAAGGAGTGTCACCCAAAAATAAACATTTCATGGGAGCCGCTCTTTGAAAGTCTGTCTGGCAAGGGGGTTAGAGTGCCCACTACCATTCGTTGACAACAACAAACACCTCTCAAAATTTTAATTTTATTCTCTCTATATGATTTCAAAACTTGAAAAGCTCTAGCACATGATTTTATCCCTGCTTCCTGCGAAGGGCCATTCTTTTACTTTTATGTTGAGTCAGTTTACCTATTTCTTTCTATCTTAGAAGCAAACACTTGTATTAACCGTGCATTGATTCTTACATACTTGCTTATTTGCATTCATCATATTACTTTGTGTTGAAAATTATCCATGAGATAAACATGTTGAAGTTGAAACAACCGCTGAAACTTATATCTTCCTTTGTGTTGCTTCAAAACTTTCTACTATGAATCTATTGCTTTATGAGTTAACTCCTATGCAAGTATTATTGATGCTTGTCTCGAAAGTACTATTCAAGAAAAGTATTTGTTATATGATTCAGTTGTTTAACCATTATCTTTACCATTGCTTCGAATCACTTCATTCATTACATATGCTTACAATAGTATTGATCAAGATTATGATAGCATGTCACTTCAGAAATTATCTTTGTTATCGTTTACCTACTCGAGGAAGAGTAGGAACTAAGCTTGGGGATGCTTGATACGTCTCAAACGTATCTATAATTTCTTATGTTCCATGCTACTTTTATGATGATACTCACATGTTTTATACACACTTTATGTCATATTTATGCATTTTCCGATATTAACCTATTGACAAGATGCGAAGAGCCAGTTGCTGTTTTCTGCTGTTTTTGGTTTCAAATCCTACAAAGGAAATATTCTCGGAATTGGACAAAATCAACGCCCAGGGTCTTATTTTTCCATGAAGCTTCAAGAAGACCGAAAGGATTACGAAGTGGGGCGACGAGGCGCCGCCACGCCAGGGCCGCGCGGCCAAGGGTGGGGTCGCGCCGCCCTGTTGTGTGGGGCCCTCGTGCCGCCTCTAAACCTACCCTTCCGCCTACTTAAAGCCTTCGTCGTGAATACCCCAGTACCGAGAGCTACGATACGGAAAACCTTCCAGAGACGCCGCCGCCGCCAATCCCATCTCGGGGATTCAGGAGATCGCCCGGCACCCTGCCGGAGAGGGGAATCATCTCCGGAGGACTCTTCATCGCCATGATCGCCTCCCGAGTGATGTGTGAGTAGTTCACCCCCGGACTATGGGTCCATAGCAGTAGCTAGATGGCCGTCTTCTCCTCATTGTGCTATCATTGTTCGATCTTGTGAGCTGCCTAACATAATCAAGATCATCTATTTGTAATGCTACAGTTGTGTTTGTTGGGATCCGATGAATAAGAATACTATGTTATGTTGATTATCAATCTATCATATATGTGTTGTTTAAGATCTTGCATGCTCTCCGTTGCTAGTAGAGGCTCGGCCAAGTTGATACTTGTAACTCCAAGAGGGAGTATTTTTGCTCGATAGTGGGTTCATGCCTCCATTTAATCTGGGACAGTGACAGAAAGTTCTAAGGTTGTGGATGTGCTGTTGCCACTAGGGATAAAACATCAATGCTTTGTCTAAGGATATTTGTGTTGATTACATTACGCACCATACTTAATGCAACTGTTTGTTGTTTGCAACTTAATACTGGAAGGGGTGGGGATGCTAACCTGAAGGTGGACTTTTTAGGCATAGATGCATGCTAGATAGCGGCCTATGTACTTTGTCGTAATGCCCAATTGAATTTCACACTACTCATCATGATATGTATGTGCATTGTTATGCTCTCTTTATTTGTCAATTGCCAAACTGTAATTTGTTCACCCAACATGCTATTTCTTATTGGAGAGACACCACTAGTGAACTGTGGACCCCGGTCCATTCTTTTACATCGAATACAATCTACTGCAAACATTGTTCTTTACTGTTCTTCATCATCTTCCACACTATACATCTAATCCTTTGTTACAGCAAGCCGGTGAGATTGACAACCTCACCGTTACGTTGGGGCAAAGTACTTTGATTGTGTTGTGCAGGTTCCACGTTGGCGCCGGAATCCCTGGTGTTGCGCCGCACTACACTCCGCCACCATCAACCTTCACGTGCTTCTTGACTCCTACTGGTTCGATAACCTTGGTTTCTTACTGAGGGAAAACTTGTTGTTGTACGAATCACACCTTCCTCTTGGGGTTCCCAACGGACGTGTGCCTCACGCGTATCAGCCTACCTAACTTGATTGGACAGTCCCAAACCAAGACTAACTCGATTTATTAAAAATCCCTAATTGGCCCATATATGACCGTTACATAAACTAAGATAATTAAGCTGGTGGAGTCCTGAATCTGGGCTCCACATAGGCCTCCATGCCCGTATCATCCTCCCCCCTTCAAGAAGCGTTGTCCCCAACGCGTGAGGGTCTTCTGGAAAAGGTGACGTGATATGAACATGACACGTCCTCGCCTTCCTCAAGTCTTGCTTGCCTTCCACACCACATCCTCCCTCGCGGCCTTCTTGACTTGATACAGCACTTGGCGCCTCCTTTCTTCTCCACATGAGCTTGGACTTCGGCGCCAATACCTTCTTCTTGCTAGGTTTTGATGGACCCTTGTGTCGTTGCACATGACCCTGCACAAGATGTGTAATTCCTGGGCCACATAGATATACGTCTCACACGTCCATCCTTGCCTTGATGTATCCGCGGTGTCGCGAAAAACTGAACTGCAGTACTCCTAGCACGGTAGTGTCGCTGCCCACTGTCTCCACTGACGTGCTCGCCTCCCACTCCTCCCACGCGCATCTGCGCCACATGTACTGAAATATCATCACACAAATATCATCAGTCTGTATACTAGCATCAACACAAACTGGAACTGTAGCACATGCTGTAACATCCACATCAACAACAAGTGTAGCTTCATCCGGCTTGTCACCAACAAGAACTGGCTTGTCATCTACATGCATGGATGAAACATCACCAACATCAATGCTCGGAACATCATGCACCTCTGGTAGCACTTTAGGCTTGTGCAACTTCTCCTTACGCATCACTAACTCCACATCGGACTTGATATGATCATCACCCAAAGGCTTCAAAGTCCGATGTTTGCCACTATGCATAAAAGAATATGTATTTGCTCTCCCAGCATGTGTCACATTACGATCATACTGCCATGGACGCCCAAGTAGCAATCCGCACACCTCCAATGGCAACACATCGCACTCTATCTCATCAACATACTCATCAACTATAAATGGCACACGTACCTTGTGAGTAATCTTTAGCATACCACAGCTATTCAACCACTCAAGACGCTTAGGTTCAGGAAGACGCCATGTAGACAACCCCAATGCTGCCACCATCGCCTTGCTAATGCCATTAGTACAGCTACCACCATCAATTATCAACTTGCAAGCCTTGCCCTTTATAATGCACTGAGTCTGAAACAAACTCCACCGCTGACCCTTGTCAACTGTCTTGCAAGCATCATCTTGTACCTTCTTCAGTTGCATATTCAGCCCGCTCAATGGTACATCCTCCTCAACAGTCACAGTAGTGCTCTTGGTATCAGAGCTAGGTTTCCTCTCCTTAGTGACTGTCTGTACTGGAACAACCTCCTCCACGGCAGTGTTAGAGCACACCACCGGCTTACTCAAGAGTGCACACTTAAAGTTATCACACAGAAACCGCTTGAAATCTTCCCAACTAGATCGTAGACCAATGATACCCTGAACTATGAGAGCATTACGGTACCAACTAGCCACAACATCATCAACACGCCTATATGCAATAGCAAATTCCGTCTGGCCACCGAAAGAACTATGAAACTCCTTGCATCTCGCAAATCCACCTTCAATGTGTGATTCCCAAAGTTGAAATTCGGTCGGTGTCGCAGAACTAGCCAACCTCCACTTGATTGTAGATGCATCAAACGGCGTACCCGTCATCATACTTTGGTAGTCATAATAGACATCTCACACCTACCTGACATGCCACCAAAACGAGACATTGTAGGGACAACATCAACAAATGAGCCAGCATCACCGGAGAAACCACCGCAGCAATAGGAGAAACCACCCGAGAAAATACCGCAGCAGCAGGGACCTGCCCGGCCTAGGGCCCGGTTGGACCGGCCTGGGGACCGGCTGGGCTGGCCCAGGGACCGGCTGGGCCAGCCCAGGGCCCGGTTGGACCGGCCTGGGGGGCGGCCTGGCCGGCCTGAGGCCTGGTCTGACCGGCCTAGCAACTGGCGGTTTGGCTGGGCGGCTCAGTACTGGGGCCGGTTGGCATCAGCATATGGGCCGGTTTGGACCGGCCCGGCCGGCCCAGAGCCCGGTCAACCGGCCTGTGGACCGGGGCGGGTCGCGAATTTTCATCTTCTTCCCGAATCCAGCCTCGATTTTTCGCGATTTTGACCTCCGAAATAGCCATGGATGACCTGCAAACTGCACCAAACAACTCCAAACTTCCTCCAACCAACCCCCTTCGACCGAGAGCCAAACTCCTCTGATCTAGAGCCAATCTTCTCCGATGCAAACCGATCCGAAGAGATCGATCAACAAAACCTCGTCGTGAGCAACCCAGAAAGCTGATACCACATGATACGGTGGATCCCAGCCGATCCACCTAGATTGATGCCCGATCTTTCACAGCAAGAACCGGGGGTAGTAATTCCTCCCAACAACGCGATGAACGCAGCCTGGAGAAGAGGGAACGAATCCAGCAAGCAACAGATCGATGAACGATACGCCTCAAACCTTGAGCTAGATAATCCTTGATGAACACAAGAACCTTCGCAGCAGATAATATAGATAAATGGCAGCGCCGTACCCTCGGAGGGATGATACACATGAACACACGCAACTAGGTATAACCTAAACTTTAGACTAAACTTGAACTAACCTTAACCCTAGCCGTCCCACCTCCTTATATGATGGGGAGCTGGCTGGCCAGCCCTTGCTGGGTTGGGGCGCCCCTCTATGGGCCTACCTAACTTGGTTGGACAGGCCCAAACCAAGACTAACTCGATTTATTAAAAATCCCTAATTGGCTCATATATGACCGTTACATAAACTAAGATAATTAAGCTGGTGGAGTCCTGAATCTGGGCTCCACATAGGCCTCCATGCCCGTATCAGTAGGGGTGCGGTCAAAGTGGCGGCCATTGTCAGACCGACGTCGATCACCTCCACCATCATCTCGGCGTCTGTCACGGCGATCATCCCGACGATCATGCGGGCGCTCATCACGGCGCCAATAGCCACGATCATCCTCTCTGACTCGATAGTTGCCACTTCCACCACCACGGTAAGGAGCATAGTCAGGGGACCGGCCACGTGGAGGAGTGTGGCCGCGGGGTGGCGGAGTGCGACCGCGTGGACGATGCTGCTGCTCACGACCACGACGAGCAAGGTTCGCTGAGGAGACAAACTCTCCATTTTCTTCAACTCCATTGCGCATATTATAAGAACTCAGCTGCTCATAAAAATCATCAAGTGTAGTGCCAGGATTTGCATTGACAGAAGTAATAAGTGCATTGTATTCAGTTTTGTCAAGACCATGCAGCAGATAACCAAGCATCTCATCATCTTCAACAGGCTTGCCAAGAGCTGACAATTCTGAGGCAAACCCCTTCATCTTGGTGTAATAGGAGTCGGCTGTCATTGAGAGCTTCGTCGTATCATTCAATTTCTCATGGAGATGTTGAGCCTTAGTGCGTGAGGCGGTCTTGAACATGGAGTTGATGGCAGACCAGGCCTCGGTGGTGGAGCTTACATCAAGAAGATGTATCAAAATGTCGGGTGAAAGCGTGTTGAGGAGGAACCGTAGGACCTGCTGATCACGAGCAAGCCATCCAACATAGGCAGGGTTCTCAACAATGACTTTTTTCTTCTCAGCATCCTCCACCTCGATGGTTTTGGCCGGGTCAGCGTCGGTTCCATCAAGCAGGGCCATCACGTTGGCACCGCGAAAGGCAGGAGAGACGAGGGCTTTTCATAGGAGGAAGTTCCCACATGTGAGTTGCTGTGCTGGTGGAGCACGGAGAGCAGCAGCCAAGCCGGAGCTCGAGTTCGACGAAGATCCCATGGCGGAACGATCTAGGGTTTGGTGATTTGGTGGCTGTTTTGGTGTCTAAGGGTTTTGGGAGATTGTGGTTGTTTGGGAGTTGTAGCCGGTGGAGACAGATGATCGACGGCGGCTAGATGTTGGCTTTGTTTGACGGCGGCAACGACAGATGATCTGCGGCGGCGACGGTCTGGTTTTCTTGTGGTATAGCGGTGGCGGCGGCAGATGGTCGACTGATCTGCGGCGGCAGCGATTTGTCTTGGGGGCAGCGGCGGCGGCTGAGGGATAGCGGCGGCGGCGGCAGCTAGGTTGTCGAGGAAGACGAGGGCTTTGATACCATATCGACGAATAGGTCGGAACGCCTGGTTCGTCTCCAGACGGTTTCGTGTTAATTATATGTGCCACAACATGGGCTGAGTTTTATAAAGGGAGGACTCCAAATACACAACCGTATAGGAGTAGAACACATGAAATAAAGAGAGCCTATTACATATTCTAACATTTTTAAGAATTTCTTCTACAGATTGCAAAGATGATAGAGGCGTGCAAGTTCTCTGTGTTTTCTCCCACGAAGCTAAGGGGCCTCCCAAAAAGGTGGCTTGCACCGGGCCATTGTCTAGTGCGAAGTGGCGGACGGATTACGGGTGCAGTTTTAGCTTCAAAGTTGACGGAAGAACGCAGGGTACGGTTTAGTTCGATGATCCATCTGCAATTAAATGCATGCCGGCGAACGATTCAAGGGTTGACATATGAATTTGAGCTGATGCTCATGCGTTGCCCGTATATGTACAGAACAGGAGCGGGAGTTTGACCTAGACGCGCTGCACTTCAAGTCGCGTCGCTCTCGCGCGCCATGGGACGACAGAGCTGCTTGCATGATTGGCAGAGCTGTCCGCTACAGATCGTAAAGACAAAAAAAAAAAAACAGCGTCGGCATCCCAAAACAACACTGAGCAACACGCGGCGGCGCAACGCAACGCGAGCGGCAAACCCCGTCAAAATCATCACAAAAGTCAGGGACTTGCCGGCAGCTAGCTTGAAAGTCTTGAGCTAGGTGGCACCGGAAAGAGCAGTACGAACCACAGCAGTCACTCACTTCAGTTCTTGATCGAGGAGGCGAATCGATCGCCGTCCGTCCGTCGTTTTCGGTCGGCGCGCTGGGGCAGCAGCGTCGCGCGAGACCATTGATGGCGGCCGATCGAGCTTGCGGCCGACCCTGTACACACCCACGCGCGCACACGCTCCAACCTCCGGCAAGCCTCCCTCGCGCTTCTCCGACGAACCGGAGACGGGTTCTTCAGCCACCAATCGCGTCGACCACGCGCCGCGGGCGCGGGGAGCGGTCGTTCTCCAATGCACTGCCGGCGATACGGCGAGGGAACAGGTGTCAGGTGGAGGCGGCCGACGGCGACGGCGACGGCGACGGTGACGACTGACGGGTGCATCTGCTGATCCCGTACGTGTGATTTGTCAACCGGCTCCCGGCGCAGCTCGTCAAATGCAGGTAGACCTCGGTGTGACGCGGGTCCTGAGTAAGGCGTGCTTGGCGCGGGCGGTGCGCGGGGACGAGACGCAACAGCAGATGGCTGGGAGCCGTCAGCGTCACGGGGACAACGAAGTTGCCGTGCTCATAGCAGGGAAGTCAGCGTGCCGAGTGCCGACGCAGTGAGTGTCGCTAGAGGACAGCACGGACAGATAGCTCGTTGCCCTCGTTGCCATATCGGAACCGACCGTTTTCGTCGTCCGTCGTGACCGGAAATGTGTGTGGAGCCTGCTCCAACGGGGCGACGCAAAATGATCGGGCCGTCCGCGGAGACGCAAACCTGGCCTGTGCTCAGCGGTCGCGCGGAGTGTCCGCCGAAAAAGACGTAGGACCCGCGCGTCAGTGGCTGGAGGCCGATATTATTCCGCCACTGGCCATTCCCCCGCGCCAAATTGCAAACTAGACCGGCGCGAGCAGTTCAGAAGCGATGGACGTCCTCGCCGCCGCAGCTACCGCCATGGATGCGGAGCAAACCCTCGCACCCGCCGCCACCCCACACTCCCCCGTAGCCACGACCATAGCCACAATGGAGGCTGCAGCCCCGGAAGCAAAGCGGGCCGCCACCGGCGGCGGCCGGGAGGCAAAGCCGAAGGCGGCAAAGAAGGTGCTCTCCCCGGAGGAGAAAATCATGGAGGCCGCGAAGTGTCGCGGGCGGCGCAAGAACCAGAAAATGAAGACCGTCGCGGCCGCCAACCAGCACGCCTGGCAGATGCATCAAAGCCGGCGTCGCGCAGCCCTCCATCCGACCTTAGCGGAGCGCTACATGCTCGTCAAGAGAGAGAGGATCGCCGGCGTCGCGCCTCCGGCCTCGTCGGTCAGCTCGGTAAGTTCCCAGCTGCACCCTGGAACTCCCGCTCCCTTGCAGGGCCACGCGGCGCCGTGGTTCGCCTCCGGCCTGCCGCGGTGAAGTTGACCGGGGCGGCGGTTCCAGACCTCAACCGGACGCCTAGAAGCGGTGACTCCTGCCCGGGCGCGACACAGAAGACGCGCCAGGTGCCGGAGGAGAGCATGTCGCAGCCCCGCATCATGTTCGACGATATGGCGCCGCCTACCCCGACGATGGACGACCCGGTACGTGAGCTCTGTCAATGTGTGCGAGTGCCGTGTATGATGCGTCTGATGTCCGGTCGTTCGTAGGACTATTGGAAGGACCGCCATGATTCAGACATCCAAAAAATTATCTTCGGTGGCGGCTTCGTTCGCTATGATCGGGCCGGGACAGGCGCGCATGATGACTGGCCACCAACGCAAGATGCGGAGGACATCGACACCGCACGGCTGTTCGCCACCCAGCAGAAGCAGCCAGCACACGTGTCCTTCGACAACTTCGACGACGCGCCAACACAACCTGACATTGCTGCGCAGAAAAAGGGCAAGAGCCTGAGGACACAAGGCTTCGTCAACGACGAGGATATATAAGTGTTTGTGTGAAGCGTGGCTGACAACGACCCAAGATTGTATTAATGGCGCACATCAAAAGGGCAAGGTCTATTGGGCCAAGGTCTTGCAGCAGTACAACGAGACCAGGATGCACCCGCCCTACCATAACACAAGCCCTCGGACGGAAGAGTCCCTCCGCCAGGTGCCGGAGGAGAGCATGCCGCAGCCCCGCATCCTGTTCGACGATATGGCGCCGCCTGCCCCGACGATGGACGACCCGGTATGTGAGCTCTGTCAATGTGTGCGAGTGCCGTGTATGATGCGTCTGATGTCCGGTCATTCGTAGGACTATTGGAAGGACCGCCATGATTCAGACATCCAGGAAATTATCTTCGGCGGCGGCTTCGTTCGCGATGATCGGGCCGGGACAGGCGCGCATGATGACTGGCCACCAACGCAAGATGCGGAGGACATCGACACCGCACGGCTGTTCGCCACCCAGCAGACGCAGCCAACACCCGTGTCCTTCGACGACTTCGACGACGCGCCAACACAGCCTAACATTGTTGCGAAGAAAAAGGGCAAGAGCCTGAGGACACAAGGCTTCATCGACGACGAGGATATATAAGTGTTTGTGTGAAGCGTGGCTGGCAACGACCCAAGATTGTATTAATGGCGCACAGCAAAAGGGCAAGGTCTATTGGGCCAAGGTCTTGCAGCAGTACAACGAGACCAGGATGCACCCGCCCTACCATATCACAAGCCCTCGGACGGAAGAGTCCCTCCGAAAAAGATGGAACTACATCAAACAAGAGACAAGCAAATTCTGCCCGGCGGTCGAACATGCTATTAACAACCCCGTAAGCGGCGCTGGCGTCATGACAGTGGTAAACACGATACAACCATCATCATTCTACACAATTTGCATCATTGTATGTATATCATTGGTGGCTATGATTGCAGGTATCCCGCGCCTTGGAGAAGTTCAGGGCGACGCATAAGAAGGGCTTCCATATGGTCCATTGCTGGGAGGTGCTCAAACACAACAACAAGTGGATGATAAGCTTTGCGGCCTACCAAGAAGCTGTGAAGAATGGGACAGCGGTCACCCTCGACGGTGAAGACAACGATCAAGGCCGTCCAGTCCTTCCTCCTCGTCCACGAGGCCATAAGGCTACCAATGCCGATCTTGTCCTGGAGCCGTAGGCCATTGCGTTCACGCAGAGCATGGAAAAGATAATGACCGACAATCGTGCCGCCTTAGCTGCTAGGGACGAGAAGAGGCATCTAGAAAAAGAGGCCGCGGCTGCCATCTACCACAACCTCGCGAAAGAGGTAATTGAGGTCCAGAAGGCAGACTCCGAGGCCAAATTGCTTGACGCCGAGGCTAGGAGGATGGACGCCAAGGCCAAGATCCTTGCAGAGGACACTAGGATCATGCTAGCCGACTTGAGCAACGTCGACGACGACACCAGGGCCTGGTTCATCAAGAGGCGCGCCGAAATCCGCGCGCGAGACGCTTGATCGCCGGCGCCATGCACCCATCACCTTGGCCTCCTTTTGGACATTTTTATTGTTGTTCAGGCCTTGTTATGCCCCTTTTGGACTCCACTTTGCGCTGTGACATGTGCAAAGTGTGATGAACTTGTTTCAGCCCTCAATTTGCGGCTGTAAAATTTCGTGCAAAGTAGTTTCAGCCCTCAATTTGGACACCACTTTTTGAATTCTCGCCTGCGCCGAATATGCGTCGCGTCGCTGGAGCCAGCCCCAGACGCAAACGGACGCGCGACCATTTCCGCGTCCGTCAGGCGACGCAAACGGACGCCCGCGGATATTTTGGGTGTCCGAAATGCGTCGCGACCGCTGGAGATGCCCTCAGTGTCCCCTTTTTCAAAGGTTCGCCCTCTATGAACGGCTTCAGTGTCCCCTATTTCAAATTTTAGCTCTATAAATGGCCAAAATCTCTCGATACCCTTTCAGAGGTTAAATTATTCCTTTAGCGGTTGAGAGGAGGAGGGGGAGACAGCAAAGCACACCATATCCAGTGACTGTGAGTGTGACTGACGTGAAAAGGGAGATCATCAGATTAAAGAGATCACCAGAGGGGGGGTGAAATGCAGCTCAAAAATAAGTTTCTTTGTGAATTGTGACTCGCCACTCCAACTGCCAGGGAAAAAATGTTTACACCATGCAAAAAAATCCATTTCAAACCCTCAACTCATAGAGGTTTGGCGAAACGAACCCTGAACTCGAAATCCCTATCATTTGTACCCGGAACTATGTAATCTTGGGGTCTGTTCGGTTGTAGAATTAGGTGGAACGGAATGGAACCATTCCATTCTTTGGAGCCATTCTCGCGTTCGGTTCAGGGACAGGATGGAATGGAACCGTTCCTCGAAAGGGAATATTCCGCCCAGATGCGGAACGCACCCGTCCGGGCAAATCGGCCGGATGAGGTGGAATGTCTCGATCTGCGTGCTAATCCCTCTCTCTCCCCTGTGCTAACCCCTCTCTCTCTCCCGGCCGGAGCAACGCGAGACGGAGCACGCCGCCCTCGCCGCCCTCGCCGCCCCAATCTCGAGCACGGCGCGGCGGCCGGAGGCCGGCCACCTCGAGCACGGCCGGAGGCGCGGCGACCGGAGTCCGCCCCAGCCACGGCCCGAGGCGCGGCGGCGCGGATGCGACCAGCCACGGCCGCGGAGGTCGTCGGGCGCGGGCAGGCGACGGAGCGGGGACGGTGGCCTCGTCCAGGCGTGGAGACGGCGGCCTCGTCCAGGCGCGGCGCGACGGCGGCCTCCACCAGCTCCGGCCCCGAGCCTCTCTCTCTCCTTGCTCCCGCCTGGCCGCCACCAGCTCCGGCCCAGAGCGCGCCGGCGCGGCCCGACTCCGCCACCCGGCCACCTCCTGCTCCGGCTCCATGCGGGACCTGCACCCGAGGTCGCCGCCCGCCCGGCCGCTCGCAAGCTTCCCCCAGCGCGCGAGGCCGCCTCCCCACGCCTAATTAGGCTCTAATTAGGCTATAATGAATAATGTTTAGATTAATTAGGCTCTAATTAATTAAATTTTAGATTAACTCCATGTGGTTCCATTCCCTCCTTTCCAGATCAACCGAACGCAAGTATGAAGTGGAATGGAATGGAGTGGAATGGAATGGAATGGAATGGTTCCATTCCATTCCACTTCATCCTAAAACCGAACACATCCTTGGTCTAAACCAAACCTTGAATCTATTTTTAAGATAAAAAATAAAAATGTAAAGTGCTACTCTCACCGACTATATTGGTCCACATCTAAGATTCATCTTCTTCCCCAATCTGGCACAGGCCAACACTAGCAAGCTCGGCAAGGTCTGGTGCACGTCCGCCACGATGGCGCCTTCCGCGCCACCTGCCTCCTCGTGCTCGCAGCCGTGCAGAACGAACTCAGCCCGCACCATCGAGCAGGTACCGGCCGACACCACTTGCCCATGTCTGCCCATATGTTCCTGCAAAATACCCTATGCCGGCGCCACCAAAACAACTACATGGTATGTCGCATGTCGTAGTTGGCCGCCTGCTTCAGATGCTCACAGCAAATACAATAAGAGCAATTCCAATAGTACAGCCAACGGATGACTATAACAAGATGCCATGTCATTTATAGTCACCATACAGCTAACATGTACAATAGTTGGCTATAAAAATGAAGTACTTTATTAACATATCCATTTCATTCTCACAAATGGGAGCACGTGCAAGAGCTGGCTATTGCATAGTCACCTCTTCTCTCTCCTCGAACTCATCTAAAATATATTATTTAATATCTTATAGTCAGCTGACTAGATTCTATTGTACTTGCTCTAAGGTACAGTCAGCTGGCTATAAGAGATAAAATATTATAAGTTTGCTTAGTTGGAGTGGAGAGATTAGGAGAGAGAAGAGAAGTGGGCTCTTATTTAATAGTCTGCTCTGGCACGTGCTCCTAGGCACTATGTGAGACTAAAAGGTGGGCTATGTATTGTAAAAGTACTACACTATTATAGCTTACTATTATACCTGCTAGCTATAAGTTAACTATAGATGATGTGGCAAATTGTTATCGTTGGTTGTCGGCTACACTATTGTTTTTGCTCTCATGCGGCCCAGCCCTGGAGTCACCACTCCGTTGCATAGCCGCAGGTTACCTTCTCCCGCGAGCTCCCAACGGCAGCGATGGGACCCACGCCGCAGCTCCTCCACCTCCCCCTGCCCGTTCCCATCCCCCTCGCCCTCCCCATACAGTACGCCTCCGACCAGACAAGGATGGAAACAGCAGTACGCCGGCCGACTCCCTTGCCCTCACCTTGCCGGCTTTACCCTATAGACGGTGCTTTTTTTGTTAGATGGGGGTATACCTGGGCATGTGTCGGCCCGGGCCGGGCCTCGGGCCGGCCCGAGGTAGGCCCGACGCAAAATAATCCGGCCCAAGCCCGGCCCGGCTCAACCAAATTCCCACCAAGCCCGTCGGACCGCGGGCCGGGCCGTAGTGTTGAAGTGAGTTTTCGGGCTACCCAGGCCCGGCCAGGCAGTCGGGCCAACATTTCTGGCCCAAGCCCGAGTTTTTCGGGCCGGGCCGGGCCGGGCCGGGCCGGGCTGCCCATGGCCAGATATGGATGGGGGCAAGCTGGATTGAGGTAAAAGATAAAGATGACAGGTGGGCTCCACACGTTAATGAAAGGTATTCCTGGACCCAGTCCACCAAACAGCCCCAAGATTTGATTTAAACCAAGATCACATAGTTCAGGGTACAAACGTCAGGAATTTTGAGTTCGGGGTTTGATTCGCCAAACCTGTACAAGTTCAAGGTTTAGAATAGACTTTTTTCTTAACGCTATTTACGGTTAAGTTCAGATTGTCAAGACTACTTATTTTGACAACAATCTAGCTTTATTAAGTACATATACATCACAACATAAAGAAAAAAAGAAGAAAAATGTCAACAACAAAACCCTACCTGATAGCTTCTGACGATCCGTAACAAAGCTTATGCCTCGTTGGGCGAATCGCCCATCTAAAGGTATAATTGATGCCCCCCATAGGGGAACTCACAGAGCTCAGAGTTTCTGGACCGTTAGATCTTCATATCTGGGCAATCTTATCCGTTTATTCTGGGCAGAAAATGAGTGGTCCGATTGGCCCTCCCGCTAGCTAACCCCATGAAACAGCCATGGGTTACCCGCCAGTGGCTGCACGTGGGTCCCACTTCCATCCGGACCCGCATGTCGGTCACTGCGGGTAGATTTCGTGGGTGGTGGAAAGATCTCCACCCGCAGGGGTAGATTGGGTAATTCCTCGCGCGGTGGTCAGATGAGCCAAAACTACAGCTCGTGGTCACAACCCTAGCCATTCCCCATCTCCCGCTCCCCGCCGTCGTCGGCCTCCTCCCCGTCACCGCCGCTGGCGCCACCTCCCCTTCCTACTTCTTCCTCTCTCTGCCGCCGCCCTTCGCATCGGCGGCCGGCAGGAGACCGAGTTCATCGCATCACCATCGCCGGAGGAAGTGCAGCTCGTCGCTGACCTCCTTCCGCGCAGTAGGAGGCCAGGAAGGCGACGACTTCGAGCGAGCCGATCAGCCCAACCTCGATTTTGTCCAGCGGCGGCTTCCTGTGTGCGGTTGGGACGCTTGGACGCGGCCGCAACGGCGGCAGAGAACGCGCACCCGAGCGAGGGCAGATGGACGCGGCAACGATGGCTGGATGCGGCGGTGGAGGCTTTTGGCGGCGCCGCTCCGCCTCCGTGGCCGGCCGCCCTTCTCCCACGCCTCGCCTCCCTGCCGCTCCGCCTCCCCAGGCGACCTCCATCTAGCAAGAGTGACGCACCGCCGGACCCAATTCCCTCGCGTTCTTCTTTTGCGGCGTTTGGCAGCGCCGCTCCGCCTCCCTGGCCGGCCGCCCTTCTCCCACGCCTCACCTCCCTGCCGCTCCGCCTCCCCAAGCGACCTCCATCCAGCAGGAGCGACGCCGGCCCAAGCACGAGGGGCTCCTGGAGCTCCGCCCATTCTGGAGGTGAACAGGACGATTTCAGGCTGCCACCGTCTGTGCTGCTCGCCGGGAAGACCATGTTGATGCCATCAGCAGGTGAGCCGCTTCAGATCCTTGTGCTGGTTAGGATTTCATGTATTCCCCTTTTATCTTTATTTAATTGTCAGTATTGAGTAGTTTTTTCTCTCTCAGAAGCCATTATCTGCAGGGAGGAGCACTGCCTCCATCAGCATGAGGAGTGTGCCATCTCCGACAGGTGAGTTGGTTGCCGCTGCTGCTCCTCTCCCTCCTTCAGGCTGAAAGTGGAGCCAAACCCCTCCCCTGGAACATCTCATATTTTATTGTGCAGATCCATCTTCTCTATGTTTAGAAGGTGTTTGATGTAAATCCTAGCTAAGATTAGTGTATGTATAATTTATGCTCCATCTTGCTCTTTGCATTCTTGCAATCAAGGTACCAGAATGTTAAGGAGAGGCATTCCTTATGAGTTGTTGCTCCGTACTCACATCTCTGTTCACTAACAATGATCATGTTCTTCTTTTGGTTTGACTCATCTAGGCATCAAGAACAAGAAAGTTTGAGAAAAAAGGTAGAGTACGTGTTTATGCGACTTACAAAGGTTTTCGACAAAGAGGGTGGTGATAAGATCCAAAGTTTTTGTGTACTGGCCTATTGAAGTAATTATCATATTTCTTTAATTCCAATATCTTTCTGTGATCTGCAGCTTTTGTTTGCTAGACACTTCGCCAATTCAGCTCCTATGTAAACCTTTTTTGGCCACGGGAATATAATGAAAATACGTGCAAGCAAGTATGGTATTCATCCTCTTTTATATTCTCTACATTTGTGCAATTTTTTAGACCTTTCAGATGATAATGTGGTGGGCAGCCAAAACCGGATTTTATTTTTCAATTTTAAATAATAGTTAAATCTTGATGAATATTTAAGGATGGGGATTTATGGTTGTTCTGATAGGAAAGGCCAACACAACTTCCACTTGAATATGAGCTCTAGGTGCTAATATATTCATTTTAGTGCTTTGGCATGATTCTACCTGTTTCACCTACGTATTTCTGAATTTTGTAGGATCAAATACATGAGCCAAACCAAAGGCCACCACAGCTCGCCCCCTCTGTCCGTCTCTGCGAAGATGTTGCACCATACTAATTCATCTTTTCGTAGATTAAGATCGAGCTGCCTAGCCAGCCAAGAAATCGAGGCCAGCCTACTCCTTTTCTTCTTTCTTTTAGCAGCCTCTCGCTACAGATTTACTTTTACCAAATAGTTCATCGGGTCTCGCCAGTGTTGTTGAGTCAGCGTTCCGGTTCAGGCCGAGAACTTCACAGGTTCCTCATGGTGCTTGCATTCGCTAGCAAATAAAATGTAGAACTATTGTTTTGTTTCGAGTTGTAGCTCTGGTTGCTGTAAATCCTATGTTCTAAAAGAGAGCAAATGTATCAAGATCTGAACCACGGTGAAATATCTAGGAGCACTCTAAGGACCTTGGCCTTTCCTCTCCCCGTCTACAGTGCTGAGAGGCGATTTGTGCAACCTTCCCGGTCGAGCCACCTCACCGCCGCCGATTCGGTGGATTCCTCGCCCTCCGGCGGCCGCTCCGGCGGCGGGAAGACGGGGGATCCCCGGATCCGGCGTGTATATAGCGTAGGTTTGAGTAGGGATCCCGCCGGCGGCGCTGTGGAGAGGGCGGCGGTGCTGGATGGGCTTTTGAGGGCGGCGGTTCTCTCCTCCGATGGCGGGGCCCCGGTGGAGCTTGGCCGCGGAGCTGCCGTCATCTCCGTGCTCGGTGCTCTTCGGAGCGGAGGGGCACGTCTTCTCTTCCCCGTGCCGGCGTCCGTGGGACGGCGGATCCGGCGAATAAAGTTCCTGCGGAGGAGGATGTTGAAGATTGGCGCGACGACGACGGCGGCCTTCGGGGTAGGGCCATGGGTTCCGGTGATTGGTGACTTCCCGCTCGCGAGGGGACTTCTCTCGATCCAAGGCAAGAAGGGGAGAAGCAGCGACGGCGCGCCACCGACAGCTCCTGGACGCCGGCGTGTTCGTGTTGCAGAAGGACTGGGCTGTATTTTTGTTTTTCTTCGTGGACCTTTCTGTAACTTGCTGATCTAATATCATCTTCCTTTATGCGCAAAAAAAGAAATATCTAGGAGCAGATTTATAGTCTCTCGAAACATACTCTGCTACCTATATAAATTCCAAGAAGCTGATAACATATTCAGCTGAAATTTATTGTAAGAAATAAAAATTCTCTACTGGCCTTCTTTACGTGCTTAGCCTTGCTTGGTCCCTTGCTATTGGTGATAACATATTCAGCTGAAATTTATTGTTTAAAATTATCTTGTCTTTTGTGCTACTCATATGCCTACACAAAAGGCTGGACACATGTTGTGTCTGTTATTTCCTACATGTCGGCTATAATTATAGACATTAGATCGGAATAACTGTCGACTGCTGGGTTTTCCTTTTAGCCAAAGTTCACATAGCTCATAAATAATTCAGATTCCTAACCTGGACTTTATAGAGTTGTATGTATCCAGCTAATAATATATTTTCACATGGAGTACCTACAATCCAAATTTCTAACATTGTTTTTGTAGCTTCATGTGTCTGAATTATCTATCACCTGCTGATTCAATTTATGTTCAATATTTATTTCCAAACTATGATGCTTCCCAGTTTCTTCCGCCAACCTTGCTGGTTCTCTGATTTGGCTCTAGCGTCTTGATGAAGACTGTCAAATCCCGGCTACTACCATGTTCGTGGCTGCGGTTCATAATGCCCCTGCACCCAGCTGCTTTTTGGAAGACAACAATTTCATAGTAAAGGGTCTTCCCAGGTTAGTTCCACGGTATCTAAACAGATTGTTTCAATCTTCTATGGCCTATCCAAACAGATTCTTTTGTTTTGTTTTTACTGTTTCTGCATTTCATTTTAGTGGAAATTAAAGCGAGGTACCAAGATATTATTGTTCTAACTTTGTTTAGAATTTTTTTTCTGAAATTTAGCCTCAGTAGGATGTAAATCAAGCTATCGTTCTAGCGGAGAACAATGTCTATACTTCTCAATAGATCAGTAATAGCTGGATAATACTAAATGAACATTCTTTTTGTGATCTTTGATGCATGCCAGTCTAAATTTTACCGTGTTACCATTGCAACTTTTTCTAGGCTAAATTATGTTTGTATGCGTCTCTCCGTTGATGTGCTATTATGCTTTGAACTGCTGTTTTCTCCTCTGTTAAGTTGGTAATGCCAACCTTGCGTATCATTTTAGCTCATTGGTGTAGCAGGGAAGATTTAGACAACCAGTCATGTGGACGGGCTGCTGCCACAGCTGAGGTTCCATCATGCCATGTGCCTCACCTCACTTTCTCAGATTGAGATATGGTGAAAACGGAAGGTATGCATTAAGTATATTGGTTTTATTATGTTCAAACCATCAATTCAGTTGCATATCATAGGTCAGTAGTCATCTCTCCTTCAGAAAGATTCATGTGTTGTCTTGATTTTGTTCTCACAGGTCATAAATCCAAATTCGTGAATTTGTTTGATTTCTGGGTGCCTTTAAATTGGTTGATCCAGAATCATATGATGTTATTGGTGATGGCCTTCTCAATCCACCAATATTGTTGCATTGGATCTGAGGGTGTAATGGTGGTCTGCCCATTCTCTCATTTACTCTCCTTTGATTTTTTGTGTGTGATCCGACTTTGAGCTCTGATGTATGTGTGCGACATGCATTTTTGCCTGGGTAAATAGCGTGAGATTTGAAATGTGTGTTGCCTGATGTTTACAAATGAGAAGCGTAATTAGTTTTTTTAGTTACACTAACAAGCTTTGTTGAAAGCTTGATGGTTCATTTTGCTACATGTATACTAGATCTCTGTCATGTGTGGAGTGGATAGAGAAGTCATCAACAGTTGATGCGTGACTAGGAGGGGTCGTTTTCACTGTCCTATTGATTAAGACATGTTAATTACTACTTTGGGTTTTTATTTTTCATCCCTGATGATCCCTAACAAATCTTAAATATCACATGTAACTGGGCGGAGCATTGACACTAGCGCAGCTGCTCCTTGGTACACAAATTGGTTCTTTGTTGTCCAAGGGGTATTACTGTTCTGAATTTGTGTAATGTTTTTTTTTTCATCTGGTCTGCAAGGACGTGGGGCTCAGTGGTCAGCGTGGCCGTCAGAGTCATCGGTTCTCCATGTCTTCAGGCCTGAAGTTCGGCTCAGATTTGGAAACAAGGTAAGTTATGTTGCTTTTCTCCTCAGTTCTTGCAAAGTTATGTTCTTTTGTTCCTAGAATAATATGTAGAGAAGAAATACGGAAAGTATTATAGCAACCGTACATGTCAACGTTCTTTAAGAGTTTGAGTTAGATACTGGAGAACCTAACTTAAAATCTACACTAGATTCTTCAGGTTTCTAAGGAGAACACTTAACACACATGAACAAATTAAAAGGGGAGAGGGGTATAAGAAATGTTCATATATGTACTAAAGGACTAAATATGTGGGGTACTTTAAAAAAATCAGGATCTACAAACAGAGAAGCAGCATATAGGATCTTATTTCAAGTCGGGTATACCATGAAAGCTTGGGGCCGAGGTAATAGCCTCTGTGTCTTAATGATGTAAAACATATTTAGCCATTTCTAAATGCAAAAATAGATCATTGTCTCGAGGTAAGTGTATAATTAAATATTTCTTTGTATGATGTGTAGTGTCGTTGCCTAATCGACGGTACCCCGGAGGAGGGATCCTCACGAGGGGGAGAAGAAGTAGGGGCCATAGGGCGGAGTGCTCTCGGGACGGTGGTACGCGAGTTACCCAGCTTCGGAACACCCGCACGATGAGGGCCTACCGCTGCTTGTCGGAATTATCCGGGCGCTTTCGCGTTGTTACAATGAGTTGTGGTTGTGCCTCTAGGGCTCCCGGGATCCGGCTTATAAAGGCGCACGGATCTAGGGTTTACATGGAGAGTCCTAGCCGGATTACGGATAGCCTAGCTACGGTACAATATCTTGCCGTGCACGTCACGGATCCGCCTTCCATACACGTCGACTGGATCCGGGTTCCTCATGAGCCTCCATGGATCCGGGTTACCCCTATGTCGGTACGGATCCGGACTGATCCTGGGCTGGACTTCTTCCTTTATGATCAACAGAAGGGCCGCCCGATGGGCCACATGCCTCATCACCGTCTGTGGGCCACCCGGGCTTGCCGGATCTAGGCACCGTCGATGGTACACCCATGAAGTATACCCACAACGTAGACCCCGAGTTCTCCGAGTTTCACCTGTAGTTTCCGCCATGCTTGTACCTTTAGTTTCCGGCATCGTTGGCAACGGAGAAACTTGAAGAACTCCAACTTCGCATTTTCTTATTTTTCCAACTTACAGCCGGAAAATGCTCTCATCCTGCGGGACTTCATCCATCGACGTTCCAAAGAACATTTCCGGGTTACCCTGCTCGCGAACGAGAGCCAACTTATCTTCACGCAATTACCCGGAATCTTAAAAGACTCAATTGGTTCCGCCAATTCTGGCGCCATTTTCGCGCGATTTGCGCGGTAACTTATCTCTAGTCATTTTCACCGCTAGGGTTTGGGACACGTGTCACGCATCCAACGGCGCGACGCTTGCGTTCCGACCACAGGATGCGGAGCACGAATCTTATCCCCTCAGCCTATAAATATCAGCCGTCGGGACCCCTTACCCTCATTCACCCCCTTCTCACCTTCCTGCCGAGCGCCGCCCGTGAGCCCTTTCTCCGCCGTGCCGGAACCTGCCGGAGTAATCGCCGGAGCATCGCCGGAGCGAACCCACCACCGCAGTGTTCTTCGTGTTCTTAACTCCGGCGAGCCACCGCACGGAAAACTCGTCGCCGGCGACTCCGACCACCGCACACGCCATTACGGTAAATCTTCGAGCTTCATCTTCGCGCCGTAGTTGGTAGGGGTGAACCTGGGGAAGACGATGTGGGATCCGACTAAGGAAAGTTTCCGCCAAACTCTTTTTCTTCAGATGTCTTCAACGACTCCACCTCCGAGCTCGGAACCAATCATGGCGACGCCATCTCCTCCTCCTCCCTTTGCTCCAGTCAGGCTGGATCCTTCAAAGGATTCCGGCAAGGAGGCCGAGGGGACCTCTGCTCACCCGGAGAAAACCTCCGGGGCGGGTCAAACGGAGCAGCAGGCGGAAGAGGCTGCCAAGAAATCGAAAGCTCGGAAGCGCGACTCCGAAGCTAAGGGGAAGTGGTGGCCCTGCACCACCACTGAGATGGAATTGAAGAATCTCGAGGCGGAGGGCTTCTTGCAACCCGGAAGCTGGAGGTCAGTTCCAAATGAACCAGCTCCGGCTCCGAGGGACGACGAGATGGTGCTGACAAAGGCACTGGTGGAGCGCGGATTTTCATTTCCGCCTTCGGACTTCTTTCGGGAGATTCTGAAGACGTATGGACTCCAACCCCACAACATATCTCCGAATAGCGTGCTCGCCATCAGCAACCACGTCGCTCTCTGCGAAGGCCACCTCCGAGAGATCTCTCTCTTCCAATATTTTTCTCTGTCAAGAAGGAGAAGATCCGCCGACTTCCGAGTTGGCGACTTGCGGTTCCGTCCCCTTCATAATCCGCCCGGGCCGCGTCTCCCCCCCCCCCCACCGACCGCCACGAATCCGCGAGGTACTGGTCCGGGGGTTTCTTCTACTTGAAGGACGTCTCGACCCCGCGAGCGACAGAAGCTGCCGCCATTCAAGAACTGCCCCGCCACCGAGCTTCCGTCATGGACGCACTGCCCCCACTTCTCCGACTCGCCTCAGCTGACCCGCGCTGGCGGATCTGCAAGCTCACGGAGGAGGGGCGACGGGGAAGGATTTAACCCTTTCCTGGTTCACGAAGCGGATCCCCGCTGCAACACAGGGACCGCCTGATGTTTGAATACACAGGGCGCGACGATCCAATGCGCACCACCAAAGACAATCTCTCCGCCGACGCCATCGACAAGAGGATCCGGGTCCTCATCAAAATCCCACGTGAACTCCACGTTCACGTATGCAACAAAGACATCCACACGGAGGGATCCGGAACCGCGGTACGTCGTCTTGACTTTGGTTTATTGTTTTTCTTCAAACTTTTTTGTCTAAGCGTTAACTTTGCATTCAGCTCGAGGCGCTTGAGGAAAGCGAACTCGGAACTCTCCTCCGAGTCCCGTCCACCGGCAACGCGGATCCGGAAGCCGCATCAGAGGCGGAAGCTCCGAAGCTCCACGTCCCGTGAAGAGGAAGAAGCCAGCCCCTTCCAGCCCTTATGCGAAACGCCCTCGCGAGACGCTCAGCATTGCGGCTACCCGGAAAGCGAGGCGGAAAAGAAGCGCCTCGCTGATTAATACCAGCAACAAGGGCAGCCTGCCATCCAGCATTTCTTCAAGCCTTCCGGTAAGCGTCTACTCCGAGACCCAAGTTCTGGTTTAACGCTCAAACTCATACTTATGCTTTTATGTCGTTTCTGAAGTTCCGGAAGCCAGCCTCCCAAGGCCCCAAGGGTCCCCAAGAAGAAGGCCAGACCATCTCCGGCTTCTTTTCCTATCACTCCTGAGGTGGAAGTTCCGCCCAAGGCTTCATCTGCCAGCAAGCCGAATCCAAAGGATATCATCGACATCGATGACCTTCCTGAAGATCCCGTTCATCATGGCGATTCCGCCAAGGGGACCTCGTCACCAATTCCTCCGCCAGATCAGCCAAGCTCCGCCTTCGCGGGGCCCAAGGAGAACAGGAGCAGAAGGCTAAGCTCCTCCAAGTTACCAACGCGATCCGAGTCAACCTCCAACCAACTCCGTCCCTCCAAAAACTTACCCTTGCAGAACGTCACGCGGAAGTTTCCGCCATGCTGAACAAGGTATGGGGAAAACCGGACGAGGAGGTGCGTGAACTCGCCGAGCTGGAGAGCGACTTGAAGGATTTTTCGCCAAGCACAAGGAAGTGCGGCAGGTAATACTAGCCCCAAGCATTGGGTGATATAGTTCCGTGCAACGTGTATTATCCGATGCTTTCCCAGAATGTACTTTAGACGGAATTTTAAAAAATTTATACCTACTGAATTCCTCGCTAGCCCCCAGATTTTTAAATATCCGGCTAACTCCCTGCTGCTTCACAGACCACACGGAAATTGCACGAAGATCTGCGCATTCACGTGCTAGAGCAGATCACGGAGAGGGGCTGCGCCAGAACGCGGAAAACAGCCAAAAGGCTATCCAGCTGCTTGAGACCCGCCTTAAAGGTACGAGATCCGGGTCTTCACTTTTTGTTGTCATAGTTCGGATGCATAATGTGTGCAACTTTCTGCCTTCAGAAGAATCTGCCAAGCACTCCTCGTTTGATGAGCTTTCCGCCAAAGTCAAGGTGCTTGAGGCGGAGAACGAGTCCCTCAAAGCCTTCATCCAAGAATCCTCAAGCAAGGAGACTGAGGCGAGGAAAGAGCTCTCCGAGAAGCATGCCCGCGACCTGGCGGAGCTGAATGAAAAACTGGAGAGAAGCCAAGGCCGCGTGATTTCCACAATTGCCAAGAACAAAGTTCTGGAAGCGGAAGCGGAAGCCATTGACAAACTTATCTTCCGTAAGCATTTTTCCGTATCGTTGCTCCGACTAACTTGTATGGGTCCTCTCTAGCGGAACTGAATCTCTTTCTTCCACAGCAAGCCTTGGCTTTGAATGGTCAAAAGAGTCAAACCTTACGAGGACGGAGGCATACGATGAAGCGCGGATATCAATTGATGCGTTATTTGAAGCCTGTCGCGGAATCGCCACAGCTCTATCTCTGAAGAAGGCCAAAACCAGAGTCATCGATACGATGACCAAACTTATGAAGCTGGTGCCGGATTTCATCAAGGAGCAGAGTCGCACGCGGAGTCGCCTCCCTAATCCCGGCCACCCGCAAGGCCCACTTCCCTCGCTCAACCCGGCGAATGTTGCACGCGGAGCCCCCAAGGGTTCCGATAAGGATGCCCTCGCGGAAACCGAAGAACACTGTTTGTCGCGAGTGGATCACTCGTTCGGTATAACAAGCACGATCTGCCCGAAGGATTTTCCGATGCAGAGGAAGAAGGGTGAGCCGGAATATTACGGGAAGGATCCGGGTCCACGGCGAGCATTCCAAAGGAAACTCGTGACGACTCCGGCCGGATCGGTGATAGCGACGACGGCTCCTCCTACCAGCAATCGAAGAGGAGGACTCCGAGTAGAGTTCCTGTTTAAACAATGAAACAAGTTGCATCATTTTGGCCCCAGAGTGGGTTTGTAATAAGACTTAAATTATTAAATAGCTAGGAACGAAACGATTATGCATGGGGCGGAAACACTTATCCTGCTATCCGTTAATGTTATGTGCATGTTTCGTTTTATGTCGGAAAGCAAGTGCTGACTTTATTGTTTTCCGGCTTACTCGCTTGACCTTCCGCGAGCAGGAAGACCTTAGCCGGAAACGCTCGCCAGCGGCGACGAAGCCCAATGGCAGTCCGTCAATAACCGCGGAAACAAGCCCCCAGGCATAGGTGCCGGAAATCGCTACTAGGAATCCACAAGTTCGCAACAGATAACAACTTAATCAGAAAAATTAAGCTTACGTCCTAAAGGACGGTTTTGGAAATCACAACTTTCATGCACGCCTAGGCGGAAATATCCAGCTCTGCGGTTTTAGTCGGGAAAAAAAAAACATACACGATCTAAAATGAACAAGTAAAGGAGGTAAAAGACTCAAAGAGTGAACCACAAGCTTTATTTCATTGATCATGTATAACTATTACAGAGTTTATAACTCGGAAAATGTATGCTAAGTGTAGAAAGGACGTAGCTGTGCAATGTTCCAAGGGCGTTCTGTCTCGTCGTAGATATCATCCGGATCCTCACGCTTGCGTTTCCGGTGCCAATTAGCAGGTCTGTCCCTCAGCTCACGGAAATCAACAAGGTAATACGACCCATTATGAAGCACTTTGCTAACGACGAAGGGTCCTTCCCATGGAGATTGCAGCTTATGGTCTTTCACCTGTCGAAGGCGGAGAACCGGTCTCCCGCCATGAAGGAGCGTTTCCGAACTCGACGACCGTGATAGCGTCGGAGCTTCGTGGTAAATGGCGGAGCGCTGATCGCTAGGTTCCGAGCTTCTCGATCAGGTCCACAGATAGCTGTCCGGCCTCGTCAGTTGTTTCTTCATTGTAGGCGGAAACCCGCGGTGAATCGTGGATGATGTCGGAGGGCACGGCTTCGGATCCATATACCAGAAAAAGGGTAAACCCTGTTGATCTGTTAGGGGTAGTTCGTAAACTCCACAAACAGCTTCCAACTCATCAGCCCAAGCTCCAGCTGCTCGTCGCAGCGGTCCTTCAAGGCGTGGTTTAATTTCTGACAATATTAGGCCGTTAGCCCTTTCAACTGACCATTGGATGTGGATGAGCCACAGATGCGAGGTCCAGTCGTATCCCCATTGTTTCACAATAATCCCTCAATTCTCCTTGAGCGAAGTTCGTGCCATTATCTGTGATTATGCTGTGTGGGATGCCGAATCTCATCACGAGGCTGCAGACGAATTTTAGTGCCGTAGCACCATCGGCTTTTCTCACCGGCTTAGCCTCGATCCATTTGCTGAACTTGTCAACAGCGACCAGGAGGTACTCAAAACCGCCGGGAGATGATCTTTTTAACTTACCAACCATATCGAGCCCCCAGACCGCAAATGGCCAGGTGATAGGTATGGTCTTCAGCTCTTGGGCTGGAGCGTTTGGTTGAGTAGCGTAATACTGACAACCTCGGCAGGTCTTAACTATTTTATCAGCGTCTTCTTTAGCTGTAAGCCAATAGAAACCTAACCGAAAAGCTTTTGCAACGAGTGATCTGGGAGCGGCATGATGCCCGCAATCCCCTGCGTGGATCTCTCTAAGGATTTCAATGCCATCTTGATTGGAGACGCATTTAAGAAATACCCTGCTTGCACTTCGTTTGTAGAGCTGTCCATCAACTATTGTGTAGGTTCTTGCTCGTCGACGATCCGTCGAGCGAGGACCTCGTCCTCCGGCAACTTCGATCGATGAGGTAGTCCAGAAAGGCTGTGTCCAAGCCGGAATGATAGCCATCACTTCCTAGCCGGAGACAGCCACCTCTGGGTTTTCCGGTTAGCGCCCTTAACTCGGGTATCCGGAGATGCTCCAGCAAATGCCGCGGAATTTGTTTCTGCCGGATCCGAGCTTGGATAGCATGTCTGCCCGCTGTGTTATCGTCTCTCCCGACGTACTTGACTTCGTATCCGAGGAAGCACTTGGCGATCTCGTCAACGTCTCTGTAGGCCGCCATGACGGAATTTCTGGCGTTGTTCCGGCTACTTGTTGTGCCACCAGGTCGGAATCTCCGCATATGATGTGCTTGATCCCAATTTCCTTAGCGATGCGTGTAGTAGAGCCTCATATTCCGCCATGTTGTTAGTAGCTTCGAAGTGGATTAACATACGCAGTTCTTCTCCCAGGGGACTTTAGGGTGACTCCGGCTCTGAGCCTTGATGCTGCTTGATCCATCGAAGTGCATGACCCATGTTTCGTCCGGCTCCGACTTGCATCCGGAGCTTGTCCAATCCGCAACGAAATCTGCCAAGACTTGGGATTTAACCGTCCTGGGCTTGTAAGCGATGTCGAAGGCGGATAGTTCAATGCCCCATTTAGCCGTACGTCCTGTTGCGTCGGCGTTGTTGAGAATTGTTGACAGCGGAGCCTTGCTCACGACTGTTACTGGATGCTCTTGGAAGTAATGCCTCAGCTTCCGGCTGCCTAGGAACACGCCATAAGCTAGCTTCGAAAGTGAGGATATCTCTGTTTTGATTCCGTCAGCACCTCGCTAATGTAGTAGACAGGTCTTTGGACGTCATATTCATGACCTTCTTCCTTTCGCTCCACCACGATGACGAGGCTGATGACTTTGTTGGTAGCTGCGATAAAGGAGCATTGGCTCGACTCTGCTGGAGCCAAGATAGGTGGGGAGGTAAGTATTTCCTTCAACCCTCGAAGAGCTGCGACTGCGTCGTCCTAGACAAATTTGTTTTCTTCAGCAGCTTGTACGGTAGCGCCTTCTCGCCAAGACGGCTAACAAACCCACTGATTGCTGCGACGCAACCGTTAGTCGTTGCACATCTTTGAGACAAGTTGGCCGTTTGATGCACAGGATTGCCTTGATCTTTTCCGGGTTAACCTCAATGCCTCTGTGAGAGACTATGAAGCCAAGGAGTTTTCCACTGGCACGCCAAAAACGCACTTCACGGATTCAACATCATCTTGTACCCGCGGAGGTTGTCGAAGGTTTCGTGAGGTCGCTGATCAAGTCGGAACCTTTCCGGGTCATGACCGCGATGTCGTCGACGTAGGCGTGCACGTTCCGGCCGATTTGGTCCTTCAGGCACCGCTGCATCGTGCGTTGGTAAGTAGCACCTGCGTTTTTCAAACCAAAAGGCATAGTAACATAGCAGTAAGTACCAAACGGGGTAATGAATGAAGTCGCCTTTTGGTCGGATTCCTTCATCCGGATCTGATGATACCCGGAATACGCATCAAGAAAACACGAAGTTCCGCCCCCGTCGAATCAATGACTTGGTCAATGCGCGGCAAGGGGAACGGATCCTTCGGGCAATGTTTGTTCAAGCCGGAGTAATCGATGCACATTCTTAGTATTTCGTGTTCTTTTTGGGTACAAGGACGGGATTCGCGACCCAATCGGTATGGATAACTTCTATTACAAAACCTGCTTCTAGTAACTTTGCTAGTTCCATTCCTATGGCGCGGCGCTTCTTATCTCCAAAGCGTCGCATAGCTTGCTTCACCGGTTTGGCCCCCGATTTATGTTGAGGTAGTGCTCGCGAGTTCCCTAGGTACTCCGGACATGTCGAAGGTTGCCATGCGAAGATATCCATGTTAGCGCGGAGGAACTCGACGAGCGCGCTTTCCTATTTGGGGTCCATGTTGGCTCCGAAACCTGCTTGGAAGAGTCACCTGGGATGAGGTCATGCTTCTTGGTTTCTCCGCGGGCTTGAAGGAGGTTTTGCTCGGAGATCAGCTTGGTGGTCGCATCTCGTCGGATCCACCGCGGCTCTGTAGCCTTTCGCTCTTCTCCGGATATCACGACTGCGAAGGCGGCTTCGCCTAACTCGCACTCATGAGCCTTTTGTAGTCTCCGGATACGGTAATCATACCTTTAGGACCCGAATCTTGAGCTTGTTGTAGATGTAGCACGCTCTTGCGTGGAACTTGTGGTAGGTGGGCTGCCGAAGATGACGTGGTAGGAACTCTTGAATGGCACAACTTCAAACGTGATCTCTTGGCGGAAATTATGAACATCGCCAAAAGCCACGGGAAGTGTTATGCTGCGAGGGAATTCGCCTTCTTACCCGGAACCACGCCATGAAACTCGGTGTTGCTGTGTTTGAGCTGTTCCTTGGTGAGGTTCATCCGCTCTAGAGTCTCCAGGTACATGATGTTCGGACTGGCTCCACCATCCATGAGGCACTTGGAGAAGTCATACCCATCTATGCGGGGACTTACAACCAAGGCGTAGCATTCTTTTGGCACAACGGCAGGGTGATCCTCCCTGTCAAATGTGCACGGGACTTCCGACCCGACATATGCGGCACAGCCGGGCTGTGGCGTTTAGGATCCGGGTAGGCGGTTGCGGACTGTTGGGGTTCCGAGGAAAGTGTGGTAAGCCCCCACGCTCTTTTTATCGAATGGGTTGGATTTTCCTGCGGATCTGCCTTGGGATCCGGCGAGTTATCATCCTCATCCATCGCCTCGGAACTATCGTCCTCTTTGTCCTTGTTCTTGCCCTTGCCACCTTTGCCGCGTGGCGTGCCGGCGCGCTTGTATCCTACCTCCGGGTCGTTTTTTAGATCATTGACCCACTTGGTTGCGGTTGGTGTGAGTGGACTTCCGTAGCCGGATCCGGATGGGCCGGGCAGGGCATGTCTCTGTATTCCTCATAGGTTTGTGGGGCGCGGATCCGCCGGTGTGACCTCGGAGGTATCTGCGACCCCGGCTCGCCTCCGCGTCCGCGTCCTCTGCCGCCTCCTGAACCTCGCGTTGAAACGCCATGGCGATCATCTCGGATCCGCCACTCTGGTCATCGGGTTCTTGCGCTTATGGCTGCTGCTACCGTTGTCACGGTTCTTCTTTTGGCGATGCAGGGGATCGCGTGGCTGCGAGATCACGCCCTGCGTCGTCATCGGCGGCGGTGTGATCGCTGGCGATGGTGATCATGTCGTCCAACGTCGTTGATTTGCATTGACCATGCAAGTTAGCTTGTGCCGTAGCAATCCTCCTCGCTGCAAGCCCCCAATGAAGGCGTGCATTGCTGTGCGGTTGTCGACGTTCTCGCACTCGTTTCTGCATGCTAGCCATCGGGTGAGGAAATTCCTCGATGTTTCGCCCTTCTTCTGGATGCATGCCTGTAGGTCGCTTGTTGTGGCAGGTCTCTTGTAGGTGCCCCTGAAGTGTTTCTCGAAAGCGTTCTTCAGGTCGAACCAGCAAAAGATGGAATTCTTCTCGAGGTCGCTTAGCCGATCCGGGCTGGACCTACAAGGTACAATGAAGCATGCGGCGATGTTAGGGGTTCCTCCGGCGAAGGTTACTGCATTGTAGTAATCCTCAATCCGGGTATCCGGCCTTTCGGTGCCATCATAATGCTTCAGGTTTCGGGTAGCTTGAGGTTCATCCTTGGCTTTGGTTCCTCTCGAATCATCTGCCAAAGCACTTCGGACCGATGTAGTCGGTTCTGTATTCGTTGAGGCGATCCCGTGCGTCGCGTGAGCCGTGGCGAGGAGACTTTGAGCGAGAGCGAGATCTTCGACCGTTGCCTCCGCCTCCACCTCCACCTCCACCGCTAGGTGGTGGTGGAGACCTGCGAGGTGGGCGGTGCGATCTCTTGCTTCCGCCGACTCTCCTCGGCCTTCCCGGTGCGCTCCGGCTGTGGCTGCCCGCCCTGGCGCTGGCTGCCCTGGTCGTTCTGCGAGGCTCGGGTCACGGCTCGGCGAGGCTCTCGGGTCCGGCTCCGACGAGGTTCGGATCGCGGTCCTCATTCCGACTCCTCCCGGGCTCGGGCTCATGAACATTGCTCTGGTTCCGGCGAGGTTCCGGCGAGCGCTCCTGTTCTGTTTCTTGGCAGCACGTTGTCGCGGATAACAATCCCACCATGCCCCGGGGGCCTGGTGTTTCCGGCTGGACTACGGCGGCGAGGGGTCGCGGGTAACCGTTGGGCGGAGGAGAGGGGTTGCGGTATTTGTCTCGTCCAGAGTACATCGCATTCTTTCCCTTTCTTGGATCTGACGGTGGCGTCTTTGATGGTACGGGGATTGGATTTGGGTGTTCCCCGCTTTCCTTCTGCGCTCCGAGGATCCGGTGTGTGATTCGTCATCGGGTCGCCGATCAGGCGGCGTCCTTCGCGGTAGATATACAGATATCCGGATTGGATTCCAACCTGCGCGAAGTATCCGCCTTGCTTTGCTGCATTGCTGAAGCGACGAGTGTGCGAAGATAATTGATATCGACCTCTTCGTCTTTCTTCTGCAGTAGTTCCGCAGCTTTTAGCATGTTGTCCTTTGGGGTTTCCAGCGGCTCTGCGGGCGTGTTGAAGGGTATCCTGCGAGGCGGAATTGCTTCTCTAACAATTCGATCGGCCTCCGCCTGCGCATAGATCATCTTTACTTCCCACTCAGCCCTCATGCTCTTGACTTGCTCGAGTGTGGCAGCAATCTCGCGGTCCTGTCTGTCGAAGTTTTCCGCCCCTGCATGATCTGCCCTCCCTACCTTTAACGCAGCTTCGGTATCGGCGAGCTTCTTGGCTGTGGCCAGCATTTCCTTTCTGGTGGTTTCTAGAGCCTCCAGATCTGCGGCGTCGCCCGGGGTTATAGGTGTGTTAAGAACTGCTCGCGCGGCCACCTCCTCTGCCGACAGGATTTCCTCCGAGGAAGAATCCCTTTGGGGTCGCACCCGAGACATTGGAGATCCTTGTTGGGATGGTTGAGGGTCGGATTGGCTGGTTGGTTCTTCAGATCCAGTTTGTCCCTGCGCTGCTATCGTTGCGAGAAACCTCGCTGGGAGTCGACTTGGCTGATCACCGTATCCGTATTCCCTTATCTTGCGAACGAAGTCATCAGACTCCATGGAGGGGGTATCTCCGGAAATTGGGCTCAGGTTGCCTAAAATCGATTCTTCAACCGGAGTCTCGCTTTCTCCGACAAGCTCAGCCTGATCCGGATCCGCGTTGTGTTCCGGTGCCTCTTCCTGCTCAGGACCAGCTCCGTCTTCTTGAGGGGCGGTTCGGCGGTATGGGCCAAGAAGTGTACGAAGTGGCACCTCTGCTTTCTAACACGGGAGACCTGCGGATTCGCATTGGTCTTCCACCTTTGTTTCCTGCTCAGGGGCGGATTGGGTGGGCTTTGAAATTTCCAGATCCAAGGCGGAATCTTCCTTGGGAAGCTCCTCGTCTCGATCGGATCTTCGCGACGCGTCAGCTCTGCGGCGGTCGCGTCGTTACTTACCTGGGTTTCCGTTGGAATCGACGGTTTCCCGATGAAGATGTGTATGCCGCCAATTGGGACGATGGAGAGCTTGACGGGGTTTGTCCTAATCCAGCACTCATCCGGAGGGACGATCGGCAGATTTCCGGCGTAAAGGACGCCCCACAGCGATGGTGTCGTCGTAGCTTCCCATGGCGGAACCCTCCGGTTCCGGCCTCCGACGCCACAGCCCCACGGTGGGCGCCAACGTCGTTGCCTAATCGACGGTACCCCGGAGGAGGGATCCTCACGAGGGGAGAAGAAGTAGGGGCCATAGGGCGGAGTGCTCTCGGGACGGTGGTACGCGAGTTACCCAGCTTCGGAACACCCGCACGATGACAGGGCCTACTGCTGCTTGTCGGAATTATCGGGCGCTTTCGCGTTATTACAATGAGTTGTCACTGTTGCCTCTAGGGCTCCCGGGATCCGGCTTATAAAGGCGCACGGATCTAGGGTTTACATGGAGAGTCCTAGCCGGATTACAGATAGCCTAGCTACGGTACAATATCTTGCCGTGCACGTCACGGATCCGCCTTCCATACACGTCGTACTGGATCCGGGTTCCTCATGAGCCTCCATGGATCCGGGTTACCCCTATGTCGGTACGGATCCGGCTTACTGATCCTGGGCTGGACTTCTTCCTTTATGATCAACAGCAACTGGGCCGCCCGATGGGCCACATGCCTCATCACCGTCTGTGGGCCACCCGGGCTTGCCGGATCTAGGCACTGTCGATGGTACACCCATGAAGTATACCCACAACATGTAGCTAATTGTGCAGAAGAACAGGGCTTGTGAATACATTTAAATATTTGATGCATCATCTCATATCAACCATTTGTCGAGGGAGAAACGTTGATATAAATGTATATAATGAATAGGAATGAGACCTTTAGTAGAAGATTATGCCCCAGAAATCAACTGATATGCCCTGTTAGTCGACTTATCATGATCTTAAATTTTGAATTTTGACCCTACACCTTCCTAAAATTGTACAACCTACTGGAGTTCATGTTTTTATTTATTACAACGGGGAGCATAGTTCACTTATTCACGGGGCCTGATCCTTAGAACTTCTGTAATGTTAGGATCTTCTTTTATTATTTCTGAGTTTAGATATATTCTTTGGCAGACCAAAACAATTCATATACATTCGAAACTTATGAAGATAAAGCATGGCAAGTATAAGCTATATGTACAGAACATCCATTGGAGAACATTTCCATGCTTGTGAATAGATGGAATGTACAACACCTCAAGTGAGCTTCTTCTCTTCTTAATTAATCCAGATCCAGGTGTGAATCGTTGCTGAGTGCCCATATTTAAATGAGTGCCCAGATTTTTGCATATGATAGGTACTGGCTTTCTTTTGAATATTGTTGCAGATGAAGTACTAAAATCAATGTAGCATTATCAATTAGGTATGGTTAGTATCTATAGCAGTAGCTGGTGAGAACTAAATCTACCATAGAGAGCAGGTACTGTTTACTCTACCAAGGTCTTTTAATCATTGAGTTATATCTTTTTGACAGATATACACATGATGCACCTGTTTTTTGTTTATGATAGGTTCTCACTTGCTTTTGAATAGTTGGTGCCAACCTCTTAAATTATGGAAGACTTTCCTCATGGCTATTACTACAGCTGTTAGCCTCAAGCCTTTCCTGTCTTGATAGCTCAAAATAATTTTTATTTCCCATCATTACCATATGCTCTCATGTCCTAGGCAGTAGTTTTTTCGCCATGCCCTCATGTATATTTGTGTTACAAATTCAGCTCTGCCTTTGTGTGTTTCAGAGGGTGTTGCCGCTGAAGTCAGGTGTTTGCCTTTTCTCCACCCTGTACCTTTTGTTTACATAAATGTTTGCATGTTCTGTTTCTAAAGGGTATTTTTCATGTTTTGTGTTGGTTGGGTTCTTTTCATTTTATTCCTTCCATACCACATGGTGTTCTGTCTATTCTTCCTCTATTCATTTGTTGTGGTTGGTTGCTTCACGTCATTTGACCTCCTATTCCTACCAATGCCCAAGGTGGGTGGTGATATTTCTGTCCTTGTAGGCGTTGCTAATCTCAAGTTACAAACCTAGATAAACTGTTGACTCTATTCATGTGTCCGTAATCTCCATGAAAGTATCCCGCTCATTGGTTTATTTCCAGATTGTTTGTTCTTCATGTGTGTATGAACAATGCTGTCAGCAATATTGCAAATATTAAGGTTCGCTTGAAATTTTCAGTGTGCACCCCATCTCTGTTCTTTTATGGTGGGGTATCTGTTCTTCTGCACATAGACGAATAGGATCTAATCAAATGTTTAATTAGAGGTATTTATTGGTGGACTAATTAAAGAGCTGATCTGTTGAAAGGATGAACGAATTCAGGTTGCAGCCCTGTTGAAAGGATGAAAGGATTCACAGGTTATAGCGCTGTTGAAAGGATGAAAGGATTCAGGTTGCAGCCCTGTTGAAAGGATGCAAGTATTTAGGTTGTAGCCCTATTCTCTCCTTCGTGAACTGATGAAAGGCTGCCCAAGTAGCACACCATTCAAGTTGTAGCTCAAGTTGGCGATTTATAGATCTATAGCTAAGTTGCATAGTGAGGTGAACATGAAGAGTTAAGAAACTATTGAAATGACATGGTTTGGTGGTGTGCTATGCCGAATTATCCCATAGGCAGCCTATGTAGATGTTACTTTTGTTGTTCCTTTCTCACTTGTGTTGCTCTTGATAGAACCATCGTGTGTTTGTGTGATTTATCTAAATTTTATCATATCGACTTCGTTTTTGTAAAACCCAAGAATCATTTCAACACCTTATTTATTTCTATGTTATACTAAAATGTTAATCTACGTGAGTTTCATGGGATCGTGCCCTAAGGCCTGATACCAATTGAAAGGCGTTTATCATTTTTGGAATGTGCTCAGGGAAATGTATAAATTGTTGTTCGATTCCAGTAGTGGTCGTAGTGCTTTATATTGAATCATATTATTACGTCTTAGATCTAATCATCATATTATTACGCCTGAAATTGGTTTGACTTATGCAGAATTTCAATATGAAAAATAGTAAAGAAGTATTATTATATTGGTAGCTATTTGTATCACTTTTATGCGAAATAAATTTGGCATGAGCTTCACGGGATCGTGCGCCAAGGCGCATATCAAAATCTAGTTACATGAACACCGGCCTGCGCTGCAACGTCAGGTTCCCAATCAAATGACTCAACGACCGGAACGTCAAACTCCCAAACAAATGACAGAATGACACTGGCACTACAATACTGACTCTGCAAACTCCTACTCAGTTAATTTACATCTCGCATGAAATTGACACCGCAAGACGGCGCTGGAGCTTCTGATCATCGATGATCGCCGATGCTGGAGAGAAATTTATCTTCCCGTTGTCCATGGCATCCATGACTAGCTAAGCATCTGCCTCGATTACAAATTACAACTACAATTACCTGTGTAGAAATTTATCTTCCCGTTGTCCCGCTCTCCAAGCAGTCAACCAGCTCTGCATATTACTCGGAAGCCTCCACTAAATTATACTTGATGAGTTCAACCAACACCTCCAAAAAAGGAACATTAGAACACATCAATCATACTGACCCTCAAGTAAAGCTCTGCATATTACTCAGAATTCTATCTTTCAACCAGACAAGAATAATCTTTATATGATCCAGCGAATCGTTCCTCTTCTAAATAAGATCGTCTCCATAAACCAAATTATACCAAAGAAAAGCCAGTCACTTCACTGAGTGTAGGAAACCAAGTGAATTTCCTTTTCCTCACTCAACAGAAACACCAAAAGCAACAAAATTCAATCTGCCACTGCAAATAATTATAACATGCTAAAGTTATAAACAGAAGTTGACATCAAAGATTTTATTCATACTCATCCAGAGGGTAGCAGGAACAAAGAAAACTATTACATGGGTGTAAAATCTCATTCAATACAACAAAGTTCAGTACTCTGGGACCTAGTTTTTGCACACAATGGCTGGTACAAGCCTATGAAAAAAGAGCAGTGCAACTGCTGGACAACCGCACATAGAGGCGCACCAATTCTTACTCATAAACCAGTCTTGCCACCTGCAGAGGCCTCTCATCTAATCTGACAGTAGATAAAGCTTACCTGGAAATAAATGTCACATTGTTAGCACTACTTACACATAAAATACACCCCAGTATGAAAGAAGGTGCTACGACAGAAGTTTACAGTTCAGCATCGAGTTCCATTATCATCACATCATGGTACACAAGTGTTGGAAAATATGTAAGGCCGCCTACTGTTAAAATAATTTTGATAGTAGAAAAAAAAAGTTACTGTAGATGCCAGATATACATCTCCAAAAAATACACTAGAAATAATAGAGATTTATCGAGTACTGCATGCAATAATATAGATTTACCTAGTACTGCATGCATTTGGCAATGGGTGACTGAACTGCCACATTCCATACACATCTCACTGCTTCTCTAAACTGAAGATAGACGTGGCCTTTGACATTAGGCCTTGCATATTTTTCAACAATATGCTAATCATTCTAGCTAAGAAAGTGTTCCTATAATTAACAAATGAAAGTGGAAGTGGTATCCAAATGAAATTTGACTAATGTACACCCCGATCTTCAAGCATATGGATTACTTCATAGTTCATACTTTTGGCTGAAATTTTATAAAACTTTCTAATTGTGTGATTTCCCAGTTTATTGGATATAGATTTCTATTTACTGGAAATAGATAAGAGGGAAAACAAATGTGTAAAAATACATGTGTTTTTACCATTGCTGTGATGCAACATGGCAAGCAAAGAACATGCCCACATATCATCGAGGTGTCAGAACAAAAGCCCTCGTATTGGTACGGTACAGTAGCAAGGAATGGCTGGCCCACATGTCACAAAGTGAGTTTCAACAAGAAAGGACTTTGTAGCTTTGACGCAAGCAAACCCGAAAAGAAAAGTGGGACTGCTAAGAGTTCTGATCTCAGTAATGCAGAAGACGGTTGATCCCGGTTTGCCGGCTTGACGATTGAATCAACCACACGTTACAGACTTACAGCAGAATGCAGAGAAGGAAAATCCGAGACCTCCACCTCTCAACTACTCTGCGACGACCACAACCACGGTCCTATTGCTCAGCAGCTGGATAGACGAGCCCATGGTCGTGGTGGGCTATCTCCTATATAGGCTATAAGCATGTCTTCTCCTCATGTGGACATAAGTACACACTCCCATTCGAGTTCGAAAACCATAATTCCCTTCGAGCAACAAGGTCGATTTTGCGCAGGCAAGGTGCTTCAAAGACCACTCTTGTAGTTGTTCTGCTGCTCCTTCCTAAGTGTCAATCCACCGCCCTTGCTGCAACCTTGTGGAGTGGTGTTGTATCTATGAAGGGAGACACAAAGGGTCCTAAGGCACAGTCGGGGAGTAGTTTCTCACCCTTCTACTGTGAAGAGTAGTACTCGTAGTCTGCAAGTCTTTGGTGTGGTGAACATGTGTAGATTATTTCTGTGTGATTGCTCTGATATCTCTATTATTACTTCTTCCTGGAAACTTTTGTGCAGTCCCGATTCTTGTTTATTGCTAATCCCGAGAGTTTTGCAATTTTCGTTTCATATTGACTTTTTCAGTACCTAGCAACATTGGTTGTAGCATCCGCCTTATGTGCGTAGCTCTTTAACTTTTAGTTGTGATAAGTATAGATCCTGGGGTGCTTCTCTAGTTTAATAAATGAATGAGCTCTCTACTATTGTGCCTTTTTAGAAGTGCAAGTTCTGGCTGCAGTACTTCAGGAGCACACATGCTTGTTCCAGTATATTTTTGTTAATTTTTTTCGAAATAGGGAAACTCCCCTGCCTCTGCATCAATTGATGCATGCGGCGTTTTATTGCGAACGTCTCAAACGAGTAGCATTATTACAACCTTATTACAACTCAAGGATCACTCAAGGTCTCCACGTGGATAAGCCACCTAAAAATACTCAGAAAACTACTGGAGAACATATCTATGTGAGACGCCGCTCAGAACGCCAACCGCACCGGCTGTAAAAACTCTAGATGCTTGTGAAATCTGTTGTATCTCAGTTACTATGATGCTTAAAAGTGTATTCCTGGCCTTCGTAATTTGATTTGTATGATAATTATTCAGAGTTCCCTTAATTCCTTACGATTATTTTGTATTGGTTTACTACTATTTTTTTTAGCAATCTGATGTCACTAGACTGTAAGACCATTGCATGTGAGTCTTTGCTGATATATGTGATACAGTTTTCCTAGTTATTTCATAAGTTTTAGAGCAATGTATGTCTTGTGTATGCAATTTTATAACCTTGAGATTAAAAGTAGCAAAGAATCTTAGCCTAATTAACTCGAGTAATTTGCAGCCTTGGGTGGGATATCAAATCCCTGCAACTTTATCTAACATTTTGCCGAGTTATGTCTTTCTTACGCGAGTTCGGGGGCGATTTCCAGTTATTTATGAAACCAGGTCAAGTTCAACTCAGTGAAACAGCAACGCATAGTTCAAAAGAACAGCACAGCAGCAGCTATCATGAAGTATCACAGAAGCATCTGATTTTCACATTGAAAAAAACAATCAATTTGATAGAACTATGGCAGGCAGTGGCGGAGCTTGGGCCAAAATTTGGGGGGGCAAATGGGCCAGGGAGACACTTTGGGCCACTGTTGGGGGGGCAAATGGGCCAAATATAGACTATTTTTTGCCAAAAACTGTCAAATATGAAGGGGTATTAGGCAAATTTTTCTTGGGCTGGGGGGGCGGCGGCCCCTCCTGGCGGCTACATAGCTACGCCACTGTATGGCAGGCAATTAAAGAACATCCATATGCGCTGCTGCTAGGCGTACCACCAACGGGATATGGAAACAGAAATGTAGGCAAGTGCAACCCATTACTTTGATGCTTGTAGTATCATGGCTATAAAACATGGCAGCATCGTGTGCCAAACGGTTGCCAAAAGCACATGAAGATCAAGATACAAACCACAACCGAGGGGGAAGCCTGTTGTGTCCTAAAGAACAAAATCACCATTGAGGGATAAGTAAAAATAGGTTCCATGGGCCATGTTGATCAAAGAGATGAGGGTCCAAGCAGATCAAGGAAGTTCTAGGTGTGCCGAGCTTGATTTGTGTGATTGGGAGGGTAGCAAAATACTTCCTTGAAACAGCGCAAGAAAAAGAGTTGGTTACCTTCCATTCGGTTTTGGATGTAGTAATAGTCTTCTTCCCTAGTGTCGGGGTCTAGGACTCAGATAACCACAGGGCGGTAGATCGAGGCCCAACACAAGGACTCGGTGTACTAGGGAGACCATGACATCAATTTGGAGTGCAAGACAAGTCAAGATTACTTGCCCGGGATATCATTGGAATTGACTTAGATCAGATCTAGACGTACCTTCTCAGATGTAATCAACTAGGCTCCTTGTAACCCTAATCCCTGGACGTGTATATAAGGCAGGGAGTGGGGGCACAAACAGGAGTAGGGATTTTTTTACCGGGGCCCGAACCTGTATAAACCTGTGTTATAGTGCTACCATTGGGATCTTCTAGGCACATCACCCCCCATTCTCTATTGTCAGTAAAATACCTCGACAACTGGCGCCCACCATGCGGCCCGGTGCTTAAATCTACAAGATCTTTGATTGATTTTGTCAAGATCAACTAAACGTCTTTGCTTCCACACCAGGTCAGGGAGTTCCACTTTGGATCCCTGAACTTCATCGCCAACTCGGCCTTCTGCAGCTCCACGTCTCGGTGATGAAGTTTAGTTATCCGAAGCAGAAACCCCGACCAGGTGTGTAGGCAGAGACTCCACACTGGAGACGATCCATCAAGGATCTTGTAGATCAAAACGCAAAGGACTTCAAGGCGGGGGCCAATTGTTGAGGTATTTTACAAACAATAGATGATAAGGGGTGATGCGCCAAGAAGATCCTGATGGTATCACACGGACACAGATTTGTAAAAGGTTTAGGCCCCAAGAAAAATTGTCCGGTAAAAACACTGCTCCGACTAGTGACTAGATTATTCCTTTTGCTCAAATGTGATCTCGAGAGGGAGTCTCGAGGGCGCTATGGTGGTGGCATTGCCTGTAGGATTGCAAATTAGAAGATTGGTGCATGAAGGCGAAGTCTTCTGTTACGACTCGACTCAGCACGTAACCTACCCAACTTATATACATGGGTTACGGATTAGAGTTACAAGGGGCCGAGTCAATTTCATAACATCTAGATCTGATATGAGTCGGTTACAATGATACCCTGGGAATTCCAGTGCAGGTAATCTTGGCTTGTGTTGTACTCCAAGTTGTTGATGCGCCCTGGTCACCTTCGTATGTCGACTTCTCGTGTTGGGCCGCCCTAGGCCTAATGGGCCTCTTTCTGCCCCTATGAGGGTATCCGAGTACCAAGACCTTGATACTAGGGTAAAAAGGGTATTACTACATCCGTAACCAGATCGAATCGTTGTCTGGAAGTATTTTGCTACCCAAGTAAGGTCTCTAGGGAAGAACACTTACTAAATCCAAAATCGGGTCAAAGAGAATCAACCCCTTTTCCTGGCATTATTTCCAAGGATTAAGTACACACAATTTCAGATCAAAAAGGGTGACACAGAACCAGGGGAGGAGGGGTGACTGCAAAATCGTCAATATCACTTGAGGCTTCTAGCCTCTCCACTGCTAGTTGAACTTGAGGCCGAGGCCAACCTCAGGATTAGGGACAAGTCTGCAGATTTGACTATGGCAGGCAAATCCCAAGTTATTTGGCTTTACAGTCATTTTAACAGATATCACGTCTACAATAATATGTTTGATCCATTGCTGGGTCTTAGGTGTGTTTTGGGACAAAACAAAGATGCTGAGATTACATACATATTCAAAATTATTGCAAGAAATGAACTTTGTACTGCTCAGATTAATTTCACATAAAAAACCTTGTTAGTTGCACTCCTAAAGTAAGTTACTCCATTATAGTGCAATTCAAACTACAAAGTGCAATATTGCCTCATCTGTCAATCACCACCCTACAAGAGCAATTGCAATTGTAGTCTCAAACCAAATGTTTGCTAAAAAGATGCTCAATAATTTCCCCCTTTTGACTACTAACCTATCCAGATGCCTAACAATTTTACATGCATGACATAGTCACAGGCTCACAGCAAGCACACTAGCAAATCATATCAGCAAAATTGGAAGTTCGGTAGCGGCAGAAAAGGACTCACTTTTCATTCAGGCAGATTTCGATGCAATCATCCCAGTCTTGCGGGCATAAGCGAAGATCCCACCAGCTTCAATAACCGGCCCTGCATCACCAATAGGCTTGAGCTTGTACTGCTTGCCGGAGGTGTGGTTAATCAAGACGGAGCTATCGAGGTCCACCGTGACCACATCTCCGGTCTTGCACTCCTTGCTGGCACCGCTGTCAGCGAGCTCCAGAGGGTACACCTCCCCGGTGGCGACGGAGTTGCGGAAGAAGATGCGGGCGTAGCCCTCGGCCACGACGGCGCGCGCGCCGGCGGCTCCGAGCGCGACGGGAGCGTGCTCGCGGGAGGAGCCGCACCCGAAGTTGGCCCCGCCGATGATGACGGCGTAGCGGGACGACTCCTCGCCGGGGACCACGAACGGGATGGGGTAGGCGGCGGTCGGGAGGCCGACGAAGGCGAAAGAGCCGAGCTTGCGGTACTCGTCGGGCTTGGACGGCACCAGGGTCAGGTGCTCGGCCGGGATGATCTGGTCGGTGTCGATGTTGTCCCCCACGACGTAGCACTCGCCGTGGAACGCGGCGGACGACGGCGAGCCCCCCGTGGCGGCCGCCGCGGTCAGGGGCCGAGCGCGGCGGCATCGCAGCGAGACGGCGGTGGGGAAGCGAGCGGCGGCTTGGGTGCGGGCTCTGGTGGGCGCTCGGCTGGGGGCTAGCGCCGCGGCCACCGTCGCCGCGTCCGTCAACGATAACAGAGGAGCCGCCGTCATGGTGGTGGTGGAGAGTGGAGAGGGAGGTTAGGGCCGGCGGCTTCTTCGGTGTCTTGCAGATTGCAGCGACAGGTTTTGGAGGCTCTCATTTCGTAAGCGCTACGAAACATTGGAACATCGGCCCATTACCATGTTCTGGGCTACACAACTACTGTATTTGGATGTCGGCCTTGTTCTGATTCATATTCCTCTAAAAACATTTTCTCAAAAAATCCACTAAAAAGTGCACAATGAGGCTACTGTATTTTTCTACAAAATCCAATATAGTCCCATCCCAATGGATTGGGTATTAGGAATAAATGGGATTTGGTGGGATTGAATACATGATTTCACCGAAACCTGGCCTTAGTGAGGTCATTACCCTAGGTAAACTTAGTGTGGTCAATTTTTGTGTGCTAGACACGAAAACGGGTCAGGAAAACACCACTATGTCCTAGTTTTCACGATATCTTATATATTAACCATCTCCCAACGTCCAAAATGGTGTGTTATAAGTAATAACCCATAGAAACATAGTGTTTCAGCAACATTCTACTAAGGGCATCTCCAGCGGCGCGACGCATTTCGGACGTCCGAAATATCCGTTTGCGTCGCGCGGCGGACGCTCGACAGACCAGAAGGATGGCATGGAAGAATTAGGATGACCCAAGAATTGCATGGTGTAAGCCGACTTGGAAGAATAGCATCCACTAGTAGTTAACTTCCATGAGATGGTATCCGGAGTGGTAGGATCCATTTGCAAGTTGCTCACTAGCTCCCAAAGGTTTGCAAATTGCACAATGTGTTCAACGGAGAGGCCATCTTGCATATTGATTTGCGAGACCCAAGAGTTGTTTTCCATAGCCTTGCTAACGGTGCACTTCCTCCTTTTTGAGTCTTTAAAAATGAGGGGGGCAATATCTTTAGGCCGTCTTCCATCTAGCCATGGGGCCTCCCAAAATTGCGCTTTCTTTCCATTCCCAATGGTCACCCTTGTAGCCGCGGCGAAGATTTCCTTATCTTGTGGTGTGCAAGGGGTTCCAAGACCCGCCCACGGTTTGGTCTCGTCATTCCACTCGTGCCATAGCCTCCTCATTCGAAGCGCGGACGCAAACTTAGTGAGATTGAGGATCCCAAGGCCACCGAACTCTTTTGGTTTGCAAACCATTTCCCGATTTACTTTGCATTTTCCCCCGGTTACTTTCTCACAACCCGCCCAAAGGAAGGCTCTCCTAATGCTATCAATCTTCATGAGGACCTCCATCAAAACGTTGAGCACGGTGATGAAATAAATAGCAATGCTAGTAAGGACGGATTTCACAAGAGTGCCCCTGCCGGCCATGGTGACATGCTTCCCAATCCATGGCATAAGCTTGTTGGCCATCTTATCCTCAAGAGGTTGAAAGTGAATTCTCTTTAACCTTTTCACAGAGAGCAGAAGGCCAAGGTACTTCATTGGGAAGTTTGAACGGGTAGCCGGGAAAGCTTGAAGAACATGGTCAAGATCAATATTTTCACACCTAATGGCGGCCACATGACTTTTTATGCAATTAGTGACAAGACCGGTGACATCTCCAAATTGTTGCAAAATGGAGGATAGATAGTTGATGTCATCCTTGTTGGGCACCATGAAAATGGCGGCATCATCGGCATATAGGGAGGTTCGAATCATGGGAGCTCTACCTCTCAATCTATGGAGGTGACCTTGGTCGGTGGCCTTGCAAATAAGGTGATGAAGTGGGTCAATGGCTAGGACGAAGAGTAGCGGGGATAGAGGGTCCCCTTGCCTAAGCCCTCTTCTGTGCTTTATAGGCTCTCCCGCAATGACATTTAGGAGCACTCTTGAGGAAGAAGAGGCAAGGATAGCTGAAATCCAATCCCGAAGTTTACTTGGGAAGCCCAAGTGTTGAAGCAAGTCCATCAAATAATCCCACCTCACCAAGTCAAGCGCTTTTTTGATGTCAAGCTTGAAAAGGAGTGATGGCGTTTTTAACTTGTGAAGCTTCCTCGCCAAGTTTCTAACATAGAGGAAGTTGTCATGGATGCTCCTAGTTTTTATGAATGTGCTTTGAGCGTTGGAGACAAGTCTATTCATGAACTTAGGATTTGTTGCCGAACCCCAAAATGGTGTACTGATGTCAATACATTTTCCATAAATATTTGTGCATTTAATATCTTTCCCTTCAACTATTCTCTTTTTTTTGGTTTCCTTGGCTGGCAAGTACTTATAATAAAATACTACCTCTGGTCATAAAAGAATGCCGCAAGTTTATCTAAATTTAAATGTATCTAGACACTTTTAAATGTACAGATATATCTAAATTTAGACAAATCTTTGAATTTTTTTTCACATAATCATACTCTTAATTAGTTCATTATTAACAGATGTTACATCATTGTAGAGGAAAGGTATCATGGGAAATGAGGGATCATCGAGCCAGATCTGTTGCTCATGTCTCCGTGCAAACCTAGCTAATTCATAAGCTAGAGAATTTGCTTCACGATAGTTGTCTTTGAATTGAATTTTCACAAAGTCATACGCCAGACGATAGCAATCGTGAAGGATAACAGCTGTGACGCTCCTAGACGGAGGAAGTATGTTTTTTTGATGACTGTTAAAGTTTCTGTTTACAGGCTAATGCCATTGATTCAGAGAGCTAATAATGCCTCTGGTTCATAGTTCTTCAAGTATATCCTGGAAGAAGTTGTGAAAATTACCAGTCCCGCCAAAAGTTTGTTCCTTCTGGTGGAGGGTGATAAGAAAGTTTGTTCCATCACGATTAATTCTTAAGGAGAGACACATGGAACAGATTGCTACTTGTGTAAAGCATGTGGGGCAGCCGAAGAATTAATTTTCCATGCCCTCTTTCAGCGTATGTGAGCAAAGATGTTCTGGCAAGATTTGCGTGAGATGATGAATCTTAAACTACCATCGTTTCATCTAGAATCTTGGGCTTTGGATATGATTGATAATCCTAAAATTAAGGTAGCTTTAATCTTGTGCGGATGTTGGGCTATATGGAAAGAGCGTAACGCTCGGAAACATGGTGAAGGAGGCCGGAGTGCTACTGATTATGTTCGCTAGGTGTTGCAAACAACATGTAACCTCTCTCGGGTAGAGAAGGACAAACCAAAGAAACCATCGAAACCAAAAGCACACGGGCATCCTCCACAAATGGGTGTGTTGAAGATGAAAATGCTTGCTTCCTCGAAGACACTTCGTCGAAGCACGAGACTTGTTGTGATAAATCATCAAGGGATGTTAATGTGTGCCTAGGCGCTCTGGTACGAACACTCGGCTAATGCATCGTTGATGGAAGCTATGGCAATGTGAGACAGAGCTAGACTGGCTGTGGAGATAGGCTATCACCAGATTATCATTAAAAGCGACTGCATTGAGGTAATACAATTGTTTAATGCTGATTGCCTAAATAGATCAGAACTTAAACCTATTTGTCAGAAAATCTTGCAAATTACGAGAGGTTTTCCTAGATTTAGCATTTTTTAATTGGCCGCTAATCAAGCAGCTCACTTATATGTTAACCAAGCTAGGTCGAATAGCATAAGTTGCATGTGAATAAATTATAACGCAGGTTTTCTTTCTGACACTCTTTTGAGCGATTGTAATCTTGTCATTTGATTAATCATTTGCTTAATGAAGTCTCTTATTCTCAAAAAATAAAAAAAGAGGGTACGTTGCGTACATGCTCTAACTTTTTTCTGAAGGCATCTCCAACGGGCTGACGCATTTTGGACGGTTAAAATATCCACGAGCATCCGTTTGGTCGGCCCGCGGATGCGAAAATGGTCATGCGTCCGTTTGCGTGGGGGTGGCTCCAGCGGGCCGACGCATTTTCGGCGCGGGCCAGTTTTGTTTCAGAAAAGAGGTTGTAGCCTCAAATTAGGTCAAATTTACACAAAATTATAGCCTCAAATTACGTCAAATTGAGATCCGTAATAAGTTCATCACACTTGCACATGAACAGCATATGAAGTCCAAAAGAAGGCCGTGGTGCTAGACATTGGCGCCGGTGATCAGACGTCTCGCGCGCGGATTTCGGCGTGCCTCTTCATGAACTAGGCCATGGTGTCGTCGTCGACGCTGCTCAAGTCGGCTAGTGATGTCTACGCACGCTTCTATTCCTGTAGACAGTGTTGGGCCTCCAAAAGCAGAGGTTTGTAGAACAGCAGCAAGTTTCCCTTAAGTGGATCACCCAAGGTTTATCGAACTCAGGGAGGAAGAGGTCAAAGATATCCCTCTCAAGCAACCTGCAATCACGATACAAGAAGTCTCTTGTGTCCCCAACACACCTAATACACTTGTCACATGTATAGGTGCACTAGTTCGGCGAAGAGATAGTGAAATACAAGTAGTATGGATGTATATGAGTGGTAATAGCAATCTGAATAAAATATGGCAGCGAGTAAACATGCAACAGAACAGTAAATAAACGGTGATTCGATGTTTGGAAACAAGGCCTAGGAATCATACTTTCACTAGTGGACACTCTCAACATTGATCACATAATAAAACTACTCTACACTCTCTTGTTGGATGATGAACACCATTCATTGTGTAGGGCTACAAGAGCACCTCAATGCCGGAGTTAACAAGCTCCACAACATTCGATGTTCATATTTAAATAACCTTAGAGTGCATAATAGATCATTGCAATTATACCAAGTACTAACATAGCATGCACACTGTCACCATCACACTATGAAAGGAGGAATAGATCGCATCAATACTATCATAGTAATAGTTAACTCCATAATCTACAAGAGATTACAATCATAACCTACGCCAAGAACTACATGATGCACACACTGTCACCATTACATCATGAAGGAGGAATAGAGTACTTTAATAACATCACCAGAGTAACACATAGATGAATAGTGATACAAAACTCATATGAATCTCAATCATGTAAGGCAGCTCATGAGATCATTGTATTGAAGTACATAGGAGAGAGATTAACCACATAGCTACCGGTACAGCCCTTAGCCTCGATGGAGAACTACTCCCTCCTCATGGGAGACAGCAGCGGTGATGAAGATGGCGGTGGTGTCGATGGAGAAGCCTTCCGGGCACTTCCCCGTCCCGGCGGCGTGCGAACAGAGACTCCTGTCCCCCGGATCTTGGCTTCGCGATGGCGGCGGCTCTGGAAGGTTTCTCGTATCGTGGCGTTTCCGTATCGAAGATTTAGGTCAGGGGGCTTCTTATAGGCGAAGAGGCAGAGTCGGAGGGGTTACGGAGCCGCCACACAATAGGCCCCCCCCCTTGGGCCGCGCCGCCCACACGTGTGGGGCCCCCAGGGCTCCCCTCTGGTCCCCCTTTGACTTTCTGGAAGGTTCCGGGAAAAATAAGATGTTGGGCATTGATTTCGTCCGATTCCGAGAATATTTCCTTTATAGGATTTCTGAAACCAAAAATAGCAGAAAACAGCAACTGGCCCTTCGGCATCTCGTCAATAGGTTAGTTCCGAAAAATGCATAAATATGACATAAAGTGTGAACAAAACATGTGTGTATCATCATAAAAGTAGCATGGAACATAAGAAATTATAGATACGTTTGAGACGTATCAAGCATCCCCAAGCTTAGTTCTTACTCGCCCTCGAGTAGGTAAACGATAACAAAGATAATTTCTTAAGTGATATGCTATCATAATCTTGATCATACTATTGTAAAGCATATGAGATGAATGAAGTGATTCAAAGCAATGGTAAAGACAATGATTAAACAACTGAATCATATAGCAAATACTTTTCATGAATAATACTTTCAAGACAAGCATCAATAGGACTTGCATAAGAGTTACTCATAAAGCAATAGATTCAAAGTAGGAGGCATTGAAGCAACACAAAGGATGATTAAGTTTCAGCAATTGCTTTCAACTTGTAACATGTATATCTCATGGATAGTTGTCAACATAAAGCAATATAACAAGTGCAATAGGTAAACATGTAAGAATCAATGCACACAGTTGACACAAGTGTTTGCTTCTAAGATAGAAGGAAGTAGGTAAACTGACTCAACATAAAGTAAAAGAATGGCCCTTCGCAGAGGGAAGCATGGATTACTATTTTTGTGCTAGAGCTTTTCATTTTGAAAACATAGAAGCAATTTTGTCAACGGTAGTAATAAAGCATATGCGTTATGTATAAGATATCCTATAAGTTGCAAGCCTCATGCATAGATTACCAATAGTGCTCGCACCTTGTCCTAATTAGCTTGGATTAACATGGATTATCATTGCATAGCATATGTTTCAACCAAGTGTCACAAAGGGGTACCTCTATGCACTGTACAAAGGTCTAAGGAGAAAGTTCGCATTGGATTTCTCGCTTTTGATTATTCTCAACTTGGACATCCATACCGGGACAACATATACAACAAATAATGGACTCCTCTTTAATGCATAAGCAATCAACAGATAAAATTCTCATAAGAGATTGAGGATTTGTGTCCAAACTGAAACTTCCACCATGATTCATGGCTTTAGTTAGCGGCCCAATGTTCTTCTCTAACAATATGCATACTCAAACCATTTGATCATGAAAATCACCCTTACTTCAGACAAGACGAACATGCATAGCAACTCACATGATATTCAACAAAGGTAAAAGTTGATGGCGTCCCCAGAAACATGGTTACCACTGAACAAGCAACTTATTAAGAAATAAAACACATAAGTACATATTCTTCACCACAATAGTTTTTAAGGCTATTTTCCCATGAGCTATGTATTGCAAAGACAAAGGATAGAATTTTAAAGGTAGCATTCAATTAATGTACTTTGGAATGGCAGAGAAATACCATGTGGTTGGTAGGTATGGTGGACACAAATGGCATAGTTTTTGGCTCAAGGATTTGGATGCACGAGAAGAATTCCTCTCAATACAAGGCTAGGCTAGCAAGGTTATTTGAAGCAAACTCAAGTATAAAACGGTACAGCAAGACTCACATATGAACATATTGTAAGCATTATAAGACTTTACATCATGTTCCTTGTTGTTCAAACACCTTAACCAGAAAATATCTAGACTCTAGAGACCAATCATGCAAACCAAATTTTAACAAGCTCTATGTAGTTCTTCATTAATAGGTGCAAAGTACATGATGCAAGAGCTTAAACATGATCTATATGAGCACAACAATTGCCAAGTATCAAATTATTAAAGACATTATACCAATTACCACATGCAGCATTTCCTGTTTCCAACCTTCGCCATGAACATTAAAAGTAAAGCTAAGAACACTAGTGTTCATATGAACAAGAGGAGCATGTCTCTCTCCCACACAAGTATGAATTTATTCAGAGAACTAAGATAACAAAATGAAAATGAAAGCACACAGACGCTCCAAGTAAAGCACATAAGATGTGACCGAATAAAAATATAGTTTCAAGAGAAGAAACCTGATAAATTGTTGATGAAGAAGGGGATGCCTTGGGCATCCCCAAGCGTAGGCTTGAGTCTTCTTGAAATATGCAGGGATGAACCACGGGGCATCCCCAAGCTTAGACTTTTCACTCTTCTTAATCATATATCATCCTCCTCTCTTGACCCTTGAAAACTTCCTCCACACCAAACTCGAAACAAACTCATTAGAGGGTTAGTGCATAATCGAAAATTCACATGTTCAGAGGTAACACAATCATTCTTAACACTTGACATTGCCCAAAGCTACTGGAAGTTAATGGAACAAAGCAATCCATTCAACATAGCAACAGAGGCAATGCGAAATAAAAGCAGAATCTGTCAAAACAGAACAGTCCGTAAAGACGAATTTTTAGAGGCACTGGACTTGCTCAGATGAAAATGCTCAAATTGAATGAAAGTTGCGTACATATCTGAGAATCACGCACGTAAATTGGCAGATTTTTCTGAGTTACCTACAGAGATCCCTGCCCAAATTCGTGACAGATAGAAATCTGTTTTGCGATAATCCAAATCTAGTATCAACCTTGCTATCAAAGACTTTACTTGGCACAACAATGCAATAAAATAAAGATAAGGAGAGGTTGCTACAGTAGTAACAACTTCCAAGACTCAAATATAAAACAAAAGTACTGTAGTAAAATAAACACATGGGTTATCTCCCAAGAAGTGCTTTCTTTATAGCCATTAAGATGGGCTCAGTAATTTCAATGATGCACTCGCAAGAAATAGGAGTTGAAGCAAAAGAGAGCATCAAAAGCAAGTATGAAACAAATTTTAAGCCTAACCCACTTCCTATGAAAAGGAATCTTGTAAATAAACAAATTCATGAAGCATAATGCAACAAGCATAGGAAAACTAGACAAGCGCAACTTCAAGATTTTCAGCATATAGAGAGGTGTTTTAGTATCATGAAAACTTCTACAACCATATTTTCCTCTCTCATAATGATTTTCAGTAGCATCATGAACAAACTCAACAATATAACTATCAAATGAAACATTCTTATCATGAGTCTCATGCATAAAATTATTACTACTCCCAACATAAGCATAATCAATTTTATTAGTTGTAGTGGGAGCAAATTCAACAAAGTAGCTATCATTATTATTCTCATCATCAAATACAGGAGGTATAGTATCATCATAATAAACTTTATCCTCCATAGTAGGCGGCACCAGAAGACCACTATCATTATAATTATCATATATGGGAGGCATATCATAATCAACATAAACTTTCTCCTCAATACCCGGAGGGCTAAAGAGATCATTTTCATCAAAACCGACCTCCCCAAGCTTAGAATTTTCTATATCATTATCAACAATGGTGTTCAAAGCGTTCATACTAATATTACTACTAGCATGCAAATAAGGTTCCATAGGTTTTTTAATTTTTGCATTAAACCATTCATGTCTTGACTCAGGAAATAGTTTAAAAAGCTCACAAATGTTTTCCACTATGCCTTACTAGTGTTTAACAAGAAACAAAAAGATGCAATTGCAGGATCTAAAGAAAATAGCTTCGAGCACACACACAACGGCAACAGAAAAGTACTTAGTTACCTGGGACCGGAGTATGAGTGCCTTTTACCTTTCCTCCCCGGCAACGGCGCCAGAAAAGTGCTTGATGTCTACGCACGCTTCTATTCCTGTAGGCAGTGTTGGGCCTCCAAGAGCAGAGGTTTGTAGAACAGCAGCAAGTTTCCCTTAAGTGGATCACCCAAGGTTTATCGAACTCGGGGAGGAAGAGGTCAAAGATATCCCTCTCAAGCAACCCCGCAATCACGATACAAGAAGTCTCTTGTGTCCCCAACACACCTAATACACTTGTCACATGTATAGGTGCACTAGTTCGGCGAAGAGATAGTGAAATACAAGTAGTATGGATGTATATGAGTGGTAATAGCAATCTGAATAAAATATGGCAGCGAGTAAACATGCAACAGAATAGTAAATAAACGGAGATTCGATGTTTGGAAACAAGGCCTAGGGATCATACTTTCACTAGTGGACACTCTCAACATTGATCACATAATAAAACCACTCTACACTCTCTTGTTGGATGATGAACACCATTCATTGTGTAGGGCTACAAGAGCACCTCAATGCCGGAGTTAACAAGCTCCACAACATTCGATGTTCATATTTAAATAACCTTAGAGTGCATAATAGATCATTGCAATTATACCAAGTACTAACATAGCATGCACACTTCACCATCACACTATGAAAGGAGGAATAGATCGCATCAATACTATCATAGTAATAGTTAACTCCTAATCTACAAGAGATTACAATCATAACCTACGCCAAGAACTACATGATGCACACACTGTCACCATTACATCATGAAGGAGGAATAGAGTACTTTAATAACATCACCAGAGTAACACATAGATGAATAGTGATACAAAACTCATATGAATCTCAATCATGTAAGGCAGCTCATGAGATCATTGTATTGAAGTACATAGGAGAGAGATTAACCACATAGCTACCGGTACAGCCCTTAGCCTCGATGGAGAACTACTCCCTCCTCATGGGAGACAGCAGCGGTGATGAAGATGGCGGTGGTGTCGATGGAGAAGCCTTCGGGGGCACTTCCCCGTCCGGCGCGTGCGAACAGAGACTCCTGTCCCCGGATCTTGGCTTCGCGATGGCGGCTCGGAAGGTTTCTCGTACCGTGGCTTTTCGTATCGAAGATTTAGGTCAGGGGGCTTCTTATAGGAGAAGAGGCGGAGTCGGAGGGGTTACGGAGCCGCCACACAATAGGGCGGCGCGCCCCTTGGGCGCGCCGCCACACGTGTGGGGCCCCCAGGGCTCCCCTCTGGTCCCCTTTGACTTTCTGGAAGGTTCCGGGAAAAATAAGATGTTGGGCATTGATTTCGTCCGATTCCGAGAATATTTCCTTTGTAGGATTTGAAACCAAAACAGCAACTGGCCCTTCGGCATCTCGTCAATAGGTTAGTTCCGGAAAATGCATAAATATGACATAAAGTGTGAACAAAACATGTGTGTATCATCATAAAAGTAGCATGGAACATAAGAAATCATAGATACGTTTGAGACGTATCAGCTAGCATGATCCTTGTGTCCTCTGCACGGGTCTTGGCGTCGACATCCATCCTCCTGGCCTCGGCGTCCATCTTTCTGGCCTAGGCTGCACGCAATTTGGCCTCGGCGTATGCCTTTTTTGGCCTCGACGTCTATCCTTTGGACCTCAATGACCTTTTTCGTGAGGTTGAGGTAGATGGCAGTTGCGGCCTCTTTCTCCAGACGCTTCTTCCCGTCCCTAGCTGCCATGGCGACATGATTCTTGGCCATCATCTTCTCCAAGCTCTGGGTGAACGCAATGGCCTGCGCCTCTCGGGCTAGATCAACCTTGGTAGCCTTATGGCCTCGGGGACGAGGCGGAAGGGAATGACGGCCACGCTCATCGTCTTCGCCGTCGACGTTAACCTCTGTCCCATTCTTCACAGTTTCATCGTAGGCCGCAAAGCTTGTCTTCCACTTTTGCGCGTCCTTCAGCTTCTCCCAACAATGGACCATATGGTAGCCCTTCTTATGCACTGCCCTGAACCTCTCCAAGGCCCGGGATACCTGCAATCACACCAACGCCGCTAATGATGCACATAGAATGATGTAAATAGAATAGAATGATGATGAATGCCTCTTTTTTACCACTGAAATCACGCCAATACCGCTAACGGTGGTGTTCACAACATGTTCGACGGCGGAGCAGAACTTGCTTATCTCTTGTTTGATGTAGTTCCATCTTTTTCTGATGGACTCTTCCGTGCGAGGGCTTGGCTTCTCGTAGGGCTGGTGGAGCTTTCTCTCATTGTACTCTTGCATGACCTTGGCACAATACACCTTGCCCTTTTTTTGGGCGCCATTGATACAGTCATGGCTTGTCGCCAGCCACGCGTCGCACAAACACTTGTCCTCATCATCAATGAATCCTTGTGTCCTGTGGATCTCCCCCTTCTTCTTGCTAGCATTGTCCGTGGTGAGGACAGACCCTGTTGGCGCGTCCTTCATGCGTGCAGTTAACACACGTCCGTTGGGAACCCCAAGAGGAAGGTGTGATGCATACAGTAGCAAGTTTTCCCTCAGTAAGAAACCAAGGTTATCGAACCAGTAGGAGTCAAGGAACACGTGAAGGTTGTTGGTGATGGAGTGTAGTGTGGCGCAACACTTTGGCGCCAACGTGGAACCTGCACAACACAATCAAAGTACTTTGCCCCAACGTAACGGTGAGGTTGTCAATCTCACCGGCTTGCTGTAAACAAAGGTATTAGATGTATAGTGTGGATGATGGTGTTTGTTTGCGAAGAACAGTAAAGAACAGAGTTTGCAGTAGATTGTATTTCAGATGTAAAGAATGGACCGGGGTCCATGATGCGTGCAGTTAACACACGTCCGTTGGGAACCCCAAGAGGAAGGTGTGATGCGTACAGTAGCATATTTTCCCTCAGTAAGAAACCAAGGTTTATCGAACCAGTAGGAGCCAAGAAGCACGTTAAAGGTTGATGGCGGCGAAGTGTAGTGAGGCGCAACACCGGATTCGGCGCCAACGTGGAACCTGCACAACACAATCAAAGTACTTTGCCCCAACGTAACGGTGAGGTTGTCAATCTCACCGGCTTGCTGTAAACAAAGGATTAGATGTATAGTGTGGATGATGATGTTTGTTTGCGAAGAACGTAAAGAACAATTGCAGTAGATTGTATTTCAGATGTAAAGAATGGACCGGGGTCCACAGTTCACTAGTGGTGTCTCTCCCATAAGATAAATAACATGTTGGTGAACAAATTACAGTTGGGCAATTGACAAATAAAGAAGGCATAACAATGCACATACATATATCATGATGAGTACTATGAGATTTAATCAGGGCATTACGACAAAGTACATAGACCGCTATCCAGCATGCATCTATGCCTAAATAGTCCACTTTCAGGTTATCATCCGAACCCCTTCCGGTATTAAGTTGCAAACAAAAGACAATTGCATTAAGTATGGTGCGTAATGTAATCAACACAAATATCCTTAAACAAAGCATCGATGTTTTATCCCTAGTGGCAACAGCACATCCACAACCTTAGAACTTTCTGTCACTGTCCCAGATTCAATGGAGGCATGAACCCACTATCGAGCATAAGTACTCCCTCTTGGAGTTACAAGTATCAACTTCGCAGAGCCTCTACTAGCAACGGAGAGCATGCAAGAACATAAACAACATATATGATAGATTGATAATCAACTTGACATAGTATTCAATATTCATCGGATCCCAACAAACACAACATGTAGCCTTACAAATAGATGATCTTGATCATGATAGGCAGCTCACAAGATCTAACATGATAGCACAATGAGGAGAAGACAACCATCTAGCTACTGCTATGGACCCATAGTCCGGGGGTGAACTACTCACATCGATCCCGGAGGCGATCATGGCGATGAAGAGACCTCCAGGAGATGATTCCCCTCTCGGCGGGCGGAGGTGATCTCCTGAATCCCCGAGATGGGATTGGCGGCGGCGTCGCTGGAAGGTTTTCCGTATCGTGGCTCTCGGTACGGGGGGTTTCGCGAGAAGGCTTTAAGTAGGCGGAAGGGCGGAGTCGGAGGAGTCACGGAGCCCCACAGCTAGGGCCGCGCGGGCCCCCCTTAGGCTGCGCCGCCCTAGTGTGGCGGCGCCCTGGCCCCGTTTCTCCCTCGGTCTTCTGGAAGCTTCATGGAAAAATAAGCCTCTGGGCGTTGATTTCGTCCAATTCCGAGTATATTTCCTTACTAGGATTTTGAAACCAAAACAATAGAAAACAAGAACTGGCTCTTCGGCATCTTATTAATAGGTTAGTGCCGGAAAATGCATAATAATGACATATAATGTATATAAAACATGTGAGTATCATCATAAAAGTAGCATGGAACATAAGAAATTATGGATACGTTTGAGACGTATCATCATCCCCATGCAGACCTAGCCCCGAGTAGGTAAACGATAACAAGGATAATTTCTGAAGTGACATGCTATCATAATCTTGATCAATACTATTGTAAAGCACATGAGATGAATGCAGCGATTCGAAGCAATGATGAAGACAATGAGTAAACAAATGAATCATATAGCAAAGACTTTTCATGAATAGTACTTTCAAGACAAGCATCAATAAGACTTGCATAACAGTTAACTCATAAGCAATAAGTTCTTAGTAGAAAGCTTTGAAACAACACAAAGGAAGATATAAGTTTCGGTTGCTTTCAACTTCAACATGTATCTCATGGATAATTGTCAACACAAAGTAATATAACAAGTGCATTAGGTAAACATGTAAGAATCAATGCACACAGTTTACACAAGTGTTTGCTTCTAAGATAGAAAGAATAGGTAAACTGACTCAACAATAAAGTAGAAGAATGGCCCTTCGCAGAGGGAAGCATGGATTACTATTTTTGTGCTAGAGCTTTTCATTTTGAAAACATAGAAACAATTTTGTCAACGGTAGTAATAAATCATATGTGTTATGTATAAGACATCCTATAAGTTGCAAGCCTCGTGCATATAATACTAATAGTGCCCGCACCTTGTCCTAATTAGCTTGGATTAACACGGATTATCATTGCATAACATATGTTTCAACCAAGTAACACAAAGGGGTACCTCTATGCCGCCTGTACAGAGGTCTAAGGAGAAAGCTCGCATTGGATTTCTCGCTTTGATTATTCTCAACTTAGACATCCATACGGGACAACATAGAAAACAGATAATGGACTCCTCTTTAATGCATAAGCATTCAACAACGAGATAATATTCTCATAAGAGATTGAGGATTTGTGTCCAAACTGAAACTTCCACCATGATTCATGGCTTTAGTTAGCGGCCCAATGTTCTTCTCTAACAATATGCATACTCAAACCATTTGATCATGAAAATCGCCCTTACTTCAGACAAGACGAACATGCATAGCAACTCACATGATATTCAACAAAGGTAAAAGTTGATGGCGTCCCCAGAAACATGGTTACCGCTCAACAAGCAACTTATTAAGAAATAAGATACATAAGTACATATTCTTCACCACAATAGTTTTTAAGGCTATTTTCCCATGAGCTATGTATTTTAAAGGCAAAGAATAGAATTTTAAAGGTAGCACTCAAGTAATGTACTTTGGAATGGCAGAGAAATACCATGTGGTAGGTAGGTATGGTGGACACAAATGGCATAGTTTTTGGCTCAAGGATTTGGATGCATGAGAAGAATCCCTCTCAATACAAGGCTAGGCTAGCAAGGTTGTTTGAAGCAACTCAAGTATAAAATGGTGCAGCAAGACTCACATATAAACATATTGTAAGTATTATAAGACTTTACATCGTCTCCTTGTTGTTCAAACACCTCAACCAGAAAATATCTAGACTTAGAGAGACCAATCATGCAAACCAAATTTTAACAAGCTCTATGTAGTTCTTCATTAATAGGTGCAAAGTACATGATGCAAGAGCTTAAACATGATCTATATGAGCACAACAATTTCCAAGTATCAAATTATTCAAGACATTATACCATTTACCACATGCAGCATTTTCCGTTTCCAACCATATATCAATGAATGAAGTAGTTCAACCTTCGCATTGAACATTAAGAATAAAGCTAAGAACACATGTGTTCATATGCAACAGCGGAGCGTGTCTCTCTCCCACAGAAAGAATGCTAGGATCCGATTTTATTCAAACAAAAACAAAAATAAAAGCAAAGACGCTCCAAGCAAAGTACATAAGATGTGATCGAAAAAAATATAGTTTCACTAGAGGTGACCTGATAAGTTGTCGATGAAGAAGGGGATGCCTTGGGCATCCCAAGCTTAGATGCTTGAGTCTTCTTAAATATGCAGGGATGAACCACGGGGCATCCCCAAGCTTAGACTTTTCACTCTTCTTGATCATATTGTATCATCCTCCTCTCTTGACCCTTGAAAACTTCCTCCACACCAAACTCAAAATAAACTCATTAGAGGGTTAGTGCATAATTCATATATTCAGAGGTGACATAATCATTCTTAACACTTCTGGACATTGCACAAAGCTAAATCTATCAAACATAGCAAAACAGGCAATGCGAAATAAAAGGCAGAATCTGTCAAAATAGAACAGTCCGTAAAGACGAATTTTTCAGGGGCACTTAACTTGCTCAGATGAAAATGCTCAAATTGAATGAAAGTTGCGTACATATCTGAGGATCACGCACGTAAATTGGCAGATTTTTCTGAGTTACCTACAGAGAACCCTGCCCAAATTCGTGACAGCAAGAAATCTGTTTCTGCGCAGTAATCCAAATCTAGTATTGACTTTACTATCAAAGACTTTACTTGGCACAACAATGCAATAAAATAAAGATAAGGAGAGTTTGCTACAGTAGTAACAACTTCAAAGACTCAAATATAAAACAAAAGTGCTGTAGTAAAATAATGGGTTGTCTCCCATAAGCGCTTTTCTTTAACGCCTTTCAGCTAGGCGCAGAAAGTGTGAATCAAGTATTATCAAGAGATGAAGCATCGACATCATAATTTGTTCTAATAATAGAATCATAAGGTAACTTAATTCTCTTTCTAGGGAAGTGTTCCATACCTTTCTTGAGAGGAAATTGATATTTAATATTACCTTCCTTCATATCAATAGTAGCACCAACAGTTCGAAGAAAAGGTCTTCCCAATATAATGGGACAAGATGCATTGCATTCAATATCCAAGACAACAAAATCAACGGGGACAAGGTTATTGTTAACCATAATACGAACATTATCAATCCTCCCCAAAGGTTTCTTTATAGCATTATCAGCAAGATTAACATCCAAATAACAATTTTTCAATGGTGGCAAGTCAAGCATATCATAGATTTTCTTAGGCATAACAGAAATACTTGCACCAAGATCACATAAAGCATTACAATCAAAATCATTGACCCTCATCTTAATGATGGGCTCCCAACCATCTTCTAACTTCCTAGGAATAGAAGTTTCAAGTTTTAGTTTCTCTTCTCTAGCTTTTATGAGAGCATTTGTGATATGTTTTGTAAAGGCCAAATTTATAGCACTAGCATTGGGACTTTTAGCAAGTTTTTGTAAGAACTTTATAACTTCAGAGATGTGACAATCATCAAAATCTAAACCATTATGATCTACAGCAATGGGATCATTGTCCCCAATATTTTGAAAAATTTCAGCAGTTTTATCACAAGCAGTTTCAGCAGTTTCAGGCAATTTTGCACGCTTTACACTAGGAGTAGAAACATTGCCAACACCAATTATTTTACCATTGATAGTAGGAGGTTTAGCAACATGTGAATCATTATCATTACTAGTGGTGGTAATAGTCCAAACTTTAGCTACATTATTCTCTTTAGCAAGTTTTTCGTTTTCTTCTCTTTCCCACCTAGCATGCAATTCAGCCATTAATCTTATATTCTCATTAATTCTAACTTGGATGGCATTTGCTGTAGTAACAATCTTATTATCATTATCCTTATTAGGCATAACTTTCAATTTTAAAAGATCAACATCAGAGGCAAGTCTATCAACCTTAGAAGCAAGAATATCAATTTTATCAAGCTTTTCTTCAATAGATTTGTTCAAAGCAGTTTGTGTACTAATAAATTCTTTAAGCATGACTTCAAGACCAGGGGGTACATTCCTATTATTGTTGTAAGAATTACCATAAGAATTACCATAACCATTACTATTATTAGAAGGATATGGCTTATAGTTGTTACCAGAATTATTCCTATAAGCATTGTTGTTGAAATTGTTACTTTTAATGAAGTTCACATCAACATGTTCTTCTTGGGAAACCAATGAAGCTAAAGGAACATTATTAGGATCAACATTAGATCTACCATTCACAAGCATAGACATAATAGCATCAATCTTATCACTCAAGGAAGAGGTTTCTTCAAGAATTTACCTTCTTACCTTGTGGAGCTCTTTCCGTGTGCCATTCAGAGTAATTGATCATCATATTATCAAGAAGCTTGGTTGCCCCCAAAGTGATGGACATAAAGGTACCTCCAGCAGCTGAATCCAATAGGTTCCGCGAAGAAAAATTCAGTCCTGCATAAAAGGTTTGGATGATCATCCAAGTAGTCAGTCCATGGGTTGGGCAATTTTTTACCAAAGATTTCATTCTTTCCCATGCTTGAGCAACATGTTCATTATCCAATTGCTTAAAATCCATTATGCTACTTCTCAAAGACATAATTTTAGCGGGAGGATAATATCTACCAATAAAAGCATCTTTACATTTAGTCCATGAATCAATACTATTCTTAGGCAAAGATAGCAACCAATCTTTAGCTCTTCCTCTTAAGAGAAAGGAAACAATTTCAATTTTATAATATCACCATCTACATCCTTATACTTTTGCATTTCACAAAGTTCAACAAAATTATTAAGATGGCAGCAGCATCATCAGAACTAACACCAGAAAATTGCTCTCTCATGACAAGATTTAGTAAAGCAGGTTTAATTTCAAAAAATTCTGCAGTAGCAGGTGGAGCAATAGGTGTGCATAAGAAATCATTATTATTTGTGTTTGTGAAGTCACACAACTTAGTGTTTTCAGGAGTATTCATTTTAACAGTAGTAAATAAAGCAAACTAAACAAAGTAAATGCAAGTAACTAATTTTTTTTTGTGTTTTTAATATGGAGAACGCAAGCAAGATAGTAAATAAAGTAAAGCTAGCAACTATTTTTTTTGTGTTTTGTTTTAGTGCAGCAAACAAAGTAGCAAATAAAATAAAGCAAGACAAAAACAAAGTAAAGAGATTGGAAGTGGAGACTCCTTTGGCGTGTCTTGATCTCCCGGCGGCGCCAAAAAAGCTTGATGCGTGCAGTTAACACACGTCCGTTGGGAACCCCAAGAGGAAGGTGTGATGCGTACGATAGCAAGTTTCCCTCGAAGAAACCAAGGTTTATCGAACCAGTAGGAGCCAAGAAGCACGTTGAAGGTTGATGGCGGCGAAGTGTAGTGCGGCGCAACACCAGGGATTCTGGCGCCAACGTGGAACTGCACAACACAATCAAAGTACTTTGCCCCAACGTAACAGTGAGGTTGTCAATCTCACCGGCTTGCTGTAAACAAAGGATTAGATGTATAGTGTGGATGATGATGTTTGTTTGCAAAGAACGGTAAAGAACAATTGCAGTAGATTGCATTTCAGATGTAAAGAATGGACCGGGGTCCACAGTTCACTAGTGGTGTCTCTCCCATAAGATAAATAGCATGTTGGGTGAACAAATTACAGTTGGGCAATTCACAAATAAAGAAGGCATAACAATGCACATACATATATCATGATGAGTACTATGAGATTTAATCGGGCATTACGACAAAGTACATAGACCGCTATCCAGCATGCATCTATGCCTAAATAGTCCACTTTCAGGTTATCATCCGAACCCCTTCCGGTATTAAGTTGCAAACAACAGACAATTGCATTAAGTATGGTGCATAATGTAATCAACACAAATATCCTTAAACAAAGCATCGATGTTTTATCCCTAGTGGCAACAGCACATCCACGACCTTAGAACTTTCTGTCACTGTCCCAGATTCAATGGAGGCATGAACCCACTATCGAGCATAAGTACTCCCTCTTGGAGTTACAAGTATCAACTTGGCTAGAGCCTCTACTAGCAACGGAGAGCATGCAAGAACATAAACAACATATATGATAGATTGATAATCAACTTGACATAGTATTCAATATTCATCGGATCCCAACAAACACAACATGTAGCATTACAAATAGATGATCTTGATCATGATAGGCAGCTCACAAGATCTAACATGATAGCACAATGAGGAGAAGACAACCATCTAGCTACTGCTATGGACCCATAGTCCAGGGGTGAACTACTCACACATCGATCCGGAGGCGATCATGGCGATGAAGAGACCTCCGGAGATGATTCCCCTCTCCGGCAGGGTGTCGGAGGCGATCTCCTGAATCCCCCGAGATGGGATTGGCGGCGTCTCTCGGAAGGTTTTCCGTATCGTGGCTCTCGATGCAGAGGGTTTCGCGACGAAGGCTTTAAGTAGGGCGAAGGGCGGAGTCGGAGGAGTCACGGGGGCCCCACACGCTAGGGCCGCGCGGGCCCCCTTAGGCCGCGCCGCCTGGTGTGGCGGCGCCCGTGGCCCACTTCGTTTCTCCCTCGGTCTTCTGGAAGATTCGTGGAAAAATAAGCCCCTGGGCATTGATTTCGTCCAATTCCGAGAATATTTCCTTACTAGGATTTCTGAAACCAAAAACAGCAGAAAATAGCAACTGGCTCTTCGGCATCTTGTTAATAGGTTAGTGCCGGAAAATGCATAATAATGACATATAATGTATATAAAACATGTGAGTATCATCATAAAAGTAGCATGGAACATAAGAAATTATGGATACGTTTGAGACGTATCAGTCCACAGTTCACTAGTGGTGTCTCTCCCATAAGATAAATAACATGTTGGGTGAACAAATTACAGTTGGGCAATTGACAAATAAAGAAGGCATAACAATGCACATACATATATCATGATGAGTACTATGAGATTTAATCAGGCATTACGACAAAGTACATAGACCGCTATCCAGCATGCATCTATGCCTAAAAAGTCCACCTTCAGGTTATCATCCGAACCCCTTCCAGTATTAAGTTGCAAACAACGAGACAATTGCATTAAGTATGGTGCGTAATATAATCAACACAAATATCCTTAGACAAAGCATTGATGTTTTATCCCTAGTGGCACAACACATCCACAACCTTAGAACTTTCTGTCACTGTCCCAGATTCAATGGAGGCATGAACCCACTATCGAGCATAAATACTCCCTCTTGGAGTTACAAGTATCAACTTGGCCAGAGCCTCTACTAGCAACGGAGAGCATGCAAGAACATAAACAACATATATGATAGATTGATAATCAACTTGACATAGTATTCAATATTCATCGGATCCCAACAAACACAACATGTATCATTACAAATAGATGATCTTGATCATGATAGGCAGCTCACAAGATCTAACATGATAGCACAATGAGGAGAAGACAACCATCTAGCTACTGCTATGGACCCATAGTCCGGGGATGAACTACTCACACATCGATCCGGAGGCGATCATGGTGATGAAGAGACCTCGGGAGATGATTCCCCTCTCCGGCAGGGTGCCGGAGGCGATCTCCTGAATCCCAGAGATGGGATTGGCGGCGGCGGCGTCTCCGGAAGGTTTTCCGTATCGTGGCTCTCGGTACGGGGTTTCGCGACGAAGGCTTTAAGTAGGTGGAAGGGTAGGTTTAGGGCGACACGAGGGCCCCACACAGGCGCGCGGGCCCTAGCCTGGCCGCGCTCCTGGCGTGGCGGCGCCTCGTCGCCCCACCGTAATCCTTTCGGTCTTCGGAAGCTTCGTGGAAAAATAAGACCCAGGCGTTGATTTCGTCCAATTCGAGAATATTTCCTTTGTAGGATTTCTGAAACCAAAAACAGCAGAAAAACAACTAGCTCTTCGGCATCTCGTCAATAGGTTAGTGCCGGAAAATGCATAATAATGACATATAATGTATATAAAACATGTGAGTATCATCATAAAAGTAGCATGGAACATAAGAAATTATAGATACGTTTGAGACGTATCAAGCATCCCCAAGCTTAGTTCCTACTCGCCCTCGAGTAGGTAAACGATAACAAAGATAATTTGAAGTGACATGCTATCATAATCTTGATCAATACTATTGTAAAGCACATGAGATGAATGCAGCGATTCGAAGCAATGATGAAGACAATGAGTAAACAAATGAATCATATAGCAAAGACTTTTCATGAATAATACTTTCAAGACAAGCATCAATAAGACTTGCATAAGAGTTACTCATAAAGCAATAAATTCTTAGTAGAAAGCTTTGAAACAACACAAAGGAAGATATAAGTTTCAGCGGTTGCTTTCAACTTCAACATATATATCTCATGGATAATTGTCAACACAAAGTAATATAACAAGTGCAATAGGTAAACATGTAAGAATCAATGCACACAGTTTACACAAGTGTTTGCTTCTAAGATAGAAAGAATAGGTAAACTGACTCAACAATAAAGTAGAAGAATGGCCCTTCGCAGAGGGAAGCATGGATTACTATTTTTGTGCTAGAGCTTTTCATTTTGAAAACATAGAAACAATTTTGTCAACGGTAGTAATAAATCATATGTGTTATGTATAAGATATCCTATAGGTTGCAAGCCTCATGCATAGTATACCAATAGTGCTCGCACCTTGTCCTAATTAGCTTGGATTAACATGGATTATCTGCTGTTGACTGCCAAAACCCACCGGCGGGCAGCGACTGTCAACACGGTAGAGCCGGGAAGAGCCTAGAGCTGCGGCTGGCTGAGACCCCTCCGAGCGATGGCCCGCAATGCTCTTCTGGTCACACGTCCGATGCGAAGTGCAAGGGCGTGCCACCTGACCTATACCTGGTCAGGAAGGTGATGGGGGATGCCTCGCTTAGTTTCCTGCATGGCATACACGTAAACATTAAATACGAGCCTCGATCGGCTCTCAGGTTATCCTGTGAATCGGCTCAAAGAGCCGATCCACCCATGATTCGTACGGGGTGCACGAACATATGGTGATCCTGCTTGATCAAGATAAAGCTAATGAGATCTACGACGATTTAGGGTTTTCACCGCATAATCGGATCATCCTACTCCAGGTTGGGCCTCGCGGCCACGCACGGTGATCGTAAGCCGATCCTAAACAAGGCCTAAAAACCAACATGAAGTTGATCCTCGGAACATCCTGTTTAGGACTTGCGAACGCCACCCTACGTGCCACTGGATCCCAACCCTTTGTAAGGCCTAACTATTGCAGATATTAAACTAATCCTTGCAGAACAAGGAGCAATCGTAACGGATCAGATCTACTAAATAAAGATCAAGCGGGGTGCCGCCCCACACCTGAGATAGGTGTGAGGGCGGCTAGACATGCAAGGGTTGCACTACGTAAGCATGTTATACGAAGAACTATGCTAACCCTAACACATCTATGATAACTACGTTGCTCGCCATCAAAGACGCTTCAGTACGAGCAACGCATGAACAACGTGGGGCTTGTGCTGCCTAGATCGCAAGATGCGATCTAGGCAGCATGTCGCTTACCCGATAGAAACCCTCGAGACGAAGGAGTTGGCGATGCGCCGAGATTGGTTTGTTTTGGGTTGAACGTGAGTTGTTGTTTATTCCATAAACCCTAGATACATATTTATAGTCCAGGGGACTTTCTAACGTGGGAATATCCCACCGTGTGCGATACAAACTCTAAATCTTGATCTAAGATATAATCTACTATAATTAAAGATACACGGGCAAACTAGCCCAAATTCTCCGTGCAAGGCCGCTTCAGAGATCTTCCACGTGTAGTCTTCCAAGCCCATCTCTCTTACGGCCCACCTCTGGATTTGTCCAAAATCTGGTGATAACACATGCCCCCTGGTTTTGGCAATGATAATTCCAAAACCACTCTATTTTCCTTCGAAGGGTCATGTCGTGGCAGAGCAGAGCCATTTGCAGCATCCGTCATCATTATGCCCTGTCCTCTCGGCTTCTCTGCAAAATTTGACAACTCGACATCACCCCTTCGGAAACTGTAATGGCAGTAATTCCCACCAGGTTTCTCATTATTTAAACGTGCCGATTGATTAGTTATCTTTATCCCCTTCCTCTGTTCCAGCCATCGGCACCCCAAAAAACCCTTCTGCACACTATGTCTTCTTCTTCCTCGCCTCGTCGGGACTTTCCTTTGAGTCCTCTTCCTCCCCCGAGCCGATGCAGCACCGAGCCCACAAGAGGTCCATGCGGCCAACACCCGCCGCGCCATAGAGGGCGGGGGGAGCAGACCATGACTTCTCCATCTGGTCAGAGGACGACAGGTCCTCGACGGACGGGAAGAGCGACCTGCGCTTCCTTGCCGACGGGAATCGGAGGAGGAGAGCGATGACGATCGCTTCTCCTGGGATGACTTTACCTCCTCCGAGGTGAAGGAGGAGGAAGAGGAGGAGGAGGACGACGACGACAGCCCCTCCGACGAGCCGCCGGCCAAGCGCCACTGCCCCTGGCCAGGGAACCTTAGTGATTATAATAGCGACGACAGACGACGACGTGGAGGACGAGGACAACGTCCTGGCGGCGGCCGCTCGGCCAGCCGACAGCGAGCCCGCCAGTGAGAAACGCGACGATGGTGACGACGAGGACGGCCGTAGAATGGGACCTCTAGAATAGGATCAGCAGCAATAGACGGGGCAATGTATCCCTTAGTACTCCTTTTGAGAGCAATCAGCTCTTCTATGTAAGAAATCTGGTTTATCAATGAAGAAATTCCCCAATTTGATTTTGCCAATTTCTTTTATGCCAATTCAGCCGATTCCCTTTTATACTGACCCCGCCGATCGTTACTTAGCCAATGCCTAACGAGCCGATGACGCACCGGTATCTCAATGCTCCATTCTTCATCCTTTTGATCTTTTGCCTTTCCCAACCGACGACTTTGAGCTCGGCGGACAACTAGGCGGATCGACGTTCTTACGAGAGCCCCAGAACCACTGCTGAAACGACTTGATGCTGAAGTCGATACCACTGGGTTTTCAGCCCGATGAAATCTCAATCGGCTTATTAAGAACAGAAAATTCTGCGCCATCCGTTGCCCCCCGAGCCTCTATCAAGGCGAGCATATCAGTGGACTAACCAAACGTGTCGTCATCGGTTCCCAAGTCATGATGCGAGAACCGCCGATCTCGCAAAATCGGCTTTCCGGAGCGAGAACTTTCGGGGTGAGCTGCCCCCGAGCTACTTCAGTCTACTCTTGCGCCTTGCGGGTCAGATCGGCTCCTTTCCTTTGGTGGATCGATGCAACACATCCTTAACCTGATCGCACATTACTCGCAAAAGGAAACCTGCTTCATTGACCCTCTGCTCATAACAATTGTACCTCTTGAGTCGATGGCCACGTATCTGCATCGGCTGAAATTTTTTTTTATTTGGCCGATTTTTCTTAATTCCACTGCACGCATGTCTGCACGTGTTTGCACATGTTTATCTGCACATGTTCATCGACTATATGCCCCGAGCCGATATTTGCCAAATGATTGCAGATATCGACTTCTATGGTTTAGCCGGGGCCTGTATTTACACGTCGGCTCCTCAAAGATCCATGCTGCCTTTCATCTGCCGACGTGCGCTGAGTGAATCATTGCCGAACACAAAGCGAATATGTGCTGAATATGTAGCGAACATAATTTTGGCCGATTGCTGGAATCGGCCTCCATTAGAGTCTGTGAAGGTTCTGTAAAGCTCCTTCATAATCATGGAGCCGATCACAAGGATCAGCCTCGTCTTGTTTTGCTCACTGGTGTGTTCTTGCTACTCGGTCAGGCTGGATAAAACCAACCCAACCTCTGACTTGATGCGCCTGCTGTCGTCCACCTTGAGTGCATCGTAGACTCGTGGAGCGCTAAGCTCTGTCGGCAAGACGAGCACCATGTTTGTGCCAGCCGATGTTTCATCATCGGCTTTCTTTTGCTTGGGACGCCACTCCATTCTCCGTGGACGACCCTCTTCATCCAGGGCTTCGCTGAACCTTTGCAGCCAGATCAGGCCGTGCCTTCCTTAGCGTATGCAGGTATAACCTTTCGGCTTCCTCCAGGCCGCGCAACCGCTGAACCCTGCGCTTCTGCGAACGGCTGAGTCCGTCAGGGCACCACCTTGGACGGTGGTACCTGTCTTCTTCTTCTTCTAGTCCCTCGTCTTCGGAATCCTCAAGATCTGCCCAACGAGGTGACTCAGCACGTTTGCTCTGTGGCGGGAGAGGCCCTAAGCGCTCGAACACAGACACGTTGGCTGCCTCCTTCTTCTTCTTGTTGCATTCTGGGCAATTGCCGATTGTGGGCAATCGGCTCATTCCTGAATCCCAGCAGTGTCTGAAGAAAGGGCAGTCCCAGTGTCTGGCGTTGTCATCTTGCTCCCTTGACCTGTCCGTGGCACGGCGCTCGTGCTCCTCCTCATCGCGATCATGCCGACGATGTCTTCTGGCTTCTCTAGCCAGACGATCTCCTTCATCATCATAGTTGGACCGTCGGCGTTGGTCATACTGACTCACATATTTGTTGAGGAGGTGATCAGAGAGAGGTCGTTGATATCTTATATTCTTCACCTCTCCCTCTGTGACGTAGCGCTTGCCATCATGATGGAGCCGATCGCGTGGAGCGGCCTCCTTTGTGTCCTTGCTATGAGAGCAGCTGCCCTCATCTCCATCTTTGCCAGAGTGGTTTCCAGGTCCTACCATGTTGATGCTGAACGAGGGACCTGGCTGGCAACCCTCAGGGTAGGTGACTTCCACCATGTTAACGGCGGGGAAGGGTTGGGTGTCGACCTTCATGGCGTACTGGTTGAAAATTAACGCCCCTTCTCTATCGCCGCTTGGATGTGCTGACGCCACACCCTGCAGTCGTTGGTGGCATGGGAGAGCGAGTTGTGGAATTTGCAGTATGGCTTTCCGTTCAGCTCTTGCGCCGTGGGAACTTGAGACCTTCAGGAATCGTCAACTGTTTCTCCTTGAGCAGGAGGTCGAAGATTTGTTCAGTCTTGGTCACGTCAAAATCAAATCCCCTGGGCGGCCCTGGTGGCTTTACCCATTTGCAGGACACGGGGGTTCCTCCCCGAGTCCACTCAGCCACTGCTACTTCTTGGTCTCCCGCAGGAACTTCGTCTTCCTGCATCGACCAGGACTACTGCACGCTTGAACTTGTCTTGGTACAGGTCCGGATGGCGCTGTTCATATGCTGATAGTTTCGAACCATGTGCGCCAGCGAGGGATAATCTGCTTGGGAGGCCATGTCCTTGAGCTGTGTTGCAAGGCCAGCTACTGCCAACTCGACTGCTTCCTTTTCAGTTATACGAACCGAATAACATCGGTTCCTAAGATTCCTGAAGCGCTGGATGTACTCTGTCACCGTTTCTCCGCGCTTCTGACGTAGTTGTGCTAGATCGGCAATGCTAGACTCGGAAGCTTCTGAATGGTATTGCGTATGGAATTGTTCTTCCAATTGCTTCCAAGACTGGATGGAGTTTGCTGGCAAAGAGGTGTACCATCCAAAAGCCGATCCCGTGAGGGACTGTGAAAAGAGCCTCACGCGTAGCTGATCCGACACTGAAGCCGGTCCTAGTTGCGCCAAATATCGGCCGACGTGCTCGATGGAGCTGGAGCCATCGATCCACGAATTTGGAGAAGTCGGGAGCCGATATTTAGGTGGCAGCGGGATCATCTCGTACTCGTCGGGGTACGGCTTGGAATAGCCGATTGCCCTTCTTTTCGGCACCATGCCGAGCTGGTCTCTCAGTATGGTACGATCGATCCGCTGTTTGGCTGCGGAGTTGCACTCGAAGATTCGCCGGGGTGGCGTACTTAGCCAGCCATGTTTGCTTTTCCAGCTCGCCAACTGCAGGAGCTGGGCTCTGGAGTTTCGTCGGGGTGGCGTACTTAGTTAGCCACGTCTGCTTCTCAAGCTCGTCGGACGTTCCTCCTGTCTTCGCCGGAGTCCCTGATGTTGTGGCCTGGTTTGAGAGTGCCCAGTTGCCACAATCCGGCACATACGTGCACGCGTATCCTTGAGGGATCTCCTTAGGCGCCTCAGCCAAGAACTGGTAGTCACTAGGGTCACCACCGATCTTGTAGACGACGAATGCCGGTGTAGCCGGCACCTGGTGCTGCCAACGCATATGGCAGCGGTGGACGGGGTGGCAACTCTCCTTGATGCGTCCCGAGAGCTGGTCCTGACGGCGAGTACTGGTGGCTCATGATCTCCTGGATCACGCGCAGAGCGAGACGCTCCAACACGTTGACCAAGTTTTCAGAGTGGCGGTGTAGCGAGTGAGCCACCAAGTAGTTGATCTCCTGCCGCAGGCCCCTGGTGCGTTCCTCCGACGGGGCAGAGAGGTCTATCCCATCGAGTGCACCTTGCGGTGAGAATCCCTTCCATCTGATGCCATGGGAACGGGTTCTCTGAAAAGAGAGGTCGGCTTCGAGGGTGACCTTGATCTCGTCGTATCTCTTCTTGAGCTCGTCAGGCAGCTCCTCGTAGGTGACTGGCGTGCCGTCCGCCATCTCAGATGTAGATGGCGATGTGGTTGATGTAGACGATTGTCCCACCGGGCGTGCCAGAATGTGTTGACTGCCAAAACCCACCGGCGGGCAGCGACTGTCAGCACGGTAGAGCCGGGAAGAGCCTAGAGCTGCGGCTGGCTGAGACCCCTCCGAGCGACGGCCCGCAATGCTCTTGGTCACACGTCCGATGCGAAGTGCAAGGGCGTGCCACGACCTATACCTGGTCAGGAAGGTGATGGGGATGCCTCGCTTAGTTTCCTGCATGGCATACACGTAAACATTAAATACGAGCCTCGATCGGCTCTCAGGTTATCCTGTGAATCGGCTCAAAGAGCCGATCCACCCATGATTCGTACGGGGTGCACGAACATATGGTGATCCTGCTTGATCAAGATAAAGCTAATGAGATCTACGACGATATAGGGTTCTCACCGCATAATCGGATCATCCTACTCCAGGTTGGGCCTCGCGGCCACGCACGGTGATCGTAAGCCGATCCTAAACAAGGCCTAAAAACCAACATGAAGTTGATCCTCGGAACATCCTGTTTAGGACTTGCGAACGCCACCCTACGTGCCGCTGGATCCTCCCCCCTTTGTAAGGCCTAACTATTGCAGATATTAAACTAATCCTTGCAGAACAAGGAGCAATCGTAACGGATCAGATCTACTAAATAAAGATCAAGCGGGGTGCCGCCCCCACACATGAGATAGGTGTGAGGGCGGCTAGACATGCAAGGGTTGCACTACGTAAGCATGTTATACGAAGAACTATGCTAACCCTAACACATCTATGATAACTACGTTGCTCGCCATCAAAGACGCTTCAGTACGAGCAACGCATGAACAACGTGGGGCTTGTGCTGCCTAGATCGCAAGATGCGATCTAGGCAGCATGTCGCTTACCTGATAGAAACCCTCGAGACGAAGGAGTTGGCGATGCACCGAGATTGGTTTGTTTTGGGTTGAACGTGAGTTGTTGTTTTATTCCATAAACCCTAGATACATATTTATAGTCCAGGGGACTTTCTAACGTGGGAATATCCCACCGTGTGCGATACAAACTCTAAATCTTGATCTAAGATATAATCTACTATAATTAAAGATACACGGGCAAACTAGCCCAAATTCTCCGTGCAAGGCCGCTTCAGAGATCTTCCACGTGTAGTCTTCCAAGCCCATCTCTCTTACGGCCCACCTCTGGATTTGTCCAAAATCTGGTGATATCACATGCCCATGTTTCAACCAAGTGTCCAAAGGGGTACCTCTATGCCCGTACAAAGGTCTAAGGAGAAAGTTCGCATTGGATTTCTCTCTTTTGATTATTCGCAACTTAGACATCCATACAGGGACAACATAGACAACAGATAATGGACTCCTCTTTAATGCATAAGCATTCAATCAACAGATAAAATTCTCATAAGAGATTGAGGATTAATTGTCCAAACTGAAACTTCCACCATGGATCATGGCTTTAGTTAGCGGCCCAATGTTCTTCTCTAACAATATGCATACTCAAACCATTTGATCACGAAAATCGCCCTTACTTCAGACAAGACGGACATGCATAGCAACTCACATGATATTCAACAAAGGTAAAAGTTGATGGCATCCCCAGAAACATGGTTACCGCTCAACAAGCAACTTATTAAGAAATAAGATACATAAGTACATATTCTTCACCACAATAGTTTTTAAGGCTATTTTCCCATGAGCTATATATTGCAAAGACAAAGGATAGAATTTTAAAGGTAGCACTCAAGTAATGTACTTTGGAATGGTAGAGAAATACCATGTAGTAGGTAGGTATGGTGGACACAAATGACATAGTTTTTGGCTCAAGGATTTGGATGCACGAGAAGAATTCCCTCTCAATACAAGGCTAGGCTAGCAAGGTTGTTTGAAGCAAACTCAAGTATAAAACGGTGCAGCAAGACTCACATATGAACATATTGTAAGCATTATAAGACTTTACATCGTCTCCTTGTTGTTCAAACACCTTAACCAGAAAATATCTAGACTCTAGAGACCAATCATGCAAACCAAATTTTAACAAGCTCTATGTAGTTCTTCATTAATAGGTGCAAAGTACATGATGCAAGAGCTTAAACATGATCTATATGAGCACAACAATTGCCAAGTATCAAATTATTCAAGACATTATACCAATTACCACATGCAGCATTTTCTGTTTCCAACCATATATCAATGAACGAAGTAGTTCAACCTTCGCAATGAACATTAAGAATAAAGCTAAGAACATATGTGTTCATATGCAACAGCGGAGCGTGTCTCTCTCCCAAACAAAGAATGCTAGGATCCGATTTTATTCAAACAAAAACAAAAACAAAAACAAACAGACGCTCCAAGTAAAGCACATAAGATGTGACGGAATAAAAATATAGTTTCACTAGAGGTGACCGATAAGTTGTCGATGAAGAAGGGGATGCCTTGGGCATCCCAAGCTTAGATGCTTGAGTCTTCTTAAAATATGCAGGGATGAACCACGGGGCATCCCCAAGTTTAGACTTTTCACTCTTCTTGATCATATTGTATCATCCTCCTCTCTTGACCCTTGAAAACTTCCTCCACACCAAACTCAAAACAAACTCATTAGAGGGTTAGTGCATAATTGAAAATTCATATATTCAGAGGTGACATAATCATTATTAACACTTCTGGAGATTGCACAAAGCTACTGAAAGTCAATGGAACAAAGAAATCCATCAAGCATAGCAAAACAGGCAATGCGAAATAAAAGGCAGAATCTGTCAAAATAGAACAGTCCGTAAAGATGAATTTTTATGGGGCAATTAACTTGCTCAGATGAAAAATCTCAAATTGAATGAAAGTTGCGTACATATCTGAGGATCACGCACGTAAATTGGCAGATTTTTCTGAGTTACCTACAGAGAATTCTACTCAAATTCGTGACAGTAAGAAATCTGTTTCTGCGCAGTAATCCAAATCTAGTATCAACATTACTATCAAAGACTTTATTTGGCACAACAATGCAATAAAATAAAGATAAGGAGAGGTTGCTACAGTAGTAACAACTTCCAAGACTCAAATATAAAACAAAAATGCAGAAGTAAAATAATTGGTTGTCTCCCATAAGCGCTTTTCTTTAACGCCTTTCAGCTAGGCGCAGAAAGTGTGAATCAAGTATTGTCAAGAGACGAAGCATCAACATCATAATTTGTTCTAATAATAGAATCATAAGGTAACTTCATTCTCTTTCTAGGGAAGTGTTCCATACCTTTCTTGAGAGGAAATTGATATTTAATATTACCTTCCTTCATATCAATGGTAGCACCAACAGTTCGAAGAAAAGGTCTTCCCAATATAATGGGACAAGATGCATTGCATTCAATATCCAAGACAACAAAATCAACGGGGACAAGGTTATTGTTAACCATAATGCGAACATTATCAATCCTCCCCAAAGGTTTCTTTATAGCATTATCAGCAAGATTAACATCCAAATAACAATTTTTCAATGGTGGCAAGTCAAGCATATCATAGATTTTCTTAGGCATAACAGAAATACTTGCACCAAGATCACATAAAGCATTACAATCAAAATCATTGACCCTCATCTTAATGATGGGCTCCCAACCATCTTCTAACTTCCTAGGGATAGAAGTTTCAAGTTTTAGTTTCTCTTCTCTAGCTTTTATGAGAGCATTTGTAATATGTTTTGTAAAGGCCAAATTTATAGCACTAGCATTGGGACTTTTAGCAAGTTTTTGTAAGAACTTTATAACTTCAGAGATGTGACAATCATCAAAATCTAAACCATTATGATCTACAGCAATGGGATCATTGTCCCCAATATTTTGAAAAATTTCAGCAGTTTTATCACAAGCAGTTTCAGCAGTTTTAGGCAATTTTGCACGCTTTGCACTAGGAGTAGAAACATTACCAACACCAATTATTTTACCATTGATAGTAGGAGGTGTAGCAACATGTGAAGCATTATCATTACTAGTGGTGGTAATAGTCCAAACTTTAGCTACATTATTCTTTTTAGCAAGTTTTTCGTTTTCTTCTCTATCCCACCTAGCATGCAATTCAGCCATCAATCTAATATTTTCATTAATTCGAACTTGGATGGCGTTTGCTGTAGTAACAATTTTATTATCATTATCCTTATTAGGCATAACTTTCAATTTTAAAAGATCAACATCAGAGGCAAGTCTATCAACCTTAGAAGTAAGAATATCAATTTTATCAAGCTTTTCCTCAACAGATTTGTTAAAAGCAGTTTGTGTACTAATAAATTCTTTAAGCATGGCTTCAAGACCAGGGGGTACACTCCTATTATTGTTGTAAGAATTCCCATAAGAATTATCATAACCATTACTATTATTAGAAGGATATGGCCTATAGTTGTTACCAGAATTATTCCTATAAGCATTGTTGTTGAAATTATTACTTTTAATGAAGTTCACATCAACATGTTCTTCTTGGGCAACCAATGAAGCTAAAGGAACATTATTAGGATCAACATTAGATCTACCATTCACAAGCATAGACATAATAGTATCAATCTTATCACTCAAGGAGGAGGTTTCTTCAACAGAATTTACCTTCTTACATTGTGGAGCTCTTTCCGTGTGCCATTCAGAGTAATTTATCATCATATCATCAAGAAGCTTTGTTGCCGCCCCCAAAGTAATGGACATAAAGGTACCTCCAGCAGCTGAATCCAATAGGTTCCGCGAAGAAAAATTTAATCCTGCATAGAAGGTTTGGATGATCATCCAAGTAGTTAGTCCATGGGTAGGGCAATTCTTCACCAAAGATTTCATTCTCTCCCATGCTTGAGCAACATGTTCATTATCTAATTGCTTAAAATTCATTATGCTACTTCTCAAAGATATAATTTTAGCGGGAGGATAATATCTACCAATAAAAGCATCCTTACATTTAGTCCATGAATCAATACTATTTCTAGGCAGAGATAGCAACCAATCTTTAGCTCTTCCTCTTAAGGAGAAAGGAAACAATTTTAATTTTATAATGTCACCATCTACATCCTTATACTTTTGCATTTCACAAAGTTCAACAAAATTATTAAGGTGGGCAGCAGCATCACCAGAACTAACACCAGAAAATTGCTCTCTCATAACAAGATTTAGTAAAGAAGGTTTAATTTCAAAAAATTCTGCTGTAGTAGTAGGTGGAGCAATAGGTGTGTGATACGTCTCAAACGTATCCATAATTTCTTATGTTCCATGCTACTTTTATGATGATACTCACATGTTTTATACACATTATATGTCATTATTATGCATTTTCCGGCACTAACCTATTAACAAGATGCCGAAGAGCGGTTGCTGTTTTCTGCTGTTTTTGGTTTCAGAAATGCTAGTAAGGAAATATTCTCGAAATTGGACGAAATCAACGCCCAGGGGCTTATCTTTCCCCGAAGCTTCCAGAAGACCGAGGGAGAAACGAAGTGGGGCCACGGGCGCCGCCACACTAGGGCGGCGCGGCAAGGGGGCCACGCGGCCCTAGCGTGTGGGGGCCCCGTGACTCCTCCGAGACCGCCCTTCCGCCTACTTAAAGCCTTCGTCGCGAAACCCTCTGTGCCGAGAGCCACGATACGGAAAACCTTCGGAGACGCCGCCGCCGCCAATCCCATCTCGGGGATTCGGGAGATCGCCTCCGGCACCGGAGAGGGGAATCATCTCCGGAGGTCTCTTCATCGCCATGATCGCCTCCGGATCGATGTGTGAGTAGTTCACCCCTGGACTATGGGTCCATAGCAAAGCTAGATGGTTGTCTTCTCCTCATTGTGCTATCATGTTAGATCTTGTGAGCTGCCCATCATGATCAAGATCATCTATTTGTAATGCTACATGTTGTGTTTGTTGGGATCCGATGAATATTGAATACTATGTCAAGTTGATTATCAATCTATCATATATGTTGTTTATGTTCTTGCATGCTCTATGTTGCTAGTAGAGGCTCTGGCCAAGTTGATACTTGTAACTCCAAGAGGGAGTATTTATGCTCGATAGTGGGTTCATGCCTCCATTGAATCTGGGACAGTGACAGAAAGTTCTAAGGTTGAGGATGTGTTGTTGCCACTAGGGATAAAACATCGATGCTTTGTCTAAGGATATTTGTGTTGATTACATTACGCACCATACTTAATGCAATTGTCTGTTGTTTGCAACTTAATACCGGAAGGGGTTCGGATGATAACCTGAAAGTGGACTATTTAGGCATAGATGCATGCTGGATAGCGGTCTATGTACTTTGTCGTAATGCCCCGATTAAATCTCATAGTACTCATCATGATATATGTATGTGCATTGTTATGCCTTCTTTATTTGTGAATTGCCCAACTGTAATTTGTTCACCCAACATGCTATTTATCTTATGGGAGAGACACCACTAGTGAACGTGGACCCCGGTCCATTCTTTACATCTGAAATACAATCTACTGCAATTGTTCTTTCTTGTTCTTCGCAAACAAACATCATCATCCACACTATACATCTAATCCTTTGTTTACAGCAAGCCGGTGAGATTGACAACCTCACTGTTACGTTGGGGCAAAGTACTTTGATTGTGTTGTGCAGGTTCCACGTTGGCGCCGGAATCTCTGGTGTTGCGCCGCACTACACTTTGCCGCCATCAACCTTCAACGTGCTTCTTGGATCCTCCGGTTCGATAAACCTTGGTTTCTTCGAGGAAAAACTTGCTATGTACGCATCACACCTTCCTCTTGGGGTTCCCAACGGACGTGTGTTAACTACACGCATCAAGCTCTTTTCGCGCGTTCTTGGGAAGCGAAGAAAAGCTACACCACGGAAATTGCCAACTCCCCCGGCAATAGCTCTTTTAAAGCGCCGTTGGGGAGATCAAGACACGCTGCAAGGGAGTCTCCACTTCCAATCTCTTTACTTTGTTTTTGTCTTGCTTTACTTTATTTTATTTACTACTTTGTTTGCTGCACTAAAACAAAACACAAAAAAATTAGTTGCTAGCTTTACTTTATTTACTATCTTGCTTGCGTTCTCCATATTAAAAACACAAAAAAATTAGTTACTTGCATTTACCTTATCTAGTTTGCTTTATTTACTACTGTTAAAATGAATACTCCTGAAAATACTAAGTTGTGTGACTTCACTAGCACAAATAATAATAATTTCTTATGCACACCTATTGCTCCACCTGCTACTGCAGCAGAATTCTTTGAAATTAAACCTGCTTTACTAAATCTTGTCATGAGAGAGCAATTTTCTGGTGTTAGTTCTGATGATGTTGCTGCCCATCTTAATAATTTTGTTGAACTTTGTGAAATACAAAAGTATAAGGATGTAGATGGTGATATTATAAAATTGAAATTGTTTCCTTTCTCCTTAAGAGGAAGAGCTAAAGATTGGTTGCTATCTTTGCCTAAGAATAATATTGATTCATGGACTAAATGTAAAGATGCTTTTATTGGTAGATATTATCCTCCCGCTAAAATTATATCTTTGAGAAGTAGTATAATGAATTTTAAGCAATTGGATAATGAACATGTTGCTCAAGCATGGGAGAGAATGAAATCTTTGGTGAAGAATTGCCCTACCCATGGACTAACTACTTGGATGATCATCCAAACCTTCTATGCAGGATTGAATTTTTCTTCGCGGAACCTATTGGATTCAGCTGCTGGAGGTACCTTTATGTCCATTACTTTGGGGGCGGCAACAAAGCTTCTTGATAATATGATGATCAATTACTCTGAATGGCACACGGAAAGAGCTCCACAAGGTAAGAAGGTAAATTCTGTTGAAGAAACCTCTTCCTTGAGTGATAAGATTGATGCTATTATGTCTATGCTTGTGAATGGTAGATCTAATGTTGATCCTAATAATGTTCCTTTAGCTTCATTGGTTGCCCAAGAAGAACATGTTGATGTGAACTTCATTAAAAGTAATAATTTCAACAACAATGCTTATAGGAATAATTCTGGTAACAACTATAGGCCATATCCATCTGCTAATGGTAATGGAAGATGGTACCCGGGGTTTACTGGAGGCCCAATACCCGAAGAATAAGAAGATTCGGAAGCCCAAGATTTACTAAGGAAAGATAGAGTTGTAATAGGAAGTGTTGTTTGTAATCTGGCGGGATGAGTTAGAAACCGTCCCGGACTCTGTAACTTGTATAGCACGAATCCCTCGGCTCCACCTCCTATATAAAGGGGGAGTCGAGGGACGAAGAATCAATCGAATCATTGTCTGCAAACCCTAGTTTTCATATTCGTCGAGTCCGGCTGAAACCTTCGAGATCTACTTACCCTCTACTTCCAACTAAACCCTAGCCTACAATCCATAGGCATTGACAAGTTGATACCTTGTCACCATATCCTTCTAATAATAGTAATGGTTATGGTAATTCTTATGGTAATTCTTACAACAATAATAGGAATGTACCCCTGGTCTTGAAGCCATGCTTAAAGAATTGATTAGTACACAAACTGCTTTTAACAAATCTGTTGAAGAAAAGCCTGATAAAATTGATATTCTTGCTTCTAAGGTTGATAGACTTGCCTCGATGTTGATCTTTTAAAATTGAAAGTTATGCCTAATAAGGATAATGATAATAAGATTGTTACTATAGCAAATGCCATCCAAGTTAGAATTAATGAGAATATAAGATTAATAGCTGAATTGCATGCTAGGTGGGAAAGAGAAGAAAACGAAAAACTTGCTAAAGAGAATAATGTAGCTAAAGTTTGGACTATTACCACCACTAGTAATGATAATGATTCACATGTTTCTAAACCTCCTACTATCAATGGTAAAATAATTGGTGTTGGCAATGTTTCTACTCCTAGTGCAAAGCGTGCAAAATTGCCTGAAACTGCTGAAACTGCTTGTGATAAAACTGCTGAAATTTTTCAAAATATTGGGGACAATGATCCCATTGCTGTAGATCATAATGGTTTAGATTTTTATGATTGTCACATCTCTGAAGTTATAAAGTTCTTACAAAAACTTGCTAAAAGTCCCAATGCTAGTGCTATAAATTTGGCCTTTACAAAACATATCACAAATGCTCTCATAAAAGCTAGAGAAGAGAAACTAAAACTTGAAACTTCTATTCCTAGGAAGTTAGAAGATGGTTGGGAGCCCATCATTAAGATGAGGGTCAATGATTTTGATTGTAATGCTTTATGTGATCTTGGTGCAAGTATTTCTGTTATGCCTAAGAAAATCTATGATATGCTTGACTTGCCACCATTGAAAAATTGTTATTTGGATGTTAATCTTGCTGATAATGCTATAAAGAAACCTTTGGGGAGGATTGATAATGTTCGTATTATGGTTAACAATAACCTTGTCCCCGTTGATTTTGTTGTCTTGGATATTGAATGCAATGCATCTTGTCCCATTATATTGGGAAGACCTTTTCTTCGAACTGTTGGTGCTACTATTGATATGAAGGAAGGTAATATTAAATATCAATTTCCTCTCAAGAAAGGTATGGAACACTTCCCTAGAAAGAGAATGAAGTTACCTTATGATTCTATTATTAGAACAAATTATGATATTGATGCTTCATCTCTTGATAATTCTTGATTCACACTTTCTGCGCCTAGCTGAAAGGCGTTAAAGAAAAGCGCTTATTTTCTGCACTTTTGTTTTATATTATAGTCTTGGAAGTTTTTACTACTGTAGCAACCTCTCCTTATCTTTATTTTATTGCATTGTTGTGCCAAGTAAAGTCTTTGATAGTAAAGTCAATACTAGATTTGGATTAATGCGCAGAAACAGATTTTTCTTGCTGTCACGAATTTGGGCGGGGTTCTCGTAGGTAACTCGAAAAATCTGCCAATTTACGTGCGTGATCCTCGAGATGTACGTAACTTTCATTCATTTTTAGAATTTTCATCTGAGCAAGTTAAGTGCCCCTGAAAAATTCGTCTTTACGGACTGTTCTGTTTTGACAGATTCTGCCTTTTATTTCGCATTGCCTGTTTTGCTATGTTTGATGGATTTCCTTGTTCCATTAACTTTCGTAGCTTTGTGCAATGTCCGAAGTGTTAAGAATGATTATGTCACCTCTGAATATATGAATTATGCACTAACCCTCTAATGAGTTTGTTTTGAGTTTGGTGTGGAGGAAGTTTTCAAGGGTCAAGAGAGGAGGATGATACAATATGATCAAGAAGAGTGAAAAGTCTAAGCTTGGGGATTCCCCGTGGTTCATCCCTGCATATTTTAAGAAGACTCAAGCATCTAAGCTTGGGGATGCCCAAGGCATCCCCTTCTTCATCGACAACTTATCAGGTCACCTCTAGTGAAACTATATTTTTATTCAGTCACATCTTATGTACTTTGCTTGGAGCGTCTGTTTGTTTTTGTTTGCATAAAATCGGATCCTAGCATTCTTTGTGTGGGAGAGAGACACGCTCCGCTGTTGCATATGAACACATGTGTTCTTAGCTTTATTCTTAATGTTCATTGCGAAGGTTGAACTACTTCGTTCATTGATATATGGTTGGAAACGGAAAATGCTGCATGTGGTAAATGGTATAATGTCTTGAATAATTTGATACTTGGCAATTGTTGTGCTTATATAGATCATGTTTAAGCTCTTGCATCATGTACTTTGCACCTATTAATGAAGAACTACATAGAGCTTGTTAAAATTTGGTTTGCATGATTGGTCTCTCTAAGTCTAGATATTTTCTGGTTGAGGTGTTTGAACAACAAGGAGACAATGTAAAGTCTTATAATACTTACAATATGTTCATATGTGAGTCTTGCTGCACCATTTTATACTTGAGTTTGCTTCAAACAACCTTGCTAGCCTAGCCTTGTATTGAGAGGATTCTTCTCGTGCATCCAAATCCTTGAGCCAAAAACTATGCCATTTGTGTCCACCATACCTACCTACCACATGGTATTTCTGCCATTCCAAAGTACATTACTTGAGTGCTACCTTTAAACTTCTATTCTTTGCCTTTACAATACATAGCTCATGGGAAAATAGCCTTAAAAACTATTGTGGTGAAGAATATGTACTTATGTATCTTATTTCTTAATAAGTTGCTTGTTGAGCGGTAACCATGTTTCTGGGGACGCCATCAACTTTTACATTTGTTGAATATCATGTGAGTTGCTATGCATGTTCGTCTTGTCTGAAGTAAGGGCGATTTTCATGATCAAATGGTTTGAGTATGCATATTGTTAGAGAAGAACATTGGGCTGCTAACTAAAGCCATGAATCATGTTGGAAGTTTCAGTTTGGACGCAAATCCTCAATCTCTTATGAGAATATTATCTATTGTTAAATGCTTATGCATTAAAGAGGAGTCCATTATCTGTTGTATATGTTGTCCCGGTATGGATGTCTAAGTTGAGAATAATCAAAAGCGAGAAATCCAATGCGAACTTTCTCCTTAGACCTTTGTACAGGCGGCATAGAGGTACCCCTTTGTGACACTTGGTTGAAACATATGCTATGCAATGATAATCCGTGTTAATCCAAGCTAATTAGGACAAGGTGCGGGCACTATTAGTATTCTATGCATGAGGCTTGCAACTTATAGGATGTCTTATACATAACACATATGATTTATTACTACCGTTGACAAAATTGTTTCTATGTTTTCAAAATGAAAAGCTCTAGCACAAAAATAGTAATCCATGCTTCCCTCTGCGAAGGGCCATTCTTTTACTTTATTGTTGAGTCAGTTTACCTATTCTTTCTATCTTAGAAGCAAACACTTGTGTAAACTGTGTGCATTGATTCCTACATGTTTACCTATTGCACTTGTTATATTACTCTGTGTTGACAATTATCCATGAGATATACATGTTGAAGTTGAAAGCAACCGCTGAAACTTATATCTTCCTTTGTGTTGTTTCAAAGCTTTCTACTAAGAACTTATTGCTTATGAGTTAACTATTATGCAAGTCTTATTGATGCTTGTCTTGAAAGTACTATTCATGAAAAGTCTTTGCTATATGATTCAGTTGTTTACTCATTGTCTTCATCATTGCTTCGAATCGCTGCATTCATCTCATGTGCTTTACAATAGTATTGATCAAGATTATGATAGCATGTCACTTCAGAAATTATCCTTGTTATTGTTGGAGATATGCCCAAGAGGCAATAATAAAAGTGGTTATTATATATCTTTATGTTTATGATAAATGTTTATATACCATGCTATAATTGTATTAACCGAAACATTGATACATGTGTGTTATGTAAACAACAATGAGTCCCTAGTAAAGCCTCTTAACTAGCTTGTTGATTAATAGATGATTAGTTTCATAATCATGAACATTGGATGTTATTAATAACAAGGTTATATCATTATATGAATGATGTAATGGACACACCCAATTAAGCGTAGCATAAGATCACGTCATTAAGTTATTTGCTATAAGCTTTCGATACATAGTTACCTAGTCCTTTCGACCATGAGATCATGTAAATCACTTATGTTGGAAAGGTACTTTGATTACATCAAACGCCATTGCGTAAATGGGTGGTTATAAAGGTGGGATTAAGTATCCGGAAAGTATGAGTTGAGGCATATGGATCAATAGTGGGATTTGTCCATCCCGATGACGGATAGATATACTCTGGGCCCTCTCGGTGGAATGTCGTCTAATGTCTTGCAAGCATATGAATAAGTTCATAAGATACCACATACCACGGTACGAGTAAAGAGTACTTGTCAGGAGACGAGGTTGAACAAGGTATAGAGTGATACCGATGATCAAAACCTCGGACAAGTAAAATATCGCGTGACAAAGGGAATTGGTATCGTATGTGAATGGTTCATTCGATCACTAAGTCATCGTTGAATATGTGGGAGCCATTATGGATCTCCAGATCCCGCTATTGGTTATTGGTCGGAGAGAGTTCTCACCCATGTCCACATAGTTCACGAACCGTAGGGTGACACACTTAAGGTTTGATGTTGTAATAGTAGAACTTGAATATGGAATGGAGTTCGAAGTATTGTTCGAAGTCTCGGATGGGATCCCGGACATCACGAGGAGTTCCGGAATGGTCCGGAGAATAAGATTCATATATAGGAAGTCATATTCCAAGTTTGGAAATGATCCGGTGCATTTATGGAAGGTTCTAGAAGGTTCTAGAAAAGTCCGGAAGAAATCACTTTGGAAGGCGGAGTCCCGGAGGGACTCCACCACCATGGCCGGCCAACCCTAGGGGTGGAGTCCCAGGTGGACTCCACCTAAGGTGGCCGGCCACCCCCTCCCAAGGAAAGGTGGGAATCCCACCTCAAGTGGGAATCCCACCTTGGGTAGGTTTCATGTCATATGGAAGGTTTTGGTTTGGGGTCTTATTCGAAGACTTGTAGACCAACTCTTGGGTGTTCCACCTATATAATGAGGAGCAAGGGGAGGGGGCCGGCCACACCAAAGCCATTGTGGCCGCACCTCCCCCTCTCCCAAACCCTAGCCGCCCCCTCTCCTCCACCTCTCCCGCAACGCTTAGCGAAGCTCCGCCGGAGTTCTCCATCGCCACCGCCACCACGCCGTCGTGCTGCCGGATTCAAGGAGGAGCTACTACTTCCGCTGCCCGCTGGAACGGGGAGAAGGACGTCATCTTCATCAACACCGAACGTGTGACCGAGTACGGAGGTGCTGCCCGATCGTGGCACCGTGATCAAGATCTTCTACGCGCTTTTGCAAGCGGCAAGTGATCGTCTACCGCAGCAACAAGAGCCTCATCTTGTAGGCTTTGGAAATCTTCAAGGGTGAGTCTCGATCATCTCCTCGTTGCTCCCGTCTTCTAGATTGCATCTTGGCTTGGATTGCGTTCTCGCGGTAGGAAATTTTTTGTTTTCTATGCAACGAATCCCTACAGTGGTATCAGAGCCGTGTCTATGCATAGATGGTTGCACGAGTAGAACACAATGGTTTTGTGGGCGTTGATGCTTATGTTGTCTTTAGTTTGAGTACTTTGCATCTTTGTGGCATAGTGGGATGAAGCGGCTCGGGCTAACTTTACATGACCGCGTTCATGAGATTTGCTCCACGCTCGACATGCAACTTGTATTGCATAAGTGGCTTTGCGGGTGTCTATCTCTCCTACTATAGTGAAGATTCAATTTACTCTTCTATTGACAACACTAGTATCACCGTTGTGGTTCATGTTCGTAGGTAGATTAGATCTTACTCGAAAACCCTAAACCATGTAAAATATGCAAACCAAATTAGAGACGTCTAACTTGTTTTTGCAGGGTTTGGTGATGTGATATGTCCATAATGTGATGATGAATATGTATGAGATGATCATTATTGTATTGTGGCAACCGGCAGGAGCCTTATGGTTGTCTTTAAATTTCATGTTGAGTAGTATTTCAAAGAAGTTGTAATAGTTGCTACATGGGAGAACAATCATGAAGATGGCGCCATTGACCTTGACGCTACGCCGACGATGATGGAGATCATGCCCGTTGATGATGGAGATCATGTCCGTGCTTTGGAGATGAAGATCAAAGGCGCAAAGACAAAAGGGCCATATCATATCACATATGAACTGCATGTGATGTTAATCCTTTATGCATCTTATTTTGCTTAGATCGCGACGATAGCATTATAAGATGATCCCTCTCACTAAAATATCAAGATAATAAAGTGTTCATCCTTAGTAGCACCGTTGCCAAGACTTGTCGTTTCGAAGCATCTCGTGATGATCGGGTGTGATAGACTCAACAAGTGCATACAACGGGTGCAAGCCAGTTTTGCACATGCGGATACTAAGGTGGCCTTGACGAGCCTAGCATGTACAGACATGGTCTCGGAACACATGATACCGAAAGGTAGAGCATGAATCATATGATTGATATGATGAACACTTTGAGTGTTCGCCATTGAAGTTACATCTTGTCTCGTGATGATCGGACTTGGTGTGGTGGATTTGGTTCGTGTGATCACTAAGACAATGCGAGGGATATTGTTTTGAGTGGGAGTTCACCTAGTTTTTAATTTTGTTGAATTAAAATTTGAACTCAATTTGTCATAAACATTAGTCTAAACTATTGCAAATATATGTTGTAGATATGGCGTCCCCAATCAATTTTAACTAGTTCCTAGAGAAAGAAAAGCTTAAGAGCAACGGTAGCAACTTCACCGACTGGTTCCGTCATGTGAGGATCTTCCTCAATGGCGGAAATCTGCAATATGTGCTTGATGCACCGCTAGGTGACCCTCCTGCAGAAACTGAAACCGATGAAGTAAAGAATGTTTACGAGACTCGGAAAACTCGGTACTCTCAAGTTCAGTGTGCCATCCTATGCAGTCTGGAAGCCGATCTTCAAAAACGTTTTGAGCACCACGATCCTCATGAGTTGGTCAATGAGTTGAAAACTATCTTTGAAACTCATGCGGCCGTGGAATGCTATGAAGCATCGAAACACTTCTTCAGCTGCATGATGGAAGAAGGCAGCTCCGTTAGTGAGCACATGCTCGCCATGACCGGGCATGCGAAGAAACTCAGTGACTTGGGAATAGTGATTCCTAACCGACTGGGGATTAATCGTGTCCTTCAATCACTGCCACCTAGTTACAAGAACTTTGTGATGAACTACAATATGCAGAACATGAACAAAGAGTTACCTGAACTCTTCTCCATGCTGAAATCTGCTGAGATTGAGATCAAGAAAGAGCACCAAGTGTTGATGGTCAACAAGACCACCAGTTTCAAGAAACAGGGCAAGTCTAAAGGAAAATTCAAGAAGGGTGGCAAGAAAGCTGATACGTCTCCGACGTATCGATAATTTCTTATGTTCCATGCCACATTATTGATGTTATCTACATGTTTTATGCACACTTTATGTCATATTCGTGCATTTTCTGGAACTAACCTATTAACAAGATGCCGAAGTGCCGGTTCCTGTTTTCTGCTGTTTTTGGTTTCAGAAATCCTAGTAACGAAATATTCTCGAATCGGACGAAATCAACGCCAAAGATCTTAGAATCCCCGGAAGCATCCGAACACACGAGAGGGACCGGAGGGGGCACGGGCCCACCACACCATACCACAGCGGCCTAGGGGGGGCCGCGCCCCCTATGGTTTGGCCAGCCCTTCGACCCTGCGCCGCCTCTTTGCCTATATAAAGCCCCTGGATCGAAAACCACGATACGTTCGACGAAACCCACGAAACCATCCAGAGCCGCCGCCATCGCGAGGCCAAGATGGGGGACGGAGTCTCTGTTCCGGCACGCCGGACGGGGAAGTGCCCCGGAAGGCTTCTCCATCGACACCGCTGCCATCTCCACCGCCATCTTCATCACCGCTGCTGCTCCCATGAGGAGGGAGTAGTTCTCCATCGAGGCTCGGGGCTGTACCGGTAGCTATGTGGTTAATCTCTCTCATATGTACCTCAATACAATGATCTCATGAGCTGCTTTACATGATTGAGATTCATATGAGTTTTGTATCACTACTATCTATGTGCTACTCTAGCAAAGTTATTAAAGTAGTTCTATTCCTCCTGCACGTGTGTAAAGGTGACAGTGTGTGCACCGTGTTAGTACTTGGTTTATGCTATGATCATGATCTCTTGTAGATTGCGAAGTTAACTATTGCTATGATAATATTGATGTGATCTATTCCTCCTACATATGCATGAAGGTGACAGTGTGCATGCTATGTTAGTACTTGGTTTAGTCTGTTGATCTATCTTACACTATAAGGTTACTAAAACATGAGCATTATTGTGGAGCTTGTTAACTCCGGCATTGAGGGTTCGTGTAATCCTACGCAATGTGTTCATCATCCAACAAGAGTGTAGAGTATGCATTTATCTATTCTGTTATGTGATCAATGTTGAGAGTGTCCACTAGTGAAAGTGTAATCCCTAGGCCTTGTTCCTAAATATCTATATTGCTTGTTTACTGTTTTACTGCGTTACTACTGCTGCAATACTACCACCATCAACTACACCCGCAAGCTATTTTCACCGTTACTCTTGCTCATACTTATTCATACCACCTGTATTTCACTATCTCTTCGCCGAACTAGTGCACCTACTAGGTGTGTTGGGGACACAAGAGACTTCTTGCTTTGTGGTTGCAGGGTTGCATGAGAGGGATATCTTTGACCTCTTCCTCCCCGAGTTCGATAAACCTTGGGTATCCACTTAAGGGAAAACTTGCTGTTCTACAAACCTCTGCTCTTGGAGGCCCAACACTGTCTACAGGAAAGGAGGGGAACGTAGACATCAAGCACTTTTCGGCGCCGTTGCCGGGGAGGAAAGGTAAAAGGCACTCATACTTCGGTTCCAGGTAAAGTACTTTTCTGGCGCCATTGTGTTTGTGCTCGAAGCTATTTCCTTTAGATCCTGCAATTGCATCTTTTTGTTTCTTGTTTACACTAGTTAGGCATAATGGAAAACAACAAAAAAATTGGTGAGCTTTTTAATCTTTTTCCTGATTTAGAATTGTTTGATGCGAAAATTAAAAAACCTATGGAACCTTATTTGCATGCTAGTAGCGATGTTATTAGTATGAATGCAATTACTGCTAATACTATGGATAAGTCTAAGCTTGGGGAAGCTAGTTTATATAAAAATAATCTTTTTTGCTCCTCAGCTTTGGAAGAAATATTTTGCTCTGATAATGCTTTATCTCCCATATGCGATAACTCTAATGATGTTTCTGATATTTTAAATCCACCTGCTGAAAGTATTCCGTATAAAATACCTATGAAAATTATCGAACGTGTTATGGACAACCACTATAAAGGGGATGGAACTGTCCATCCTAGAGATCATTTACTGTTTTTGCACGAATTATGCGGGTTATTCAAGTGTGCAGGTATCTCTATGGATGAAGTGAGGAAGAAGCTATTCTCTGTTTCGCTGTCTGGTAAAGCGGCGCATTGGTATAAATTGTTGGAGAATAGACATTCTCTTGGTTGGGAGGAAATTGCATCTCTCTTTTATTCTAAATTTTATCCTCCTCATGAAGTGCATATTGATAGGAATTATATTTATAACTTTTATCCTCGTGATGGAGAGAGTATTTCTCAAGCGTGGGGGAGACTGAAGTCACTAATGCTCAAATGTCCCATTCATGAGCTCCCCCGTAATGTTATTGTTAACAATTTTTATGCGAGGCTTTCAGGACAACACAAGGACTATCTGGACGCGTGTTCGGAGGGATCTTTCACAAGCAAGGAGGTTGAAGCTAGGTGGGATCTTCTTGATCGGATTGAGGACAACGCTGAAGGATGGGAGAACGACAAAGGTAAAGAGTCAGGTATAAATTATGATTATGAATGCATTGAAGCTTTTATGGATACCGATAAATTTCGAAATATGAGTGCTACTTATGGTCTTGACTCTCAAGTTGCTGCAAATCTTTATAAAGCCTTTGCTTCTCATTTTGAATTGCCTAAAAATAATTTTGATAAGTATCATGAACCTTTTAAAGAGGCTTGCATGAAGAATGAAATTGTTGTTAATTATTGCAATAAGCATGCTCAAACTCCTAAAAATGCTATTTCTTATAAGCATGTTAATTTTTGTGGAATGCATAGGCCTTGTGGAATTAATCAAGTCAAAGATGAATATTGCATCCATCATATTAATGAAAAAACTAGAAAGTGGTTTAGGGCTCTAGATGATCTTGGTAAAAAAGTTTGTGCCCTCTATCCTTTTATTTGTGAAGTTTGCCATGAAGTGGGTCATTTTAATTTTCAATGCTCCTCCAATGATAATTTGAACCCAATGAGTGCTGCAAATTTGTATTGTGATGATGAAATTACTCCTAATCAGCATGATGAACTTACTTTATTTTTGGGGTGTGAAGAACTGTCGAGAAAAATCTCTTTGTTACATATGAGTGATCTTGATATTGATGATGTCCTGCATGGGTGTTTTTCTTATTGCATTGATAATAGCCATACAAATACTTACATACAAAATATTTTAGAAGATGACACCTTGCCAAAATATGATAGGACCGCTGTGTGTTTTCAACTAATTAATGAAAAGGAGGGATCCTCCCAAGTTTCTTCTATTGTTTCTGAAAGTAAATCAGGTTATGCGGACAAGCCACCCTTCAAGCCTCTCCCTCCTGAAGAAGGGAACGAGGAAAAGGAGAAGGAGAGGAAGAAGAAGGGAACGAAGAAGAAGAAGAAGAATAAGGGGAATAAAAAGAAAGAGGTAACAGCATATCCCCGCGTATATGAGATAACGATAGGTAACCGTAAGTATGTTGCTCCTGATGATTATTGTGATAATGAATCTGAATACGATGATCTTCCTATGCCCTTTACATACATTAGCAATCATGATTTGAATGAGCACACTACTTTTGATATTGCAAATCTCTGGGAAATTAATTCTGAAAATGATGATGATAATGATTGCCATAGTGTCAGTGCTATCCATGCTTCCTCCCATAATGATATAGAAAGCTCTAAGCTTGGGGAAGAGGTGTTTGAAAATCCTTTAGCTACTGGTCATTATGTTCTTGATACATCTCCTTCTAATAACAATGATGGTGTGGACACAGATAAACCGACTGTGAAAGATAACTATTCTATTTCCTATGATGACACTGTGCCTCCGATCTCTGATGATTATTACAAAGAATGCTATGATATAGGTTCTAACTATCCTTATGAAACTTGTCATAGTCATGATTGGGTTACCAAAAACAATTCCCTTAATATGCAACTTGTTTACCATGTTCAAATTCTTGATAATAATCTTGCTCCAATTACTATTAATGAGAAGAACTCTTCTTATGCCAAAATTAATGATACTTCTATGCATATGAACCATGATAAGAATGTTTTAAGTGATGGGTATATTGTGGATTTCATCAATGATGCTACTGAAAGTTATTATGAGAGAGGGAAATATGGTTATATGCATCTTAATGATATTAAGTTTCCCCTCTTTATGTTGAGAATCTTGAAGTTACTCGTGTTTTATCCTCTTATGCTTGTCACTTTGTTCTTCATGAATTCATTTGTGTACAAGATTTCTGCATAGGAAGCATGTTAGGCTTAAATGTGTTTTGAATTTGCCTTGAAGCTCTCTTTTGCTTCAAATACTATTTCTTGCGAGTGCATCATCAAAACTGCTGAGCCCATCTTAATGGCTATAAAGAAAGAACTTCTTGGGAGATAACCCATGTGTTATTTTACTACAGTACTTTGTTTTTATTTTGTGTCTTGGAAGTTGTTTACTACTGTAGCAACCTCTCCTTATCTTAGTTTTGTGTTTTGTTGTGCCAAGTAAAGCCGTTGATAGAAAAGTAAGTACTAGATTTGGATTACTGCGCAGTTCCAGATTTCTTTGCTGTCACGAATCTGGGTCCACCTCCCTGTAGGTAGCTCAGAAAATTAAGCCAATTTACGTGCATGATCCTCAGATATGTACGCAACTTTCATTCAATTTGAGCATTTTCATTTGAGCAAGTCTGGTGCCATTTTAAAATTCGTCAATACGAACTGTTCTGTTTTGACAGATTCTGCCTTTTATTTCGCATTGCCTCTTTTGCTATGTTGGATGAATTTCTTTGATCCACTAATGTCCAGTAGCATTATGCAATGTCCAGAAGTGTTAAGAATGATTGTGTCACCTCTGAACATGTGAGTTTTTGATTATGCACTAACCCTCTAATGAGTTTGTTTCGAGTTTGGTGTGAAGGAAGTTTTCAAGGGTCAAGAGAGGAGGATGATATATCATGATCAAGGAGAGTGAAAGCTCTAAGCTTGGGGATGCCCTGGTGGTTCACCCCTGCATATATCAAGAAGACTCAAGCGTCTAAGCTTGGGGATGCCCAAGGCATCCCCTTCTTCATCGACAAATTATCAGGTTCCTTCTCTTGAAACTATATTTTTATTCGGTCACATCTTATGTGCTTTACTTGGAGCGTCTGTATGCTTTTGTTTTTGTTTGTGTTTGAATAAATGCTTGTGTGAGAGAGAGACACTCCGCTGGTTCGTATGAACACATGTGTTCTTAGCTCATAATATTCATGGCGAAGGTTGAAACTGCTTCGTTAAATTATTATATGGTTGGAATTGGAAAATGCTACATGTAGAAATTGGTGTGATGTCTTGAATAATGTGATACTTGGCAATTGTTGTGCTCTTGTTTAAGCTCTTGCATCATATACCTTGCACCCATTAGTGAGGAAATACATAGAGCTTGTTAAAATTTGGGTTTGCATGAGTGGTTTCTCTAGAGTCTAGATATTTTCTAGTAAGATGTTTGAACAACAAGGAAGACGATGTATAGTTTTATAATGCTTGTAATATGTCTTTTATGTGAGTTTTGCTGTACTAGTTCGTGCTTGTGTTTGCTTCAAACAACCTTGCTAGCCTAAACCTTGTATCGAGAGGGAATACTTCTCATGCATCCAAATCCTTGAGCCAAACAACACTATGCCATTTGTGTCCACCATACCTACCTACTACATGGTATTTTCCGCCATTCCAAAGTAAATTGCTTGAGTGCTACCTTTAAAATTCCATCATTCACCTTTGCAATATATAGCTCATGGGACAAATAGCTTAAAAACTATTGTGGTATTGAATATGTAATTATGCACTTTATCTCTTATTAAGTTGCTTGTTGTGCGATAACCATGTTCACTGGGACGCCATCAACTATTCATTGTTGAATTTCATGTGAGTTGCTATGCATGTCCGTCTTCTGAAGTAAGAGAGATCTACCACCCTATGGTTAAGCATGCATATTGTTAGAGAAGAACATTGGGCCGCTAACTAAAGCCATGATCCATGGTGGAAGTTTCAGTTTTGGACATATATCCTCAATCTCATATGAGAAAATTATTAATTGTTGTTACATGCTTATGCATAAAAGAGGAGTCCATTATCTGTTGTCTATGTTGTCCCGGTATGGATGTCTAAGTTGAGAATAATCAATAGCGAGAAATCCAATGCGAGCTTTCTCCTTAGACCTTTGTACAGGCGGCATAGAGGTACCCCTTTGTGACACTTGGTTAAAACATGTGCATTGTGATGATCCGGTAGTCCAAGCTAATTAGGACAAGGTGCGGGCACTATTAGTATACTATGCATGAGGCTTGCAACTTGTAAGATATAATTTACATGATACATATGCTTTATTACTACCGTTGACAAAATTGTTTCATGTTTTCAAAATCAAAGCTCTAGCACAAATATAGCAATCGATGCTTTTCCTCTTTGAAGGACCATTCTTTTACTTTTATTGTTGAGTCAGTTCACCTATCTTTCTCCACCTCAAGAAGCAAACATTTGTGTGAACTGTGCATTGATTCTTATATACTTGCTTATTGCATTTGTTATATTGCTTTGCATTGACAACTATCCATGAGATATACATGTTACAAGTTGAAAGCAACCGCTGAAACTTAATCTTCCATTGTGTTGCTTCAATGTCTCTACTATGAATTTATTGCTTTATGAGTAACTCTTATGCAAGACTTATTGATGCTTGTCTCGAAAGTACTATTCATGAAAAGTCTTTGCTATATGATTCACTTGTTTACTCATGTCATATACATTGTTTTGATCGCTGCATTCACTACATATGCTTTACAAATAGTATGATCAAGTTTATGATGGCATGTCACTCCAGAAATTATCTTTGTTATCGTTTTACTGCTCGGGACGAGCAGAACTTGGAGATGCTTGATACGTCTCCGACGTATCGATAATTTCTTATGTTCCATGCCACATTATTGATGTTATCTACATGTTTTATGCACACTTTATGTCATATTCGTGCATTTTGGAACTAACCTATTAACAAGATGCCGAAGTGCCAGTTTCTGTTTCTGCTGTTTTTGGTTTCGAAATCCTAGTAACGAAATATTCTCGGAATCGGACGAAATCAACGCCAAAGATCTTAGAATCCCGGAAGCATCCAGAACACACGAGAGGGACCAGAGGGGGCACAGGCCCACCACACCATACCCTGGCGCGGCCTAGGGGCCCGCGCCCCTATGGTTTGGCCAGCCCTTCGACCCTCGGCGCCGCCTCTTTGCCTATATAAAGCCCTGGATCGAAAACACGATACGTTCGACGAAACCACAGAAACCATCCGAGCCGCCGCCATCGCGAGGCCAAGATCCGGGGACGAGTCTCGTTCGGCACGCTGCCGGAGCGGGGAAGTGCCCCGGAAGGCTTCTCCATCGACACCGCTGCCATCTCCACCGCCATCTTCATCATGCTCCCATGAGGAGGAGTAGTTCTCCATCGAGGCTCGGGGCGGTAGCTATGTGGTTAATCTCTCTCCTATGTACCTCAATACAATGATCTCATGAGCTGCTTTACATGATTGAGATTCATATGAGTTTTGTATCACTACTATCTATGTGCTACTCTAGCAAAGTTATTAAAGTAGTTCTATTCCTCCTGCACGTGTGTAAAGGTGACAGTGTGTGCACCGTGTTAGTACTTGGTTTATGATATGATCATGATCTCTTGTAGATTGCGAAGTTAACTATTGCTATGATAATATTGATGTGATCTATTCCTCCTACATATGCATGAAGGTGACAGTGTGCATGCTATGTTAGTACTTGGTTTAGTCTTTGATCTATCTTACACTATAAGGTTACTAAAACATGAGCATTATTGTGGAGCTTGTTAACTCCGGCATTGAGGGTTCGTGTAATCCTACGCAATGTGTTCATCATCCAACAAGAGTGTAGAGTATGCATTTATCTATTCTGTTATGTGATCAATGTTGAGAGTGTCCACTAGTGAAAGTGTAATCCCTAGGCCTTGTTCCTAAATACTGCTATCGCTGCTTATTCTTTTTACTGTGTTACTACTGCTGCAATACTACCACCATCAACTACACGCCGCAAGCTATTTTCGGCACCGTTACTACTGCTCATACTTATTCATACATGTATTTCACTATCTCTTCGCCGAACTAGTGCACCTACTAGGTGTGTTGGGGACACAAGAGACTTCTTGCTTTGTGGTTGCGGGGTTGCATGAGAGGGATATCTTTGACCTCTTCCTCCCCGAGTTCGATAAACCTTGGGTATCCACTTAAGGGAAACTTGCTGCTGTTCTACAAACCTCTGCTCTTGGAGGCCCAACACTGTCTACAGGAAAGGAGGGGGAACGTAGACATCAAGCTGCCACGCCTCCTGTGAAACCTAAGACTGGCTGATACGTCTCCGACGTATCGATAATTTCTTATGTTCCATGCCACATTATTGATGATATCTACATGTTTTATGCATACTTTATGTCGTATTTATGCATTTTCCGGCACTAACCTATTAACGAGATGCCGAAGAGCCAGTTCTTTTTTCTGTTTTTGGTTTCAGAAATCCTACAAAGGAAATATTGTCGGAATTGGACGAAATCAACGCCCAGGGTCCTATTTTTGCACGAAGCTTCCAGAAGACCGGAGGGGATAAGAAGTGGGGCCACGAGGTGGCGCCACACTAGGGCGGCGCGGCACGGGCCTTGGCCGCGCCGGCCTGTTGTGTGGGGCCCTCGTGTGGCCCCTGACCTGCCCTTCCGCCTACTTAAAGCCTCGTCGCGAAACCCCCGTGCGAGAGCCACGATACGGAAAACCTTCTGAGGCGCCACCGCCGCCAATCCCATCTCGGGGGATTCGGAGATCGCCTCCGGCACCCTGCCGGAGAGGGGAATCATCTCTGGAGGACTCTTCACCGCCATGGTCACCTCCGGAGTGATGGTGAGTAGTTCACCCTGGACTATGGGTCCATAGCAGTAGCTAGATGGTCGTCTTCTCCTTATGTGCTTCATTGTTGGATCTTGGGAGCTACCTAACATGATCAAGATCATCTATCTGTAATGCTTTATGTTGTGTTTGTCGGGATCCGATGGATAGAGAATACTATGTTATGTTGATTATCAATCTATTACCTATGTGTTGTTTATGATCTTGCATGCTCTCCGTTATTAGTAGAGGCTCTGGCCAAGTTTTTGCTCTTAACTCCAAGAGGGAGTATTTATGCTCGATAGTGGGTTCATGCCTCCATTAAATCTGGGACAGTGACAGAAAGTTCTAAGGTTGTGGATGTCTTGTTGCCACTAGGGATAAAACATTGATGCTATGTCCGAGGATGTAGTTATTGATTACATTACGCACCATACTTAATGCAATTGTCTGTTGTTTGCAACTTAATACCGGAAGGGGTTCGGATGATAACCTGAAGGTGGACTTTTTAGGCATAGATGCATGTTGGATAGCGGTCTATGTACTTTGTCGTAATGCCCAATTAAATCTCACTATACTTATCATATCATGTATGTGCATTGTCGTGCCCTCTCTATTTGTCAATTGCCCGACTGTAATTTGTTCACCCAACATGCTATTTATTTTATGGGAGAGACACCTCTAGTGAACTGTGGACCCCGGTCCATTCTTTTACATCGAATACAATCTACTGCAATACTTGTTCTTACTGTTCTTCGCAAACAATCATCATCCACACTATACATCTAATCCTTTGTTACAGCAAGCCGGTGAGATTGACAACCTCCACTTTCGTTGGGGCAAAGTACTTTGGTTGTGTTGTGCGGTTCCACGTTGGCGCGGAATCCCTGGTGTTGCGCCGCACTACATCTCGCCACCAACAACCTTCAACGTGCTTCTTGGCTCCTCTGGTTCGATAAACCTTGGTTTCTTTCTGAGGGAAAACTTGCTACTGTCTGCATCACACCTTCCTCTTGGGGTTCCCAACGGACGTGTGTTAATTGCACGCATCAAGCATATTTTCTGGCGCCGTTGCCGGGGAACGAAGAAAAGTTACACCACAAAGATTTCTACACTCCCAACTACACGCCCGACATATTTTTTGCCGGGGAGATCAAGACACGCTGCAAGGGGAGTCTCCACGATCCAATCTCTTTACTTTGTTTTTGTCTTGCTTTATTTTATTTACTTTCTTGTTTGCTGCATTATATCAAAACACAAAAAAATTAGTTGCTAGCTTTACTTTATTTACTGTCTTGTTTTCCATATCAAAAACACAAAAAAAAATTTAGTTACTTGCATTTTACTTTTGCTACCATGTCTAGTTCTGCACCTGTTACTTCTTCACCTGAGGAATTAGTCTTCACTTTTAAACAAGGGGATGAGGAGAGTTTTAAAGATGCTTGGTCTAGAATTTTTACTTCTTATCGTAAAGCTGAACCTCAAATGACTCTAAGTTTGCTCCTTAGTAATTTTTATTTTGGTCTTATGATTCGCTATAGATATGCCTTGGATGTTGTAGTGGGAGGAGATTTCCTTCATTGCAATGGGGATCAAGCTTTTAATGCCATAAAGAAGTTGGTTGCATCACATGATTCAGCTAATAACTTTGATTCAGCCCTTATTAGCATTTATAATAGATTAAACACTCTTGAGACAAGTGCATCTCGCTTGAATGAAAATTATAGATATGTTCGTAACCGTCTTGATCAAGTTTTAGTGAACTCTGAACCTTCATTATGGGATCCTACTATTAAAATTGTTATCGGTGACCAAACTCTTCATGCCAATTGTGATATTATGTCTGAATTTTGCTTAATGCCTAAGAGTATTCATGAATCTTTGAAACTTTGGGGATTCGTTGAAGGGGGAGAAGGAATAACTCTTGTTGATAACTCTGTTATAATTCCTAAAGGAATAGCTGCGGGTGTGCATACAACCGTTCTTGGGAGAACAATATCCATTGATTATCTTGTTATTGAATGTGCAGGAACATGACAAATCACACTCGGAAGATCCCTGCTGAAACTATTGGGAGCCATCATAGATATGGGAGAAGGCACCCTAAAATTCACCTCTACACCCGGGGGTAGACATATATTCCCTAAATCAAAGAGTAAGAAAAAGAACAAGAAAGGTAAGGGTAAAGCCCAAGGTAATGTTGATGCTTCATCTCTTGATAACACTTGATACACACTTTCTGCGCCTAGCTGAAAGGCGTTAAAGAAAAGCGCTTATGGGAGACAACCCATGTTTTTACTACAGTACTTTATTTTATATTTGAGTCTTGGAAGTTGTTTACTACTGTAGCAACCTCTCCTTATCTTAGTTTTGTGCATTGTTGTGCCAAGTAAAGTCGTTGATAGTAAGGTTCATACTAGATTTGGATTACTGCGCAGAACAGATTTCTTTGCTGTCACGAATCTGGGTCTAATTCTCTGTAGGTAACTCAGAAAATTATGCCAATTTACGTGAGTGATTCTCAGATATGTACGCAACTTTCCTTCAATTTGGGCATTTTCATCTGAGCAAGTCTGGTGCCACTTTAAAATTCGTCTTTACGAACTGTTCTGTTTTGACAGATTCTGCCTTTTATTTCGCATTGCCTCTTTTGCTATGTTGGATGAATTTCTTTGATCCGTTAATGTCCAGTAGCTTTGTGAAATGTCCAGAAGTGTTAAGAATGATTATGTCACCTCTGAACATGTAAATTTTTATTGTGCACTAACCCTCTAATGAGTTGTTTTGAGTTTGGTGTGGAGGAAGTTTTCAAGGATCAAGAGAGGAAATGATGCAATATGATCAAGAAGAGTGAAAGCTCTAAGCTTGGGGATGCCCCGGTTTCCCCTGCATATTTTAAGAAGACTCAAGCGTCTAAGCTTGGGGATGCCCAAGGCATCCCCTTCTTCATCGACAACATTATCAGGTTCCTCCCCTGAAACTATATTTTTATTCCATCACATCTTATGTGCTTTGCTTGGAGCGTCGGTTGTTTTTGTTTTTGTTTGAATAAAATGGATCCTAGCATTCATTGTGTGGGAGAGAGACACGCTCCGCTGTTGCATATGGACAAATATGTCCTTAGGCTTTACTCATAGTATTCATGGCGAAGGTTGAATCTTCTTCGTTAAATTGTTATATGGTTGGAATCGGAAAATGCTACATGTAGTAATTCTAAAATGTCTTGAATAATTTGATACTTGGAAATTGTTGTGCTCATGTTTAAGCTCTTGCATCATATACTTTGCACCCATTAATGAAGAAATACATAGAGCTTGCTAAAATTTGGTTTGCATATTTGGTCTCTCTAAAGTCTAGATAATTTCTAGTATTGAGTTTTGAACAACAAGGAAGACGGTGTAGAGTCTTATAATGTTTACAATATGTCTTTTATGTAAGTTTTGCTGCACCGGTTCATCCTTGTGTTTGTTTCAAATAACCTTGCTAGCCTAAACCTTGTATCGAGAGGGAATACTTCTCATGCATCCAAAATCCTTGAGCCAACCATTATGCCATTTGTGTCCACCATACCTACCTACTACATGGTATTTCTCCGCCATTCCAAAGTAAATTGCTTGAGTGCTACCTTTAAATTTCCATCATTCGCCTTTGCAATATATAGCTCATGGGACAAAATAGCCTTAAAAACTATTGTGGTATTGAATATGTACTTATGCACTTTATCTCTTATTAAGTTGCTTGTTGTGCGATAACCATGCTCCTGGGGACGCCATCAACTCTTTGTTGAATATCATGTGAGTTGCTATGCATGTTCGTCTTGTCTGAAGTAAGGGCGGTTTTCACAATCAAATGGTTTGTGTATGCATATGTTAGAGAAGAACATTGGGCCGCTAACTAAAGCCATGAATCATGGTGGAAGTTTCGTTTGGACATAAAACCTCAATCTCTTATGAGAATATTAATTGTTGTTGAATGCTTAAGCATTAAAAGAGGAGTCCATTATCTGTTGTCTATGTTGTCCCGGTATGGGTGTCTAAGTTGAAGAATGATCAAAAGCGAGAAATCCAATGCGAACTTTCTCCTTAGACCCTTGTACAGGCGGCATAGAGGTACCCCTTTGTGACACTTGGTTGAAACATATGTTATGCAATGATAATCCGTGTTAATCCGAGCTAATTAGGACAAGGTGCGGGCACTACTAGTATACTATGCATGAGGCTTGCAACTTGTAAGATATAATTTACATGATACATATGCTTTATTAGTACCGTTGACAAAATTGTTTCATGTTTTCAAAACTAAAGCTCTAGCACAAATATAGCAATCAATGCTTCCCTCTGCGAAGGGCCTTTCTTTCACTACTGCAGAAACGCTTATAGCCTCCAGATGATTAGTGACATGCAAAATTATGCCTGTCACTACTAAGTATACTAACGGCAGGCAAGTATAAGCCCGTCAGTGGTACAAAATACCAATGACAGGCGTCCAGAAAAGGATGTCACTGGACTTTTCTTTGTTGAGGGTGGCCAGGACTAGAAATATGTTAGTGACGGGCTTACAAAGGAGCCTGTCACTTGCAATTTAGTGGAAAGCCATGCGCCCACCAGCCCATCCTTATTTGTGGGCCGGTCCTTCCCACGCAAGTCCTACCTGGGCAGCCTCTCCCTGTGCGCTCGTGCGCTCGTGCCTGAACGGAAACCGCTCGTTAGCATCTATCACGCGGCGGCCTCCACCCGAGTCCACCCATGGTGAGTACCCCATTACTCCGAGTCCGAGCCTTTCCAATTGCCAATCCCCAATCCCCAACCGCCGCCGCCCTTCTCCCGATCGCAACTCCGCGCCGGTCGGCGGACGCCCTGCACTCCGTACGAGAAACCGCGCTGGCCGCCTTGCGCCCCGTCCGAAACGCAGCGCCGCCAACCTCTCCAACGACGGCCGCCCTGCGCCCCGTTCCAAACGCCGCCTTGCAGCCAGCCCACTCCGACGCCGGCGTCCGACGCGAGGACGTCCTACCGCTACGCGGACGACGCCCTAAGGGACGCGCGGCCCTGCATCCCCAACGCCGCGCATTTCCCTACATCCCGGACCTCTGCTCGTCCCCTACATCCCCAAAGCCACGCCGCCCGTTCACCCGACGCGAGGCCGCCGCCGCCCGAGGACTACCTCTGAAGGTATCTGACGCCGACGCAACACTTTCTAGTTCTGTGTTATATTGCTTCATAAACTGATGTTGCCTCCAAAAAAATCTCTGGGTCCAATGGCATATATTGAATGTATATATCATTAGAGTATAAATTTATGACATTCACTGAAAACACTTCATTGATCCAGAGTCAGTCAACAAAATCCAACCATCATGCAAATGGAAAAGGTTTCTGCTACCACTCTTCTAGTGCTCGTTTAACAATCTATGACTAATCATTGTAGTACTTTGACTGAAATGAGCAAAACCCACTTTACGTGATGTTTTAGTGTGGGCTGCTATTATCATTAGGTTTTCATAACTGCTGTTAACTCATGATGACAGCCAAATTCACAAAGTCACTTTAGGTTCACTGGCAGAAAACTTATATCTTTTATGGCACTAGCGAAAAGGTTATTTTCCGAAGTTTCAGCTTGTAATCCCTTGAAAATATAGTATCATTTCCCTCAGATTTTTAAGTTGTCAAAAACATAATAGCTAATACTACCGTCTTTATGTAGGAATGGAAGGATCTTCGGACAGCTACGACTCATCTGCTGATATTTCCGACTCACCTCTCTTCGAACATAGTTGGAAAGGTGGAAACGTAAAAAAAAAATAGAGGTCTTGCACGCTTTAAGCATTAGACAGAGGTTAGTAGCACACAGCAGCTGGATAGCGTGTCCTGTCGCTACCTACCATATGGAAATATTTGTGACGGCACAGATACATTTAACAAAAGGTATAGACATTCATCTGTTCCGTACTCATCTAGAGTCCGATCCATTTGAACGGAAGACATAGTTTACATGCATCTAAGACATGTTCGCAAAAATCATGAACACAGAGGTTGCCTCGGAATCTGCGGTTTTTTATGGCGGGGATGACTCGCTGGAGGTTCATGATTAACGCACAAAGGCGGCTGCAACCCAATTGATCAAGCAGGCATGATCACCGGATGAGGTATGGGTCATTTTATTCATCATATATTTGGTCATCTTGAAATGCATGTTTTTCCTTCATGATTAATAATAGTGGAAATTAGTTAACACTAAAGCTAGTTGAAAACAGGAAGAAACATATTGAACCATTGAAGTATGTTCACTTTCAGTTGCTGATTGTGAGTGTGACACATATACATCTTTGCCATTTTGAAGTTTGTATGGAATTATGACCAGGGGCGGAGCTGCGGCCGGTGCTACCCTGGCTGTAGAACTGGTCCAGCAAATCAGTTGAACCAGTATTCCGTATGTACTTAGCCCAGAAACATAAAGGCAAGTAATGTGGCACCAGTCAGAGCGTCTAAGCACCCCGAAGGCCTCCTAAAAACCGTACGAGGGTGGACAGATGTCTGTACCATATAATGGAAGAAATGAGAAAACTCTAGGGTTCCATAGCCTGTAGCCCTGTACCATTTAACTGTAGTGAGAAAACTCTAGGCCCAGGCTTTTATACTATCGAACCTGGTTCTGTTAGACGTGTTGCACTGTGAAGTTTCATTAATTCCTATCTCCAACCATTTTTTGTTCATATTTAAGCATAATGAAATATTTTTCACTTCAGGGATGGTATTTATCGACTAAACGAGGCTTCAAATACCGATCAAACGAGGCTTTAATTCACAAGCATGGGGGGTGCGTGAATGCAATATCTGTTTATTTGTTACTGTCTCATTGGATTTTATCCTCCAGGGCCTGGAAATAGTTGCATTTGATGTTGGATTATAGCTTTGCTCAATCTTATTTAAAGCACAAGTTTGTTTGTATTTTGTTTTACATCTATCAGATTATCTTATGTAAACATGAAACTGCTAACAAATATGCTCTATATTTGTGCATGTGAATTTAGATAGTATTTATCAATAGTAGAAGGCGTGCAAGCTTACTACTATTTTCTCATTTTCTACGATGCTTATGTTCCCTTTTGCCATTACAGGACTGGTCAAGATTCTAGTATGACAAGAGAACTTGGGCCCTTATCCGTCTCCCCTTCATTCAAAATGTGTTGGTTTAGCCTTTCTTCATCAGTGACCTCCAGCTTGTAAAGGAGTGTGAGGCCTTGCTCAACCAGATCCAACCATTAAACAAACCATCTGTATCAAATGAAGGTGGAAAAGAAGATATCAACACTAAGACAAGCATGTGAACCCAGTTCTTCCTTAGATAGCAGCGGATGCAGTACAGAGCTTGATGTTCATGCATGGAGAGCATGTACATGAAGAGCTGGATGATATAGATTACAACTTTTGTGCAAATGTTGTCATATTGGGTGATGTGGACGTATCATTGGTACATCATTTTATTGTGCAATCTGAAATATTCGTGGAAAATGCATTTTATTTTTCATAAATCTTATTGTGCTATCTGGAATATTCGTGGAAAAGGCATTTATTTTTTTATTATAGAAATTCAAACTAGTGACAGGCAGGATCATGGGCTTGTCACTACAATACCTCACATGGCTGCGTCCTTCCATCGCCACCAGTGACAGGCATTTCGTTTTGCCTGTCATTGGTACACACAGACTAGTGACAGGCATGTGCCTATCACTAGTAACCTGATACCAGTGACTAGTCATTAGTGACCGGCGCTTTGCCTGTCATTAACAAGCCATTTGTGCCTGTCACTAGAGGCCTATTCTGCAGTAGTGTTTTACTTTTATGTTGAGTCAGTTCACCTATTTCTCTCCACCTCAAGAAGCAAACACTTGTGTGAATTGTGCATTGATTCCTACATACTTGCATATTGCACTTGTTATATTACTTTACATTGACAATATTCATGAGATATACATGTTATAAGTTGAAAGCAACCGCTGAAACTTAATCTTCCTTTGTGTTGCTTCAATACCTTTACTTTGATTTATTGCTTTATGAGTTAACTCTTATGCAAGACTTATTGATGCTTGTCTTGAAGTACTATTCATGAAAAGTCTTTGCTTTATGATTCATTTGTTTACTCATGTCATTACCATTGTTTTGATCGCTGCATTCATTACATATGCTTACAATAGTATGATCAAGGTTATGATGGCATGTCACTCCAGAAATTATCTTTGTTATCGTTTACCTGCTCGGGACGAGCAGAACTAACTTGGGGATGCTGATACGTCTCACGTATCGATAATTTCTTATGTTCCATGCCACATTATTGATGATATCTACATGTTTTATGCATACTTTATGTCGTATTTATGCATTTTCCACACTAACCTATTAACGAGATGCCGAAGAGCCTGTTTTTTCTGCTGTTTTTGGTTTCAGAAATCCTACAAAGGAAATATTCTCGGAATTGGACGAAATCAACGCCCAGGGTCCTATTTTTGCACGAAGCTTCCAGAAGACCGGAGGGGATAAGAAGTGGGGCCACGAGGTGGCACCACACTAGGGCGGCGCGGCCTGGGCCTTGGCCGCGCCGGCCTGTTGTGTGGGGCCCTCGTGTGGCCCCCTGACCTGCCCTTCCGCCTACTTAAAGCCTCCGTCGCGAAACCCCGATGAGGCCACGATACGGAAAACCTTCGAGGCGCCGCCGCCAATCCCATCTCGGGGGATTCAGGAGATCGCCTCCGGCACCCTGCGGAGAGGGAATCATCTCCCGGAGGACTCTTCACCGCCATGGTCGCCTCCGGAGTGATGAGTGAGTAGTTCACCCCCTGGACTATGGGTCCATAGCAGTAGCTAGATGGTCGTCTTCTCCTTATGTGCTTCATTGTTGGATCTTGTGAGCTGCCTAACATGATCAAGATCATCTATCGTAATGCTTTATGTTGTGTTTGTCGGGATCCGATGGATAGAGAATACTATGTTATGTTGATTATCAATCTATTACCTATGTGTTGTTTATGATCTTGCATGCTCTCCGTTATTAGTAGAGGCTCTAGCCAAGTTTTTGCTCTTAACTCCAAGAGGGAGTATTTATGCTCGATAGTGGGTTTATGCCTCCATTAAATCTGGGACAGTGATAGAAAGTTCTAAGGTTGTGGATGTGCTGTTGCCACTAGGGATAAAACATTGATGCTATGTCGAGGATGTAGTTATTGATTACATTACGCACCATACTTAATGCAATTGTCTGTTGTTTGCAACTTAATACCGGAAGGGGTTCGGATGATAACTTGAAGGTGGACTTTTTAGGCATAGATGCATGTTGGATAGCGGTCTATGTACTTTGTCGTAATGCCCAATTAAATCTCACTATACTTATCATATCATGTATGTGCATTGTCATGCCCTCTCTATCTGTCAATTGCCCGACTGTAATTTGTTCACCCAACATGCTATTTATTTTATGGGAGAGACACCTCTAGTGAACTGTGGACCCCGGTCCATTCTTTTACATCGAATACAATCTACTGCAATACTTGTTTTACTGTTCTTCGCAAACAATCATCATCCACACTATACATCTAATCCTTTGTTACGCAAGCCGGTGAGATTGACAACCTCCTGTTCGTTGGGGCAAAGTACTTTGGTGTGTTGTGCAGGTTCACGTTGGCGCTGGAATCCCTGGTGTTGCGCCGCACTACATCCCGCCACCAACAACCTTCAACGTGCTTCTTGGCTCCTCCTGGTTCGATAAACCTTGGTTTCTTTCGAGGAAAACTTGCTGCTACGCATCACACCTTCCTCTTGGGGTTCCCAACGGACGTCTGTTAATTGCACGCATCACCGGCCCTAAGTGTGTGTTAATGCTGCAAGGAGAAGGGAAGCGTAATTGCTCCAAGTATTTGGCGGATCTGAAGAGCGGCCTTGTCAAGAAGAAGAAAGAAGGTATATCTGATATACATGTTATAGATGTTTATCTTCCTGGTTCTCGTACTAGTACCTGGGTATTTGATACTGGTTCGATTGCTCATATTTGTAACTCGAAACAGGAACTAAAGAATAAACGAAGACTATTGAAGGATGAAGTGACGATGCGCGTTGGAAATGGATCCAAAGTCGATGTGATCGCTGTCGGCACACTTCCTCTACATCTACCTTCGGGATTAGTTTTAAACCTCAATAATTGTTATTTTGTACCCGCGTTGAGCATGAACATTATATCTGGATCTTGTTTAATGCAAGACGGTTATTCATTCAAGTCTGAGAATAATGGTTGTTCTATTTTTATGAATAATATCTTTTATGGTCGAGCACCTGAAAAGAATGGTTTATTTATGTTAGATCTCGATAGTAGTGATACACATATTCATAACATTGATGCTAAGCGAATTAAATTTAATGATAATTCTACTTATATGTGGCACTGTCGTCTTGGTCATATTGGAGTGAAACACATGAAGAAACTCCATACCGATGGATTACTTGAATCACTTGACTTTGAGTCACTTGATAGATGCGAAGCATGTCTAATGGGAAAAATGACTAAGACTCCATTCTCTGGTATTATGGAGCGAGCTACCGACTTATTGGAAATCATACATACCGATGTGTGCGGACCAATGAGTGTAGCATCGCGCGGTGGTTATCGTTATGTTCTAGATATGGGTATATCTATTTCATGAAACATAAATCCGAAACTTTCGAGAAGTTTAAGGAATTCCAAAGTGAAGTAGAAAATCAACGTAACAAGAAGATTAAATTTCTACGATCTGATCGTGGAGGTGAATATCTGAGTTATGAGTTTGGCATGCATTTAAAGAAATGCGGAATACTTTCACAATTGACACCGCCGGGAACACCTCAACGAAACGGTGTGTCCGAACGTCGTAATCGAACTCTTTTAGATATGGTTCGTTCTATGATGTCTCTTACTGATTTGCCGTTATCATTTTGGAGTTATGCATTAGAGACAGCCGCATTCACTTTAAATAGACACCATCAAAATCCGTTGAAATGACACCGTATGAATTATGGTTTAATAAGAAACCTAAGCTGTCGTTCCTTAAAGTTTGGGGTTGCGAAGCCTATGTAAAAAAGTTACAACCGGACAAGCTAGAACCCAAAGCGGAGAAATGCGTCTTCATAGGATACCCTAAGGAAACTATAGGGTACACTTTCTATCACAGATCCGAAGGCAAGATCTTTGTTGCTAAGAACGGAACCTTTCTTGAGAAAGAATTTCTCACTAAAGAAGTGACTGGAAGAAAAGTAGAACTCGATGAGATTGATGAATCTTCACTCGTTGATCAGAGTAGCGCAACCGGAAGTTGTTCCTGCGCCGGCAACAGAGGAAGCTAATGATAATGATCATGAAACTTCGAATGAGATAGCTACTGAACCTCGCAGATCGACAAGGGAACGTGCCACTCCTGATTGGTATGATCCTTGTCTAAATGTCATGATTGTGGACAACAATGATGAAGACCCTGCGACGTATGAAGAAGCGATGATGAGCCCAGATTCCAACAAATGGCAAGAAACCATGAAATCCGAAATGGGATCCATGTATGATAACAAAGTGTGGACTTTGGTAGACTTACCTGATAGCCGCAAGGCTGTCGAGAATAAATGGATCTTCAAGAGAAAAACAGATGCTGATGGTAATATTACTGTCTATAAAGCTCGACTTGTCGCACAAAGGGTTTCCGACAAAATCAGGTGTTGACTACGATGAGACTTTGTCACCTGTAGCGAAGCTAAAATCTGTGAGGATTTTGTTAGCAATAGCTGCATTTTTCGATTATGAGATTTGGCAGATGGATGTCAAAACGGCGTTCCTTAATGGAGACATTGAGGAAGAGTTGTATATGGTACAACCCAAAGGTTTTGTCGATCCTAAAAATGCTGACAAAGTATGCAAACTTCAGCGTTCAATTTATGGACTGAAGCAAGCATCGAGAAGTTGGAACCGACACTTTGATAAGGTGATCAAAGACTTCGGGTTTATACAGTGTCATGGAGAGGCCTGTATTTACAAGAAAGTGAGTGGGAGCTCTGTAGCATTCCTGATATTATATGTAGATGACATATTATTGATTGGGAATGATATAGAACTATTAAGCAAATGTAAAAGGTTATTTGAATAATAGTTTTTCAATGAAAGACCTTGGTGAAGCATCATATATATTAGGCATCAAGATTTATAGAGATAGATCAAGACATCTAATAGGGCTATCACAGAGTACATACCTGGACAAGATTCTAAAGAAGTTTAGAATGGACGAAAGTAAGAAAGGATTCTTACCTATGTTACCAGGCAAGGTCTTGAGTAAGACTCAAGGTCCGGCTACGGCAGAAGAAAGAGAAAGGATGAGTCAGATCCCCTATGCCTCGGCAGTAGGCTCTATCATGTATGCCATGCTATGTACTAGACCGGATATAGCACATGCTGTTAGTTTGACCAGCAGATATCAAAGTGATCCAGGAATGGAACACTGGACAACGGTCAAGAATATCCTGAAGTACTTGAAAAGAACTAAGGATATGTTTCTTTGTTATGGAGGTGACCAAGAGCTCGTTGTAACAAGTTACACCGATGCAAGTTGGAACAACGATCCTGATGACTCTAAGTCACAGTCTGGGTACGTGTTTATATTGAATGGTGCTGCAGTAAGCTGGGCAAGCTCGAAGCAGTGCACGGTGGCGAAGTCTTCAACAGAATCGGAGTACATAGCGGCTTCAGAGGCTTCATCAGAAGCGGTATGGATGAAGAGGTTCATTGTAGAGCTCGGTGTGGTTCCTAGTGCATTGGACCCACTAGTCATCTATTGTGACAACATGGGTGCCATCGCCAATGCACAAGAACCAAGGTCACACAAGAGGCTAAAGCATATCAAGCTGCGTTATCATTTGATTCGCGAGTACATCGAAGATGGAGAAGTAAAGATTTGCAAAGTACACACTGATCTGAATGTAGCAGATCCGTTGACTAAAGCTCTCCCTAGGGCAAAGCATGACCAACACCGAATGCCATGGGTGTTAGGTACCTTACAATGTAATCTAGATTATTGACTCTAGTGCAAGTGGGAGACTGTTGGAGATATGCCCAAGAGGCAATAATAAAAGTGGTTATTATATATCTTTATGTTTATGATAAATGTTTATATACCATGCTATAATTGTATTAACCGAAACATTGATACATGTGTGTTATGTAAACAACAATGAGTCCCTAGTAAAGCCTCTTAACTAGCTTGTTGATTAATAGATGATTAGTTTCATAATCATGAACATTGGATGTTATTAATAACAAGGTTATATCATTATATGAATGATGTAATGGACACACCCAATTAAGCGTAGCATAAGATCACGTCATTAAGTTATTTGCTATAAGCTTTCGATACATAGTTACCTAGTCCTTTCGACCATGAGATCATGTAAATCACTTATGTTGGAAAGGTACTTTGATTACATCAAACGCCACTGCGTAAATGGGTGGTTATAAAGGTGGGATTAAGTATCCGGAAAGTATGAGTTGAGGCATATGGATCAATAGTGGGATTTGTCCATCCCGATGACGGATAGATATACTCTGGGCCCTCTCGGTGGAATGTCGTCTAATGTCTTGCAAGCATATGAATAAGTTCATAAGAGACCACATACCACGGTACGAGTAAAGAGTACTTGTCAGGAGACGAGGTTGAACAAGGTATAGAGTGATACCGATGATCAAACCTCGGACAAGTAAAATATCGCGTGACAAAGGGAATTGGTATCGTATGTGAATGGTTCATTCGATCACTAAGTCATCGTTGAATATGTGGGAGCCATTATGGATCTCCAGATCCCGCTATTGGTTATTGGTCGGAGAGAGTTTCTCACCCATGTCCACATAGTTCACGAACCGTAGGGTGACACACTTAAGGTTTGATGTTGTAATAGTAGAACTTGAATATGGAATGGAGTTCGAAGTATTGTTCAAAGTCTCGGATGGGATCCCGGACATCACGAGGAGTTCCAAAATGGTCCGGAGAATAAGATTCAAATATAGGAAGTCATATTCCAAGTTTGGAAATGATCCGGTGCATTTATGGAAGGTTCTAGAAGGTTCTAGAAAAGTCCGGAAGAAGGCGGACCGGAGGGACTCCACCACCCATGGCCGGCCAACCCTAGGGGGTGGAGTCCAGGTGGACTCCACCTAAGGTGGCCGGCACCCCCTCCCAAGGAAAGGTGGGAGTCCCACCTCAAGTGGGAATCCCACCTTGGGTAGGTTTCATGTCATATGGAAGGTTTTGGTTTGGGGTCTTATTCGAAGACTTGTAGACCAACTCTTGGGTGTTCCACCTATATAATGAGGAGCAAGGGGAGGGGCCGGCCACCAAAGCCATTGTGGCCGCACCCCTCATAGTGGCCGGCCACCTCTCCCTCTCCCAAACCCTAGCCCCCTCTCCTCCACCTCCCGCAACGCTTAGCGAAGCTCCGCCGGAGTTCTCCATCGCCACCGCCACCACGCCGTCGTGCTTGCCGGATTCAAGGAGGATACTACTTCCGCTGCCCGCTGGAACGGGGAGAAGGACGTCATCTTCATCAACACCGAACGTGTGACCGAGTACGGAGGTGCTGCCCGATCGTGACACCGTGATCAAGATCTTCTACGTGCTTTTGCAAGCGGCAAGTGATCGTCTACCGCAGCAACAAGAGCCTCATCTTGTAGGCTTTGGAAATCTTCAAGGGTGAGTCTCGATCATCTCCTCGTTGCTCCCGTCTTCTACATTGCATCTTGGCTTGGATTGCGTTCTTGCGGTAGGAATTTTTTTGTTTTCTATGCAACGAATCCCTACAGTTATCGTTTACCTACTCGAGGGCGAGTAGGAACTAAGCTTGGGGATGCTTGATACGTCTCAAACGTATCCATAATTTCTTATGTTCCATGCTACTTTTGTGATGATACTCACATGTTTTATACACATTATATGTCATTATTATGCATTTTCCGGCACTAACCTATTAACAAGATGCCGAAGAGCCAGTTGCTGTTTTCTGTTTTTGGTTTCAGAAATCCTAGTAAGGAAATATTCTCGAATTGGACAATCAACGCCCTGGGCTTATTTTTCCACGAAGCTTCGAGACCGGAAAACGGAGTGGGGCCACGGGCGCCGCCACACTAGGGCGGCACGGCCTAAGGGGGGCCCGCGCGGCCCTAGCGTGTGGGGCCCCGTGACTCCTCCGACTCCGCCCTTCCGCCTACTTAAAGCCTTCATCGCGAAACCCTCTGTACCGAGAGCCACGATATGGAAAACCTTCCAGACGCCGCCGCCGCCAATCCCATCTCGGGGGATTCAGGAGATCGCCTCCGGCACCCTGCCGGAGAGGGGAATCATCTCTCGGAGGTCTCTTCATCGCCATGATCGCCTCCGGATCGATGTGTGAGTAGTTCACCCCTGGACTATGGGTCCATAGCAGTAGCTAGATGGTTGTCTTCTCCTCATTGTGCTATCATGTTAGATCTTGTGAGCTGCCTATCATGATCAAGATCATCTATTTGTAATGCTACATGTTGTGTTTGTTGGGATCCGATGAATATTGAATACTATGTCAAGTTGATTATCAATCTATCATATATGTTGTTTATGTTCTTGCATGCTCTCTGTTGCTAGTAGAGGCTCTGGCCAAGTTGATACTTGTAACTCCAAGAGGGAGTATTTATGCTCGATAGTGGGTTCATGCCTCCATTGAATCTGGGACAGTGACAGAAAGTTCTAAGGTTGTGGATGTGTTGTTGCCACTAGGGATAAAACATCGATGCTTTGTCTAAGGATATTTGTGTTGATTACATTACGCACCATACTTAATGCAATTGTCTGTTGTTTGCAACTTAATACTGGAAGGGGTTCGGATGATAACCTGAAAGTGGACTATTTAGGCATAAATGCATGCTGGATAGCGGTCTATGTACTTTGTCGTAATGCCCTGATTAAATCTCATAGTACTCATCATGATATATGTATGTGCATTGTTATGCCTTCTTTATTTGTCAATTGCCCAACTGTAATTTGTTCACCCAACATGCTATTTATCTTATGGGAGAGACACCACTAGTGAACTGTGGACCCCGGTCCATTCTTTACATCTGAAATACAATCTACGCAATTGTTCTTTGTTGTTCTTCGCAAACAAACATCATCATCCACACTATACATCTAATCCTTTGTTCCAAGCCGGTGAGATTGACAACCTCACTGTTCGTTGGGGCAAAGTACTTTGATTGTGTTGTGCAGGTTCCACGTTGGCGCCGGAATCCCTGGTGTTGCGCCGCACTACACTTCGCCGCCATCAACCTTCAACGTGCTTCTTGGCTCCTGGTTCGATAAACCTTGGTTTCTTACTGAGGGAAAACTTGCTACTGTACGCATCACACCTTCCTCTTGGGGTTCCCAACGGACGTGTGTTAACTCCATTTTGTCTATGGTCGTGGCTATGGGGGAGTGTGGGGCAGCGGCGAGTGCGAGGGTTACCTTGGAATCCATGGTTGTGGTTGCTGCGGCGAGGATGTCCATCGCTTCTGGACTGCTGGCGCCGTTCTACTTTGATTTTTCGCGAGGGGAATGGCCACTGACGGGAATATTATCGACCTCCCTGCCACTAACGCGTGGGTCCTACGTAAGTTTCGGCGGACACTCGGCACGACCGTGGAGCGTCCGTGGAGACGCAAACCTGGCGCATATTTGGGCTAGGTTTGCATCGCTGTGGATGGCCCGGTCACTTTGCGTCACGACGGACGCAAACGGACCCTGAGCGACCATTTGCGTTCACCCAGGCCGAAAATGCGTCTGGCACCACCTCCAGCGGGGCAATGCATAGTGACCGGGCCGTCCGCAGAGACGCAAACCTAGCCCAAATATGTGTCAGGTTTGCGTCTCTGCGGACGCTGCGCAGACGTAGCGGTCGTCCGCCCGGTCCTCGCATTGGCCCGGCTGGCAGGGGCACTGATGCTTCATCTTCTGCGACATTACCTACGGATGGCGCGCTGCAAATTTCCAGGGCCACATTAATGGCGCGCCTCGGCTTCCGCGAGCGTGCGCTGGTGGCGGCGTTGCAGTGGTAGGACATTGAAGGCAGGCGTCCGAGCCTCTTCATGGAACGCTGCCGGCGCCCATTCCCCGACCACACCATTGTCAGAGCCCACCCTATCCACCCGACCGACGCCATGGGGAAGAAATGCTGGCCATTCTGCAAGACTAAGAACGACCACGAGGCTAGCGGCTCGCGGTCCGGCAAGAAGCCACGGGTCGAGCGATACGTCTGCATCGAGCTCGCGCGCCGCCTTTCGGAGGAAAACCGGCCGATGCCATGGCCGGACACAAACCTGCATAGAGGAGGCTGGTACCTTAACTCCAGGCGTGTGCCGGTCCCCCCGTGCCGCGCGAGGTCCGAGAGCGCCGTGGCGAGGTGTGCCGCCGCCGAGCGATCTTGCCGCCGGATCTCCAAGAAGATCCGGCATACCCGCTCAACTCCTACAACTAGATCTCATTCGGGACGTGGGAGTTCGACGCGCGCCACCGCGCTGGCTACTAATGTCTACGCACGCTTCTATTCCTGTAGACAGTGTTGGGCCTCCAAGAGCAGAGGTTTGTAGAACAGCAGCAAGTTTCCCTTAAGTGGATCACCCAAGGTTCATCGAACTCAGGGAGGAAGAGGTCAAAGATATCCCTCTCAAGCAACCTGCAATCACGATACAAGAAGTCTCTTGTGTCCCCAACACACCTAATACACTTGTCGGATGTATAGGTGCACTAGTTCGGCGAAGAGATAGTGAAATACAAGTGGTATGAATGAATATGAGCGTAGTACGGCGCCAGAAAAGTGCTTTTGGCGTGCGTTGATGGTAGTAATATTGCAGGAAGTAAAGATGCAGTAAAACAGTAAACAAGCGATGATTGGTATTTGGAAACAAGGCCTAGGGATCATACTTTCACTAGTGGACACTCTCAACATTGATCACATAAATAAATAAGTTCTCTTCCTTTGTGCTACATATACTCTTGTTTGATAATGAACACCATTCGTTGTGTAGGGCTACAAGAGCACCTCAATGCCGGAGTTAACAAGCTCCACAACATTCGGCATTCATATTTAAGTAACCTTTAGAGCATAATAGATCTTTGCAATTTAAACCGAGTACTAACATAGCATACACACTGTCACCTTTACACTATGAAGGGGAATAAATCACATCAATACTATCATAGTAATAATTAACTCCATAACCTACAAGAGATTATGATCATAACCTATGCCAAGTACTACACGATGCACACACTGTCACCATTACACCGTGAAGGAGGAATAGACTACTTTAATAACATCACAAGAGTAGCACATAGACTAATAGTGATACAAAGCTCATATGAATCTCAATCATGTAAGGCAGCTCATGAGATCATTGTATTGAAGTACATAGGAGAGAGATTAACCACATAGCTACCGGTACAGCCCTTAGCCTCGATGGAGAACTACTCCCTCCTCATGGGAGACCAGCGGTGATGAAGATGGCGGTGGTGTCGATGGAGAAGCCTTCCGGGGCACTTCCCCGTCCGCGGCGTGCGAACGGAGACTCTGTCCCCGGATCTTGGCTTCGCGATGGCGGCGGCTGGAAGGTTTCTCGTACCGTGGCTTTTTCGTCTCGAAGATTTAGGTCAGGGACCTTTATATAGGCGAAGAGGCGGAGTCGGAAGGGTTACGGGGCGCCACACAATAGGGCGCGCGGCTCCTTGGCCGCGCCGCCCTCCTACTGGTGGCCTGTGGCCCTCCTCAGTCCCTCTCGGGTTGGAAGCTTCGTGGAATTCTAAGATGTTGGGCGTTGATTTCGTCCAATTCCGAGAATATTTCCTTACTAGGATTTCGAAACCAAAAACAACAGGCAGCTTCGACATCTCGTCAATAGGTTAGTTAGGAAAATGCATAATAATGACAAAAAGTGTGAACAAAACATGTAGGTATTGTCATAAAACTAGCATGGAACATAAGAAATTATAGATACGTTTGAGACGTATCAAGCATCCCCAAGCTTAGTTCCTACTCGCCCTCGAGTAGGTAAACGATAACAATGATAATTTCTTAAGTGACATGCTACCAACATAATCTTGATCAATATTATTGTAAAGCATATGAAGTGAATGAAGTGATTCAAAGCAATGGTAAAGACAATGAGTAAACAAATGAATCATATAACAAAGACTTTTCATGAATAATACTTTCAAGACAAGCATCAATAGGACTTGCATAAGAGTTACTCATAAAGCAATAGATTCAAAGTAGAAGGCATTGAAGCAACACAAAGGATGATTAAGTTTCAGCAATTGCTTTCAACTTGTAACATGTATATCTCATGGATAGTTGTCAACATAAAGCAATATAACAAGTGCAATAAGTAAACATGTAAGAATCAATGCACACAGTTGACACAAGTGTTTGCTTCTAAGATAGAAAGAAGTGGGTAAACTGACTCAACATAAAGTAAAAGATAGGCCCTTCGCAGAGGGAAGCATGTATTACTATTTTTGTGCTAGAGCTTTTCATTTTGAAAACATAGAAGCAATTTTGTCAACGGTAGTAATAAAGCATATGCGTTATGTATAAGATATCCTATAAGTTGCAAGCCTCATGCATAGAATACTAATAGTGCCCGAACCTTGTCCTAATTAGCTTGGATTAACACGGATTATCATTGCATAGCATATGTTTCAACCAAGTGTCACAAAGGGGTACCTCTATGCCGCCGTACAAAGGTCTAAGGAGAAAGTTCGCATTGGATTTCTCGCTTTTGATTATTCTCAACTTAGACATCCATACCGGACAACATAGACAACAAATAATGGACTCCTCTTTTAATGCTTAAGCATTCAACAACAGATAATATTCTCATAAGATATTGAGGATTTGTGTCCAAACTGAAACTTCCACCATGATTCATGGCTTTAGTTAGCGGCCCAATGTTCTTCTCTAACAATATGCATACTCAAACCATTTGATCATGAAAATCGCCCTTACTTCAGACAAGACGAACATGCATAGCAACTCACATGATATTCAACAAAGGTAAAAGTTGATGGCGTCCCCAGAAACATGGTTACCGCTCAACAAGCAACTTATTAAGAAATAAGACACATAGCAACATATTCTTCACCACAATAGTTTTTAAGGCTATTTTCCCATGAGCTATGTATTGTAAAGGCAAAGAATAGAAGTTTAAAGGTAGCACTCAAGTAATGTACTTTGGAATGGCAGAGAAATACCATGTGGTAGGTAGGTATGGTGGACACAAATGGCATAGTTTTTGGCTCAAGGATTTGGATGCACGAGAAGAATCCCTCTCAATACAAGGCTAGGCTAGCAAGGTTGTTTGAAGCAAACTCAAGTATAAAATGGTGCATCAAGACTCACATATGGACATATTGTAAGCATTATAAGACTTTACATCGTCTCCTTGTTGTTCAAACACCTTAACCAGAAAATATCTAGACTCTAGAGACCAATCATGCAAACCAAATTTTAACAAGCTCTATGTAGTTCTTCATTAATAGGTGCAAAGTACATGATGCAAGAGCTTAAACATGATCTATATGAGCACAACAATTGCCAAGTATCAAATTATTCAAGACATTATACCAATTACCACATGAAGCATTTTCTGTTTCCAACCATATAACAATGAACGAAGCAGTTTCAACCTTCGCCATGAACATTAAGAGTAAAGCTAAGAACACATGTGTTCATATGAAAAAGCGGAGAGTGTCTCTCTCCCACACAAGCATGAATTTATTCAAACAAAACAAAAACAAACAGACGCTCCAAGTAAAGTACATAAGATGTGACCGAATAAAAATATAGTTTCAAGAGAAACCTGATAAATTGTCGATGAAGAAGGGGATGCCTTGGGCATCCCCAAGCTTAGATGCTTGGGTCTTCTTGAAATATGCAGGGATGAACCACGGGGGCATCCCGAAGCTTAGACCTTTCACTCTTCTTGATCCTAGTATATCATCCTCCTCTCTTGACCCTTGAAAACTTCCTCCACACCAAACTCGAAACAAACTCATTAGAGGGTTAATGCATAATCAAAAATTCACATGTTCAGAGGTGACATAATCATTCTTAACACTTCTGGACATTGCATAAAGCTACTGGAAGTTAATGGAACAAAGAAACCCATTCAACACAGCAAAAGAGGCAATGCGAAATAAAAGGCAGAATCTGTCAAAACAGAACAGTCCGTAAAGACGAATTTTTAGAGGCACTGGACTTGCTCAGATGAAAATGCTCAAATTGAATGAAAGTTGCGTACATATCTGAGGATCACGCACGTAAATTGGCAGTTTTTTCTGAGTTACCTACAGAGAACCCTGCCCAAATTCGTGACAGCAAGAAATCTGTTTCTGCGCAGTAATCCAAATCTAGTATTGACTTTACTATCAAAGACTTTACTTGGCACAACAATGCAATAAAATAAAGATAAGGAGAGGTTGCTACAGTAGTAACAACTTCCAAGACACAATAAAACAATAGCAAAATAAACACATGGGTTATCTCCCAAGAAGTTCTTTCTTTATAGCCATTAAGATGGGCTCAGTAATTTTAATGATGCACTCCCAAGAAATAAGAGTTGAAGCAAAAGAGAGCATCAAGAAACAAATTCAAAACAAATTTAAGCCTAACCCACTTCCTATGAAAAGGAATCTTGTAAATAAACAAGTCATGTAGGCATAATGCAACAAGCATAGGAAAACTAGACAAGCGCAACTTCAAGATTTTCAGCATATAGAGAGGTGTTTTAGTAACATGAAAACTTCTACAACCATATTTTCCTCTCTCATAATAACTTTCAGTAGCATCATGAACAAATTCAACAATATAACTATCAAATGAAACATTCTTATCATGAGCTATATGCATAAAATTATTACTCTCCACATAGGCATAATCAATTTTATTAGTTGTAGTGGGAGCAAATTCAACAAAGTAGCTATCATTATTATTCTCATCAAGTGTAGGAGGCATAGTATAATTATAATAAAATTTACTCTCCATAGTAGGCGTTACCAAAAGACCACTATCATTATAATCATCATATATGAGAGGCATATCATAATCAACATAAACTTTCTCCTCAATACCCGGAGGACTAAAGAGATCATTTTCATCAAAACCGACCTCCCCAAGCTTAGAATTTTCTATATCATTATCAACAATGGTGTTCAAAGCGTTCATACTAATATTACTACTAGCATGCAATAAGGTTCCATAGGTTTTTAAATTTTCGCATTAAACCATTCATATGTCGACTCAGGAAATAGTTTAAAAAGCTCACAGTTGTTTTCCATTATGCCTTACTAGTGTTTAACAAGAAACAAAAAGATGCAATTGCAGGATCTAAAGGAAATATCTTCGAACACACACACAACGGCAAGAAAGTACTTAGTTACCGGGACCGGAGTATGAGTGCTTTTTACCTTTCCTCACAGGGAAAAGTGGTTGATGTCTATGCACGCTTCTATTCCGTAGACAGTGTTGGGCCTCCAAGAGCAGAGGTTTGTAGAACAGCAACAAGTTTCCCTTAAGTGGATCACCCAAGGTTTATCGAACTCGGGAGGAAGAGGTCAAAGATATCCCTCTCAAGCAACCCGCAATCACGATACAAGAAGTCTCTTGTGTCCCCAACACACCTAATACACTTGTCGGATGTATAGGTGCACTAGTTCCGTGAAGAGATAGTGAAATACAAGTGGTATGAATGAATATGAGCAGTAGTACGGCGCCAAAAAGTGCTTGCTGGCGTGCAGTTGATGGTAGTAATATTGCAGTAAAGATGCAGAAAAGTAAACAAGCGATGATTGCGTATTTGGAAACAAGGCCTAGGGATCATACTTTCACTAGTGGACACTCTCAACATTGATCACATAAATAAATAAGTTCTCTTCCTTTGTGCTACATATACTCTTGTTTGATAATGAACACCATTCGTTGTGTAGGGCTACAAGAGCACCTCAATGCCGGAGTTAACAAGCTCCACAACATTCGGCATTCATATTTAAGTAATCTTTAGAGCATAATAGATCTTTGCAATTTAAACCGAGTACTAACATAGCATACACACTGTCACCTTTACACTATGAAGGGGAATAAATCACATCAATACTATCATAGTAATAATTAACTCCATAACCTACAAGAGATTATGATCATAACCTACGCCAAGTACTACACGATGCACACACTGTCACCATTACACCGTGAAGGAGGAATAGACTACTTTAATAACATCACAAGAGTAGCACATAGACTAATAGTGATACAAAGCTCATATGAATCTCAATCATGTAAGGCAGCTCATGAGATCATTGTATTGAAGTACATAGGAGAGAGATTAACCACATAGTTACCGGTACAGCCCTTAGCCTCGATGGAGAACTACTCCCTCCTCATGGGAGACAGCAACGGTGATGAAGATGGCGGTGGTGTCGATGGAGAAGCCTCGGGGGCACTTCCCGTCCGCGGCGTGCCGGAACAGAGACTCCGTCCCCGGATCTTGGCTTCGCGATGGCGGTGGCTCGGAAGTTTTCTCGTGCCGTGGCTTTTCCGTCTCGAAGATTTAGGTCGGGGACCTTTATATAGGTGAAGGCGGAGTCGGAAGGGTTACGGGGGCGCCACACAATAGGGCGCGCTCGGCTCCTTGGCCGCGCCGCCTCGTCCGGTGCCCTGTGGCCCTCCTCTGTCCCTCTCGGGTGCGGAAGCTTCGTGGAATTCTAAGATGGGCGTTGATTTCGTCCAATTCCGAGAATATTTCCTTACTAGGATTTCGAAACCAAAAACAGCAAAAAGAGGAACGGCACTTCGGCATCTCGTCAATAGGTTAGTTCCGGAAAATGCATAATAATGACATAAAGTATGAACAAAACATGTAGGTATTGTCATAAAACTAGCATGGAACATAAGAAATTATAGATACGTTTGAGACGTATCAGCTACGTCGGGGACCTCGAGTACTTCGACCGCGAGATCGCCGCGGAAGAAGAGGAGAACGACTAGGAGGACGCGGACGAGGACGAGGACAAGGACGAGCAGGTGGAGCGCCCAGAGTACGACCACGACGACAGCGGGCCAGCGTGGGATCCGGAGACCCAGCCGCCGGACATTAGCGATGAGGAGGCCATTGCCATGGTACTGGCCAATAGCGAGCTCGACGAGCTCGCTTTTGGGACGGGCTCGCAATCCAACTCCGCGAGTTCGCACTCGCGCAGGGGAGGCCTGCGAGTCCTTCAGCCATGCCGACGCGTTCCAACGACCGCGCGCCGGCTGCTGCGGCCTGAGATCCGTGGCCACCTTCACCACAGCCTCCTGCGCAGGCGACGGCCTGGCCGCAGTTACCGCAGCCTGACCTTCCTCCTCCACCGTCGACGTACCAGCTTCCATGGCCGACGTCGGAGTTCATCGACCTTGTCAGCGACGACGATCAGTAGGCAGTACCTAGTTTTACCACGTCTTTATGGTCTTTTTAGAGTCTTTTTATGGTTTTTATTAATATAAATTATGACTTTTATGAATGGAAAAAATATGCGTCGTATCGTTGAAGCTGACCTGACGTAAACGGGTCCAAAATACGTCACCCCGCTGGAGATGACATCACAAACCGAGATGTATGATGTATCTGCTGCATCACGCGCAGCAAGGTAGCAGGCCAGTCCGAATGCCCTTATTCAATTCCTGTCGACCGCTCGTGCGTATCTCCGACCTCCAATTCCCCGTGATCCAGCATGACCCAGCACGCCTACGAGACGCGCTACCGCCGCCGCCGGCGAGTTGCGGCCAGAGCGGCTTCCCCTCCCGGCGCCCCGCCCAACAGCGGCGACATCCTCCAGGAGATCTTCCTCCGCTTGCCCCCGTTGCCCTCCTCCCTGCCTCGTATCTCCCTCGTCTGCAAGCGGTGGCGCCGCCTCGCCGCAGACCCTGAGTTCCTCCTCCGCTTCCGCGCCCACCACGGGAAGGCGCCCCTCCTCGGGCTCTTCAACGACGGCGGCGGATGGGTCTCTTTCAACCCTGTCCTCGACCCTCCCGACCGCATAAGCCGCGAGCGATTCACCTTCACCCTGCGGACTACTGACTGCCGTGGCGCCCAGACCTACTACCCCAACCATGGTACGCTTCTCGGGTGCCGCCACGGGCGCGTCCTCATCCTCAACCACAGGGAGCCCGAGGTCCTCGTGTGCGACCCCATTACCGGGGAACAGCGCCGCATCGCTGTTCCGCCGGAGTTCGGCGAGCGCTCCATCCACCCTTCCAGGACTAAAGGAGCCGTGCTCTGCGCTGACGGCAGGCAGGGGCACGTGCACGGGGGCTGCCACTCCAGCCCCTTCAAGGTAGTTTTGGTGCAAACCTTCTTCAAAGAACACGGAGGCCGAACCTCTGCCTGCGTTTACTCGTCGGAGACCGGCAAGTGGAGCGGTCTCATCTCGGTGGCAAAACAGTTTAACTGTAACGTTGATTTTTATCGCCCAGCAACCCTTGTTGGTGCTTCGCTTTGCTGGTGGCTTCCAGATCCGTATGGTAGTAGTATGAAAATACTTGAGTTTGATACTGGTAGGCAGACTCTGTCCATGATCGGCAGGCTTCCTGTTCCAAATTTTGACATACGTTGCAGCCAGATCATCCAGGGAGAGGGTGGTGGCGTTGGAGCCGCCACATTGTCATACCCCAACCTCCAGTTATGGGATTGGAAAGTCGATTGTGGTGCTGGTGTATGGATCATGCGGAAGGCCGTTCATCTTGAGCTGCCGCCGAATATTTTGTCTGGGAAAGCTCAGATAGTGGGTTATGTCGAGGATGATGATGCGATTCTTATAAAGTTCAACCTGAACCACAATATCTTCATTGTTCAGCTTGACTCGATGCAGTTAAGTATACTCTGTGAAAGCGCAATGGCACGCCAATATCATCCTTTCACAAGTTTCTACTCTTCAGGTACTCGTTACATGGCTGCTACATCATACCTTTGTTGTACTCTGAAATTTTCACTAATAACTTAAACTTAAATCTTAGTTTAATTTCTCCCCTTTTATCGATCATTGAACTTACTAGCCGTTTTGCTCTTTCTGTTATAATTACTTAATTGTAGCTGTCTTTTGCTATAGTAAATTATGTTGGTTCACGTACATACCTTACAAGACCATTATGAAATTGGCAAATTTTTGTAAAGGCACATACATGGTAAGATCACTTCTTCAGCCTGCTCAAGATTTTTTGTTCGGACGAATTAACTTCATTAGACTGTTTGGGCAAACCTTTTTTTCAAGAACGCACAAACTTTGTCCCCTTTAGTAATTATAAGATAGATATAGAGTTTGGGCTACAAATTAAAAAGAGTTTGCCAGCCAAACAGTTTTGGGCAAACCTGAAGATGATAATAATTATCGAATGGAATATTATGAAATCGACGCTTTCCAAAAAAAAAAGAGTATGGTTCGTGGTACCACTGCGTGGATAAAGATATTCTGTTATCAGCTACTCTGATTGCTAGAAGTAGGATACATGTTCTGATACCATCCATAAATTTCACTTTTATACATACGTTCGTCGCTGATGATGTAAGTTTTAATATAATATTTCTTTGATACCAAACAGGTGAGTTTGGTCGCTGCAAAGGTCTTGCTAGCGAGTAGCGACCCTAGTACAACTCCATCCATTGAGCCATCGAAGCAGCAGGCTCCGACCCTACCCGTTGGAAAGAAAGCTAGAAGAGGGTAGGCCAGTTTCAGGTTCGCTGTCCATGAAGAAGGGGGCCATGCTTGGGCAGTGCTGTTGTCCGCACTCTGCAATCAGATCCATAGAAGACTCTGCAAAGGACTTGGAGTAATACAAAAGGAAAAAACTCAGTGCATGAAATCAGATTTTCTAACGTCGTATAAGAGATGCTCTTATTGATTTGTAAGATTGGACTTGAACACGTCTTCGGGTGTCTACCGACTGAACTAAATAACAATGTTCATGCTGTTGGTAGCTACAGCACGAATAATTATTACGCGGGAAGGAACATGGTCCCTATCCATGAAGAAAACAAGAAAGACAGTCCAGAACTAGATGATTTGCGGCTAGATTACACGGGAAGGAACGTCTTCGGGCATCTACAGACTGAACCAATGAACCAAATAATTACACGGGAAGGACACGCCTTCGGGCGTCTACTGACTGAACCAAATAATCATTTGCAGCAAGGTTAACATGTAATGAGGTCATCAAACGGTCCATAAACCTCTCAGCTCTTTAGGGGTATTGCAGAAATTAATTTACCTCACAGCCACAGTTCAGATAGCTAGTTTTACCAAATGGCTTTTAAAACTTTCACACAGCCCACAGTTAATTTTACACAGCACACAACCCACAGACAAGTGCATGATTAGTGGTGGTTCTTTTTTGTCAAAACACTGACGTAGGTGGTTTGATCTGCCAAAAAAACCTGTGATACACCAAGGATGCAATCATCAACAATGCAGAAGCTCTGCCGTTGGTAAGAGCCTCACTGAAGCGCTGGACGAGATGGTCCACGACGGAACAATCACACGCGAGCTCGCCATCCGGGTCCTACTGCAGTTCGACGAGGTTCGTCCGTGAACGCTAACTGGCAGACATGTTCTTAAGTCTGATAAGTCCCCGGGTGTTTTGACATTGCGTTGCGTGCATTGTCTTCCTGTTTTCAGTCCATGAGCACCGCACTGGATCAGAAGGTGACAAGCAAGGCCATCTTCAAGGTTCGATACTACACTACTCAATCTCTGTTTGGTGACAAACAGACATACATTCATTATAAGTTTAGAGTTTGAAGGGATCATGGTTGTTACTACCTGCCAGTGTACTCACTACTGATGCAAACCACTGAAGTAGTGAGGACGCGCCTGTGGCGCGTTGGCTCGGTGCGGCAGTGGCCGCCCGCCCCGCCCGGTTTCGACTCCCGCTGGGAGCGTTTATCGGGGGACCTCACCTACACGCGGCACTGTTCACAGGAACAGTGTCCGTGGTACTGTTCTCTGAACAGTAGCCAATTTGTGGAGGGCTATAGGGGCTGTCCTTTATAGACAGTAGACTGAGCCCATTAAATCAGTCTGCCCCAGTTCAAGCTACGGAGCCAATTTCCACCGCGGTTCGAGAGTGGTATTGTGGTGTGCCCACCACCGCAGGGATTTCCCAGAAGATCTAGGCTCGCGGAGGCTCAAGTCTTAGTATAGATCTGGTTAGGTCTAGCTTGCGCACGGGTGGCGTGTGTGTGTGGTGGCGTGTGTGTGTGAGGAGTGTGTAGTGCGTGAGTTCAGATACTACAAGATGTACTAAGACCAGGAAATCTCAAAAAAAAAAAACCACTGAAGTAGTACTTATTGTTAGAAATAGGATTAGCTTAAGCCTTAAGCTAACTAGGCAGTTACTTTTGTCCAACAGCCATGTCTCTTCGAAGGGACACAACCTTGTAAACCGTCTTTATTGGTGCCTGTTCGCTGGGTATATATACCCCTCAATCATCAATGAAATCAATAGTTCATCTTTCAATATTTTTACTCTAAACACGTTATCAGCACTGCCTCCACCGAGAGCTAACATGAGAGATTGAGAAGAGGAACGAAAGAATTATTGGCGATGAACCTTAGTCGTCTCCGCCGGCGTCTTCGTCACTGGCCCTCGTCTGCTCGCACCGGCGCGAACAATCACGGCGTCCCACGCCCGCGGTAGCGGTCCTCGACCATGCTCACACGAGCGCAGAGGCAACGCCGGCCCCGGCGCGGGTCCTCCCGAGACGGCCGTGGCCCTCGGCCCGGTTCCTCGTGGTGGCGTGGCAACCTAGGCGCGGCGAAGGCGACGCCGGCCGCGGGCGCCGCCGGCGACGCAGCGGTAACCTCCGACCACCAACCCGCAGGGCCGATGTTCTTCAGAGCACTGCAACACGGCCAGTGCCCCGCGACGCCCACTGGCAACGCGCGGTGCGCTCGTCCTCTAGGCGGCGCCAGAAATCAATGCAACGAGTCCACCCTTCACACCCCTTCTCCTCAATCGGCTCCACAACAGAAATTTATGCGGCGGCCACAGCGACCGGCCGGGTTGCCATCGCACAGCAAAGTTGGGCAGAAGCGAACGAATCCATTGATTGCTATCCACGCAGGAAGGATAGGAAATCTTATCTCTTGGATGTTTTTCGTTTACTCCTTCAGATTTAGTAATTTATGCAAATGTCCCTGTAGTTTCTGGTTCAGACTCTAGGCTAAACTGATACAAATTAGCTCTCTAGCTTTTGCATGTTACAGACGAGTCATCCTATTCATGGGACTTTGCATATTTTTACATTACCGAGATTTTCGACCAACTGCTTATTGTTGTTTACATTTAAGCCTTTAGCATTACAACTACTACAGATCATATGGTCTTGCTAAATTGCATGAAACAATTATAATTATGTACGATTTTACATCATGTAAAAGTACCACGTCAAGCCCTCAAACTTCCACATATTGGGCTAGAATATTTTACTCAAATTTCGCATATTTCTGAAATATATACTGTTGTATATATTTGCCTCTAGCACTTTATATAACATGCAATTTGATACAACAATTTTATTTTGCAATTTAAATCAATTTTTTGTGAAATTCTCATTGAAAATATGAATACAATTGTCAATAAAATATGTGACTACCTCAAATTTAATCTTTCATTATCCACCATGTTTTAATGAGAGATGTACTCCATAAATATGGGAAAAAATCTACAATGTATTAACTTACTATTTGAGATCAACACACATATATGGCATGGAAGCACTAGCTTAACATTCAATTGTTCCTCTAGAGCATACTTGTTGTTTACCAAATAAATTTTTTTACTATCAAAGTAAAATTGAATTCCGACATGATCACTATATGCTTCATTTTACATTGGTATTACATAAAATTATGGAACCTACATCATAGAACTATTATCGTGTCATATGTCTATCAAGATAAAATCCATCATACATGCCACTAATTGAGTTTCTCACAAAACTACTATAGGTTCTCCATTATATGGTGATAATTATATTCACCATAAATAACCAATGTGAAAATACATATCTATGCTTTGGCAATTAATTTAACATCTCCCATCACTTTGGGTAAGAACTCCAAAGCATTGATAGAAGTATCATTTAATATCTCAATATTGAATGTCTACTCCATGGTCATTAAGGAACTACCTCGACCATAAATATGCTCAATCGAAGCATTTTCATAAACTAATTTACTATCAGAAAGAATGAGTTGCATGATCATCTCATGCGGGGCTAGAATCTCCATCAACGGAATTCACTTAACTCAATTAGATGAGACAAATTGGATAAATATCTATTCCTCTTTAAATCTCCACCAACAAGATATTTGTTGTATAAACACAATGCCAATAGGTTCTCATTCACTTTTGAGGATTTCTAATCCATTGTAGTTATTAAGTTCTGTTGTCTATAAAATCAGCTCCAAGTTTATATTTTGTGATTAGGTAGTTTTCAAATATAAGCCTGATTCAAATACCTCAATGAACTTTACATCCTACTTTGATGGTAATGTAAAAACATTATCGTCTTTATTTCAGGCTATATGATGCATTCTTATAAAGAATCATTAGATACACCCTACGGTTGATATATAGCGCTACCTGAAATTCAACTATTACTCATAATACTAAAAATCTCAATAGTATTGAAAAGAACTACGAGAAATCAATGTAAAGTGGAGGTAAAATGACAAGCAGAAACATAGTGGATCTATCAAAGGGATAAGATAACTCTCAAGTTTATCAAAGATGTTATTGTATAAATCATTATACATATGAAATCCCGATTCCCAAGCATTTTGGTTGGGTTATTCCACAAGTTGATCATCAACAAGTTAAACGGGGTAATTTTGAAGCTCACTTCAAGAAACACCGTACTATAATCTTGTTACGATTATACTTATGATCTTCATCATGAAGAAAACGCGGGCATAATACGGTTGGAGATACACTCCTTTAGAATACTAGTTTCCTTGTGGAATAAAATTCCCAAGACATTTTGGAGACCTTGTTTAGTCTCATACCTATCTCAATAAACCCATATTTATACTACCATATGTGGTATTTTGTCCATTAATATCATGTTTCTCATACATGACATTTCAATGTATGAACTAAATTCATACTAAACTTTGTTGCGTACAAACTAATTTTTTGGATCTTCATGAATTTAAGATTTGTCATAATCGCCTTGGTCACCCATTGTTGGGATAATGCGACAAATTACTGAAAATTCTGTTGGTCACAACTTAAAGTTGCAAAGTTCTCAAGTCCACTAGATTCTACACGCACCTCATGTGCCATAAGATATTTTTTTAAGGCTCTCTCACCTTAAAATTAGAATGTAGCCACTCAAATTTCTTGAACTCATTCAAGAAGATACATGTGGACTGTTCAACCACTTTTTGGGTCATATAAGTATTTCATGGTATCCGTAGGCACATCTAATTGATGGTCTTATGTGAGTCTAATCTCCACAAACCCATGATTTTACTACTTTATGCTCAAGTTATCAAATTAAGAGAAAATTATCATAACATATTGGCTTAACCAATTTGATTATCGCTTTCATGAGCATTTATGATTTTACTGAGTACCTCTTGTACATACCTAGAATGGTGTAACTAAATTCTTTATTAAAAGAAGCAAACTAATTAAATGACCACTTCAACAGAATTTTAATACACCAACATATTGTTGGATACATGCGGTCTTACAGACCGTAGATCTAGCCAGATCACAACAGTTGTTTATCATATTGTTTCCCCTTGCAGTAAATACGTGAAAATCAAACAAGTATTTCCCATCTGCGATAATTCGGTTATATACCGATATCACCACCCCAACGTACATCATGGGCCCCCACATCAATTTGGGATCTACGTGAGAAATAATAGAGGTATAATTGATTATCCGTTAAATACCTCAAGACCCTAACAAGGGAGTTATTGATAGCCCGTACGCTGATTGCATTTGCAATAAGGACATTTTTCGGCATTAGGGGGAGATTAGTACCACAAAGAATGCCGATAAATAAATAATAAATGTCATAGACTTTCAGTCCTATATTCACGTACTTGAAAATCTGAATGATAACTTCAGTCATAAATTTGCAACACATTGCAAATCTGCCACATACATTTACTCGTGACAAATATGTCACAAAATCATATTATGCATGCAACCAATGTGCCAAAAGAGTGAAGGTACCTAATGTAACCACTTTCCTCCGAAATGAGAGTAAAAGGGGGAGAAAATTGGCCACATGAGATAGAAATTCTCACATGCTTCCGCGGAACAGAGGAAATTATATCCTCAACAAGTAAATGTAGTTCAACCTCAAGTTGAATAACACATAGTGGATGCTCATCATCCAAACCCAACACAAATGTGCACATGATTTTAAGTGTTGGGACGTCGAAACACCTTGACTCCATTGTTATGGGAAATCATGAGGAGTTAAAATATTTTAATCACATTTCCACAAATCTTATCGGTTCAACAGAATCATACAACAAAGACTACATTTTGTCGACAAATATTTAATTCTTAAAATTGCTAAAACTTAGGGCCCTGAACCAAAGTCCATGGCAGAGTGCCTAATGCACTCATATGTTGGTTCAACTAGAAGGAGGCAATTGAATAAGAATAGCACTCGCTCAACAAGAGAGGTATCTACCATAGCCTACTCCTCATAAGCACCTTCCCTCTGGAAGACAAATGATTTTTTTGTTAACAACGAAAAAACAATGAGGTGGTGAAAAAGCGAGGCTTGTAGCACAAGGGTTCACGCAGAGACCCGACATCAATTTTATATGATGTAACATACCCTATTGGTATAAGTGGAATTACGTTTCGATATTCATATTATTGGCAGTTAAAAATAAACTATCCATGCAGCTGATGGATGTGGTGATTACATAATCATATGGGTCACTAAATTTGGATATCCATGTTAAAGTCCTTAAGACTTATAAATCCAAATCCAAAATTAAATCGCAACATATGTGTAATAATACAAAGTCACTCTATGACTTAAAATAGTCAAACACAAATTGTGTGGTACAATTGACTATAAGAGCTCCTTCTTATAAAGGATTACTCGTACAATAATGATTGCTTATATGTAGTCATAAACAAAATCCCTAATTGGATTCTACATGACCTTTGTATATATCGATGCTTTTATCATCAAAGTCTATAATATACATCAAAGGTCCTTGCAATCTTATCAAGACGGAGATTTGGATTGAACCAAGTATTAACCAAGTTTATAACTTGAGTATATTCCTTCGGAATACATATCTATCAGTCTTTACATGTCCATAAAATTTTGGAGAAATTACATATGAATAAATAAAATTAAAGATACATATGGTCACAATATCCCTAACGGGGATAAAAATTCATTCATACATTGTAGTAGTGATGAAGTGATATTGGACCTCTTGTTCCATATCTCAATACAAAGTACATCACGAATGCGAATGTTTCGTTGTCAACTTCTTTAAAGTGCAAACCCCAACCCAAAGGTTGGTGTAAGTAATATCCTCCGATATATTTAAGGCACAACTGATCTTGATTAATTCTCGTAGAAATATCAAGATGTGACCATTGTGTAATCTACATTGGCTATAAAATTACCCGATCCCGAAAATGCCATATCATAGACTGAATTCAATGAAAGAACCTTCTAAAATAAGAATACAAAATACACTTTAATGGCTTCATATAATGATTGACCATATTCAAGATCATGTGGTTAAGATTCAACAGAATCACCCACCATTATCTATCAGATAATACCACTTGTATTGCTTAAATGCATAAGGGTTAAATTAATATTTTTCAAACTAGGAAGATAAACACTTTGCAAACATATCATGTGAAAATCTAACAGATTTATTCACAGTGTTTTACAGATTCCCATATTCATGAATTTAAGTTCATGGATTGGTGTGAGACAACTTATAGATTTGCAAAGTTCAGGGGGAGTAAAACTCCCAAATTACAACCCGGTAATGATCATTAGATCATATATATTGTACTCTTTTTCCCTTAATGAGTTTTCCCTAATGGTTTCTCATAAAAGGTTTTTAATGAGACGATATAAATACAAGTGTTAAGATATGCGACATTGTTTTCTCCTTATATTTTTCCTATTGGGTTTTAAAGGAGTTTTCAGTGGAACATCATATTGCACTCTTTGCAATATTTACACAAGATATATGTCGTACCTCCTATTTTCCCCACTGGGGTTTTTAAAGGAAGTACATAAGGCATATTTATTGTTTTCCAAACTCATTCGTGAGGTTTTTCCCTTCTCTAAGGTTTTCTCATATGAGTTCTCATGGAGACAATAATCTTTACATGTTGTACTATTTTCTCCTTATTTTTCCCAAAGGGTTTAAAGGAGTTTTAACAACATATCAAATACAACTCTCCTCATATTTTTCCCACAGGGTTTTTGGGGGAGACATTTTAAAGATGATGACTTTCAAGATGATGAATATTTACAAAGAGCACCATTGTTTACAAGGACATCCTCATATATAAGTAAGAAGACTATGCGAGAAGATATTGAAGATTACACATGAGATTTTCAAGAAATGGCGTTGTCCAAGGGGGAGTGTTAGAAATAGGATTAGCTTAAGCCTTAAGCTAACTAGGCAGTTACTTTTTGTCCAACAGCCACGTCTCTTCGAAGGGACACAACCTTGTAAACCGTCTTTATTGGTGCCTGTTCGCTGGGTATATATACCCCTCAATCATCAATGAAATCAATAGTTCATCTTTCAATATTTTTACTCTAAACACTTATGAAGTAAATAACCTTCCAAGTCATTCTCCAAGTCGCCACAGCGCAAATGCTCTTTTAGCTGCAGATTTCTCATCATTCTATGAAATGAGAAGCCTGAACTTGCTGAATAGCTGAATTAGGCAGGTGGTTAAACCTTATGTGGACGAGGGACACAGCATCATAGGTTAACGCCTTTTGGGCGGATCTGTTTGCTTTTCCTGAAACATAAAAATGTAAAAAATAAAATTCGATAAAAATGTAAATATGTGCTCATAATAATTGCTTGGTATCGAAGATAAACTCTGTGCGACATGATCAGCATCGATGTATGTGGACTGTTGTTCTTCCTAACCTTGGCAATTTTTGGAGAACAACATACTTATGTGTTCCACTGTATATTGGCTCGAAGACGCTATCCCAAGTGGTTTAGAAATCCGGGGATTCTCACTTCTGGGCTGGTCTCATGGCGACAAAAAATGTCTTATTCCGCCATGGTACTTTCTCCATTAAGAATGGAGCACAAATACGTTTCTGGGAAGATGTTTCGTTAGACAATTCTTCCTTAAATGAACAGTATCCTGCTTTGTATAGTATTGTTCGTCGCAAAGGTGATACCATTGCAACTGTAATGGCTACCTCACCCCCGAATGTGACGTTCAGACGGGATTTACTTGGACAAAGGCTATTGACATGGAATGCTTTAATTCACTGCCTTGGAGATATTCACCTATCGTCTGAACCGGACGAATTTAGATGGAATCTTCATGTAGATGGCACTTTCTCAGTCAAATCTTTATACAATGTGATCCTTCATTTTAATATACCAGTTGACAATAATAAGAAAATTTGGAAGATGAAGATACCATTAAAAATTAATTTTTTTGGATGGTATCTGCGTCGAGGAGTTATTCTTACCAAAGACAATCTTGTTAAGCGAAATTGGCACCGATGCTCACGGTGTGTTTTCTGTCATCATGATGAAATCATTAAACATTTTTTTTCAGTGCCATTTCGCGAGATCTATATGGTCAGTCATCCAAGTAGCGTCTACCCTGTATCCTCCGACTAGTGTAGCCAATGTCTTTAGCAATTGGCTTCACGGTATCGATCCGAGGTTTAAGTTGCTTCTTAGGGTGGGGGCGCTAGCAGTTATCTGGATGCTTTGGCTATGTATTCTTCGTTCGTGGTTACCTCTTCAGCGAGTGGAGAACCGAGACCTATTTACGGAGGTCTGTACACGGTTGGAGGCTACGGCGAGGGATACTTTTTCCCTACATGGGTGGCAGCATAGTCTACGGATTGCAGCTCCACCCTCACCTTAGGCGTTATATGATTCATCGCTTCGATATGTATTTCACCTAGTTTTTTCTTTATCTTGTAACTTCAGATACTTAAACGGCTGTGTGCATCCTGGTTATGCAGAGGCTGGATGTAATTGCTTCTTCTTTTTTCGAGAATGAGATGTAATTGCTTCTCAAAGTAATAAAGCATCGAAAAAAAGCTATCATGTGTAATGACAGATTCCTTACTGACTGAAGTAGCATAGCACCTTTTGTGTTGTTTCAGGTAGTTGCTTTGTGTTTACCATGCTTACCTACTTTGCAAGCTTCAAGTAGCCAGATATATCATGCTTCTTGCTGAAATTTATGAGCAGTCTGTAATCATCCTTTCATCGACACTTGACTGCATTTACATGATGTTATTCATCTTGTCTTCGTAGGGCCATCTACGCTCTTACAGGAAATGCGATAGTATATGGACATTCAACTTAAGAGACGCGACGTTCAGGAACGAAGAGATTTCAGAGACATTCCGCAACATGAAGATCGTGGCGTATGGTTCCAATTTGACGAAGCCTTAAGTGCCTCCGCAGCAGAAGAAACTTGCGAGTAGACGAGTGCTTCTAACGGCAGTCAGTTTCTAGCTAAGCAAGAATCGCCACGTGCAGACCAAACAGCAGACCGAATCGCTTATATTGAATTGATTTCACAAGCATCCACTCATGGAACAACGCTCTTCTTCCGTCAATAAGACTTGTGGATGACTGCAACAGAGAGTAGAATGTTATGACATGTTTATGAATTTTGATAGTTCTAAATCTCTGTAACGCAAAGTGCCTGGTTATACTTTGTTATGAGAGTCGTCAAACTGCATATATCCTATGTTTTTAGATTCAGAAATGTTTGTTTCTACACCTATCAGTTCACCAATGTAGATCTTCTTGAAGTAACTAGAACAAAGATGCACGCGTTGTCGCGCCCCTTCATACTCGAGGATACGATTTTATAACTTTTGAGCAGTTTTATAGGTATTAGCACTGAAGTAAATGAAATTCACCACCCACATTCTAAAATATTATACCTGCACTCGGAAAACGATGATTTTGTTTGACACTCTTTACTTTTTGGGTTATTCCTTTCTATAATATGGACTCCAATAAATGGAGAAAAATGTTGTATTTCGTTTGTGCCCATGTTGCACAATAATTAAGATGCAGGTGTATCTTTACACGATTGCTCCTTTTCTTTTTTTAGGGATAACTCAGTTGCTCCTCAATCTACAGTTAATGCCAATGGAAACAAGATGTCGTAGTAAAAATAATCCTAATTGTGTTGTGGAGTAAATTCAAAAATGGATGTATAATTATAAAACCTAATATTCTAACTTCTAAGGCAATAAAATCTCGATCAAGCTGAACCAGTGGTGCAAATCTCGTTTGTAGCAATCTGCGCTTTTTCTTAAAGGCTTATTACCAAAGGAAACAAGCTTACCTCGAGACAACGGAAATAAGACATGAAAGTAGCTAATCGGTTAGCACTTTAAGATTTCACATGACCTAGAAACTTATCTTTCCATGTGAAATCTTTCAGACGGATGTTTCATAATAGGATGTTTCATAATCATGTTAGCACTTCTAGGTCAACTTGCTCTGCATTGTCTTATGTCCTACAACAATAAAGAGAACAATTGGTTACAAAAACATTATACTTGTAGCACGGGGAAATGGAGACATACAACAGCTGGGGAAAAATTAGAAAATGAAAGTTATTTAAGGAGTGGGAGCTCACACTTGCGTTTTCTCTCATGATTCATGCTTAATATTTCCATATTGTCTCTAGAATGAACTTTCAGAGCAACTGGTAATGAGAGAATCTTAACTAAATTGAATAGTAGCCAATGTGAAATGCTCATAGTAAATAATCAGTTAAAATACAGAAAAATGAATAAAATCCCAAGTAAAGAAAATAATCAAATTATAGATAGAGAACAAGATCACTTAAAAATCATGCTGAACTAAAACAATATCTGTTGTGAATATCTAACAAGTGAAAATTCGTAATAAAAAAAGGTCCACTGAATGGGATCATATTTGGTCCTCTCATGTTTGCATTGTGTAGCCACAAAACATAACATATTAGAAGCATGTGCTACGCACACAACGTTTTGATTTGTACAATATAAACATGTGAGATGAGAAAGCTTGATGCACAGCAAACTAACATGGTACCAGATTAAGCATACAAGAATAAGACAAAAAAAATCATGGTCAACCAGTAGAGAATGATTTCTACATGCCATCTAAATCCAAAAGTTTGGTTTTTCACGGGCAGCCCCCATGCCACTAAAACATGGAAATAAAGGTAATTGCTCCTATTAACTAACCTACTATCACAATAAGAGAAAAAATTCCAAGGCTTTGTGGGATTATTGGTACATATCGAGTACGCCACGAATCCCACGATGATCTATATATCAGATCGAGTATTTAGCAAGATATTCACCAATCCCCTGTAAGAGATAGAAATCAAACAACTGCATAGATTCAATCGAAGAGCATAGCTGGGTAAAACCTGATGCATAGGGCAGAAAATTAATAAGGACATTTGCTGCCCCTAGCACATCCACGAAACACATATCTGCAAAAGGAAAAAAGTGGGATAGATAAACGATTAAACATTACGAGTACAGACTGCTCACGGATGGAAGGCGAAGAACAACGGTTAGCCCTTACCTGTTCGGTACTTCGGTGTGGACTGTCAAGCATGCACCGTGGAAGATGATTGCCAGAGGTCGCCCCTGCCTTCTCCTTCTCTTGAACCAGACACACCGCTGCATCCCCTGCCTCCTCCGCGTCGTCCTCGAGCCGTTGACACCGCATCCTCATCCAGTCATCCTCTGCATCGCCCGCCGCCGTCGCCATCTTGCCCATAGTCGTCGCCGCCATGATTCTGCATAATAACAATAAAAAAAATAACAAGATTCAGGAGCTATGCATTCCGGGGAAACAGAGGAAGAGAAAACAATCTGCAATAAGGTTAGGAGTGAGGAATCAGAGGAGACGAGCAAGAAATAAATCAGGTCCACCACAAATTGAAAGAAAGGAAACGGCAAGATCAGTAGTGGCGCACCTTCTGCGATTAATTGCACGAAGCAATTGCGGCCACCACACGCACGGTGCCTCATGGTCTTTCGAGGTGTTTGAAAGCCCACACAACTGAACCGACGAACTGGCCCAATTTAGCAATAACCACAATACGGCCCGATTCACAGGAGGACGTCCAGGTTGTTCTCCAGAGTAGCGGCCCTGTTATTTATGTTGGGCTGACCAGAACGCAAAGCATAGACCGAGTGAAAATGATCTGGAGTGTCAATTAGATCCATCGGACGGCTGATACTCTCAAAATGCTGTGAGAAGGCGTAGCTAGATGAGTTTTACTGTTACTTAATATACATGGAACGGTGGTTTCGGTGTTTTTCCGTCAATGATATGATTTGGTTGATGACTGAAACTAAGAGCAGAATGTGACATTTGCGATGCTAAATCTCTGATACGCTGCAAATATTATTATTTTTGAATGTGAACCCCAACAGGGGATCGAATTCCTAGAAGTTCTAGGAGCAACATTAGGAAGAGGTTGTAATGAGGTGTTCGATCATAATCGGAAGGCTGCAGCCAAACAATTTACAATTAATTTGCTGTCGTATCTAAATTTAATTTCCAAATAGTGTAGTACGAAACTACGAATTCGGTCTAGGTACGGTTCCGTTCGTTTTGACCGATCCGATATGTTCTCACCGATTAAAGGTCTCTCCACCTTGCGGAGGACGGGCCAGCGCAGCTGCCATGGCACCAATGCGAGTCCGGTTTGACCGTCACTCCGCCGCCGCGGCCAGCACGCATCTCCCGCCACCGGCGGACGTGGTCTTCGAGATCCTCTCGTGGTTACCGGCCAAGTTCTTGAGACGATGCCGGTGCGTGTGCACGTCCTGGCGCGCCCTAATCTCTGACCCGGCCTTCATCGCCGAGCACAGGTCCCGCGCCGAGCCGCTGCTCGTCGCCGTGACCGACTCCATCCGCGGCGGCACGGTGGCCACCACGTCCGTGCAGATCATGGACACGGACGGCTATGTCGTGCGCTTCGTCGACCTAGGCGGTCTGTGGACGTTCCGCGCGAGCCTCGGCGATCTTGTCCTCGTCACCTCCAGCCCAGGCCACGACTCGCGCGCCGCCATCAGAGTGATCGATCTAGCTAGCGGTGGAACGATCCTGAGCTGCCCGGGACCGGCTGCCGAGGCAGCGGACCACGTAACCACGTGGTTCGGCTTCGGCCGCGCCGCCCGGTCCGGCGTGCTCAAGGTCATCGCATCGTGTCCCGGTCCTTCTGGCTTGGTCACGACCGTCTGACATGCGAGGTCCTGACGGTAGCCAGCGGCTCCGGGTGGAGGCGGACGCGGTCGCCGCCGCCCGAGGTATGTGACTCGTATGACTTCCACGACGGGGTCGCGGTCGACGGTGTCCTACATTTTCTGTCCCCATGTGCATGTCAGCACGGCATACTCTGCTCTGACCTGGAGAGCGAGGAGTAGACGGCCATCCGCGGACCAAAAGGAGTTTTCAGGCGCAAGGAGGAAACCAGCTTAGCCGAGCTCAATGGCGCCGTGTGTATGGCTCATGCAAGGCGGCACACCGTCAACCTATGGCTCCTGGCTGACACCAGCAAGAACGTTTGGGTCAAGGCCTACACGATCAGGGTGGATCGTATCGTCCATCTTCCGACGGATCGCGTCGTCGACCTTGTGCCTTTGAGGGTGATGCGAGGAGCCGGTGAAAATCTGCTCTTCTACTACCGTCCTGACTACGGATCGGCGGCGGTTTTACGACTGTATGATCCTCGTTCAGGGAAATGCACGGACGTGGAAAATGTACCGATCGGCATCGATGGTAGAATCGGCCTTTGCAGCTCGTCCTTGGATCCAAGATCATATATGTAGCCACCCCTAGCCGAATCCTCGTTTTCTGATTTTTCAAGCATTCTTCTTCTAAGGTGCCGAATTGATGAATCATTTGAATTGGCTTTCTGCTTCACATTGATTTTGTTATTGCTCCCTAATGTCTCAATGAATAAAAATTTAGGAGTGTTGCTTTCAACTTACAGTGCATCTTTTCAGCAAGGTAGATCAATAACTGTGTTGTACTTACACGAAAATTTAACATACACTGCATCTTTTCACGGCCGTCGGCACGAGTTGAAAAACTGCCTCCAGGGTCGCTCTCATGGGCGACTCCAGACACGATCCAAATACTTGCCAAACTTACCTCCCTTCACCCGTCTCCTTCCCCTCGCCGTCACCGGTGGTTGCCGATGTGCCTGCGCGGTTTGAAGGCGACAGCGAGGCCCCTTCCACGTGTGCGAAGAACCTATGTTTTGGTGTCTGTGGCGACACAGGTATGTTTTTGAAAACTGGCACCACATTTCTATTTGCGATTTTATTTTTTGAATTATTTTCGTTTTGCGTCTTGGTGCGCTGGATGTTGAGCCGTAGGCCGCCAGATTGGGGAAGGGCGCCGAAGGGTTGGGGTAGCCAGTGTCACGATCGGGGCAAGGCGCGTGAAACTCGACGAGGGCGGCGCTGAGGCAAGGCTGTCGACGAGGGCGCAGGGCGAGGTGGCATAGAGGCGGGTCTGCCGACGAGGGCGAGGTGGCACAGAGGCGAGGCTGCAGTTGAGGGCGTGAAGGCGATGGTGAGGTGGGCGCTAAGGATGGTGAGGGCAAGGTCGTCGGGTCAGGGCATGGACGAATGGGGGGAGGCATGGAGGAAGAGAAAGAAAAGGCAGGAAGGAAGGAAAGGAAGAGTGGGAGGAGGCATGGAGGAAGGAGAGGAGACAGTTGAGAAGAGGCGGATGTGTGGACAGAGATATGGTGGAGTTAGTTGGGTAGGTGGCCGTTTCAAAATTTGGAAACGACCAGTAGCACACCACTACTCTCGGTGCGTCACTGGTAAGTTTTGCCTCTTTTGATATTTTTTCATGAAATCTAAAACCTCTAAAACTCTATTTTCCTTTTTGGTTTTGAGAAACCTAAAAAAACCATTTTTTTCTTAGGCTGCTAAAATGGAATGTTACATTTTTTAGATGGTTTTTCATACGAGTATATTTTTTCATCTGAGGTTGTATGCAAAATCTGCAGCCGTTATGCCGAAAGATGGCGTCGTTTTTGCAAAAATATGTTGAAACTCATGTTTGTTATTTCTTTCTAACAACTAGATCATGTAACATAACTACATCTCAAAAGATTCTTAAATTTGAAATTTCCATTACTTTTCCTTTATAAATTTTAAAACTAAAAAGATGATCCACGAAGGGAGGGGTGAGGACGCCACTGGCACGTGAGTGTGGCACACCAGCCAACCTAATCCAGACATACTAGTGACACGCTATTTCAGGTAGTATGCCGCTGGTAAGTTGCTACCAGTAACACGCCTCCAATAAAATGCTAGCAGTGACACAGATTTATGGTGCGCCACTTGTATATAGCAATCATATACCGCTGGTAGCAAATTTACGAACAGCTATTTTCCTGATGCGTGGCGGACCGGCGTGTCCGGGGTTGGGATCTTGGAAATCAGATGGTGCTTTGGCCGTCAGATCTTGCCATCGGGTGTTCAGTTATTCGCTTATGGCCCAACGAGACTTTGGCAGAAAAAAGAAGGCGTAATATGTACACCTCTTAGCAAAAGCCACTAGGAACGTTCGAAACACCATTTAACACACTACTGAGGCCTTGGGTTCCGATTTTCTCTCGTTTAATCATCGATTTGGTAAATATTCGCATAAACTTCTTTTTCCCGCCGTCGATGCCGCCATGATGACAGACAACGCCTCTTCCTTGCGCGTGGCAATCGTCACATGGTTGCCGCCGAGACTCGTCGCCGTAGATGGTAGATGCCACGCCACTCCAGCTTGGTCCCCACACGAGAAGCACGCGGAGACCGCCGCCCAGCCACCAACAAAGACGTCCACACGAGAATCCGTACAGCTGAGGTATGTCTCCCAAGATGATGCCCCACCGGGGTGATGATGCATACGTCACCATCATGTGAACCTTGAAGCCCTCACAACGTGTCCAACGAGGACTACGACACCCACATGCCCGTTGTCAATGGTGATCTCCCTTGGATATGAGGTTTTCCACGGAAAGAGCGGAGTGAAAGACACCAACGCCTCCAACGAGAAACACGACACTCACCGTCTCCTCACCATGGACCGCCACACCCCATGACCGAATCTGCCACCGGGAAGACACCACGAGGCAGCACCACCACCGACCAGATCTATTGTACCAACAAGGAGGGCAGTCAACAACGAGGGAGGTCACCTCATGCTGTGACCGGCTATGGCCACACGCACACACCGTACCGAGACGCCCGTTGAAGATCTGCCGCCGTAGTCGCGCATCCAAGGCACGACGGAGGGAAGGCGACGGCCAACCCTAGATTGCTATTGGGAGTTTGGGGGTGGGGGAGTTCGAGAGAGAGGGCACCAGTAGTTATTCCACGGGGAGAAGATAACGGAACAAAAACAAAACCAAGGTTCAAATAAAATTTGAAAAAAAAAACCCAGCAGTATTTAATATCTACGGTGTCTGAATATTTTCAGATACGGGGTAAATCTGAATTTAGTAAAACTTTGAACACGGTCTAAGCTGAGTTTCCTGCTAGGAGTCACCAAACAGCTGCGCCTTAAAATAGCGTCACATGGTCAAACGAAACGGCCATTCATTATCCCTTAATTAATCAATCAGAAAAAAAAAACAAATCGACGAAAAAGAAACTCAATTACCACCGTCTCGGCGTCGTCGTCGTCGTCGTCGTCGTCGTCCGGCCCACGCGCTCCGACCAAGCCCTAGCCCTAGCCCCGCCAGTTCATGGTGGGCGGGCTGCGAGATCTGTAGGGCTCGCCGGCGGGACGAGATGGACGCCCAGAACGACGGCACGGGGACGCCGGTGCTCCTCAACGTGTACGACCTCACGCCCGTCAACGATTACCTCTACTGGCTCGGCTTCGGGGTCTTCCACTCCGGAATCGAAGGTATCGGTTCCTTCCCTTTGTTTTTTCCAGCGGATTCTTCCATGCCCGTGATTCTGGCCCCCTGTTAGTATGGGTACCACGGCGGATTTAATAGAGATGACAGCTATTTCATCTTCCCGACAAACAATTGGGTATGGTGCGATTTTGAACAGTTTTGCTATTACCGTTGCTGTTTTAGAATCAAATTTGCTTCAACTGTTTTGGATACCTTAAACGTAGAGTAATGAATTTTGTTGGACGATTTCCAAAAATATTTTGCCATGTCTGATCAATGCTAGAGAAAATAATGGGGGAAGGGGACGAATTGTGGATGATATCCGTGTTGGTACATTCTGTTTTGCATGAACAAAATTGATGACTTCTTATTGTTAAGGTTAGGTTCTTTGGAGATCCAGGGCAAAAAACTTCCATAGTCCAGTTTGCCATTCACTAAAATTCAAGAACTGAGAGCTGAGACTGACTGTAGGTTTATTTCACTGCGTGCATTGGTGAAATCAGGCCGAATCAAGCACGGCCGCGTGGGACATTTCACTTTTGTTTGCTATGGTTATATGTTTCCTTTTTGGAGAACCAAGCTGTGACCGGTTGGTTAGAGCACACACCCGTTAGCTCTCACACCGGCGTTTGAGGCGCAGCCTCCGCAGAGTGCCTCATTTCTTTCTAACAACGTATTGTTAAGGGAGGGAACATCACCCCCTTTAACTACTTTATACATATATATTTTTTCCTTTTCTAATGTGCATTCCAAAAGCTTGAACTCATGTTTTTTACCCATTTCCCGCCCTAATGAGCAGTTCATGGCATGGAATATGGATTTGGGGCCCATGATTTCTCTTCCAGTGGTGTATTTGAGGTGGAATCAAAATGTTGCCCTGGCTTTGTCTATAGAAAGACGGTGTGGCTAGGCACAACTGACATGTCTCGGGAAGAGTTCCGCTCGTTCATTGAAAAACTAGCAGGGAAGTATCATGGAAACACATACCACTTGATTTCAAAGAACTGCAATCATTTCACAGATGATGTCTGTAAGAACCTGACTGGAAAACCCATCCCTGGCTGGGTGAATCGGCTGGCCAGAGTAGGTTGGTATCACTATCATTATTACTTTTACATCCTGGATTGCTGAAAAATCATAGCTAAGTGGCTAACTGGTTGCATTTTCTCTCTCAAAACTCTAGGTTCGGTTTTTGACTGTCTACTGCCAGAAAGTGTCCAGGTTTCTCCTGTTGGACGTGTCCCAACCCTTCGTCCAATTATTGGTTTGTATCTCCTTAATTTTAATCTTCCGTTTCCTTTCAAATGACACATCTATAGTTTCTTTCTGTTTGTGTCTTTTTCTTGTGAAATATCATGAGGCTACGAATGGAATGTTGTTGTATGGTTTGCTTTCCCTTTTAAAAAAATAGGCTCCGCCATTTTAGTTCATTCTGATGTGGTCCTTTTCCTTATCGTTCCAGATGTTAGTAATTTTAATCTACATGGTAGTTAAAATTCGATGTCACATTATTCATTTATCCTTCTTTCAGTCTGAACAATTATTGCCGTTAATCTTAGAATGTTGTAAGCACTGGTAACTTGCATATTAAACTATTTGTAGTAGAGTAATTAATTGCGTTACATAAGAATCAGATCGTGCTATCATTCAAAACATCATCTTGAATAACGCTCATAACAAATTCATTATTATATCTCAATTGAATTATCTTATGAGAAGGCTTTACAACACATGGAAACATATATGGCGTTTTGCATTTCATATAAATCATGCAGCATTTAAAATCTTCCAAGTTTTTTGTAGCTATAGGTGAATCGATGAAGTTCCCTTGAAATGAGAAAAGCTTTCTTAGTTTCATGCTGAATGAGCAAAGCAAAGATATCATAGTACTTCTCTTCATACCAATCATCTATTCCTGGCACGCAATAGTCTGCATGGGGCTGCCCAGAATGGTGCATGTAGGTCTGGATCGAAAAATCTAGTGGTGGAGGAAGCGTGCAAATCTATTAGTGTCACTTGTATAACATTATTGAGACAAAATGGTTAGTTCAAAACTATAATATTCCATGAATTACGAGCTATTTAAGTTTTTTTTTGGAACCATTTGCTCATTTAAGTTACCCTTGTAAACCCCCTAAAAAGAACAACCACAATTTTTTTATTAAGACACAGGGATTTTGTAAATTCTATGTCTTCTTTTACTGTATGATAATTTTGTGTGATTTTATTGCCCATGTTGATTGTTTCCTCTTAAATATCATCCAGATGATGATTTGGGTTCAGTATCTTCTTCGGACAGCGATGAGGGTGATGAGGACAAGCACCTGTTGCCGGCACCATCCAGTGACTTGAATCCTGTAGATGTGCCATTGAAGCTAGCGAAAGATCTTCTTTGACACGTTCCATGTTTTTTTTTGGCAAAATTGACGTATCATAATGGCAACTTCTGGAGTTAAGGGCCATGAAGCGATGTTTCTAGGTGGTTTGACAGGACAGAACCGGGGAGCTTGCCACTGGTACAGCTAATTCCTGTTCAGAGTTTCGCTCTTCTAGCAGGTGTACAGATAGGAATGGCCATCTTCTCCAAAAGACAAGTCTAGTTACTTGCTGTTAACCGGTTCGTGCAGTGACTCTGCTGTATTGTCCTCACACGATGTTGACATCCCTGGTAGAGGTGCATGCTGTTAGTTTGTATTTCATTAAGCTAGATGGAATAGGCATCTCAAACATGATTGCCTTGGCAATGCTTGCCTCAGCCTGGTAATGAAAATACATGTTGTATCCTGCTACCATACATCCGTATCCATGTACGTGGCTACCTATTCATATTATTGGTGATTAATTGGGCAGTTCAAAGGTGCATCTGGGTGGACATGTTTTTCAAATGTGCAGTTTTTGATGAAAATAAGGCATCATTTTTCTGACTTGTGTAAAACTAAAGATTTAGTGATTTAAAAATTTCTATTGAGGAGCACTGAAGTTCTTATATGAAAGTGGACAAGCATAGAAATGACACAAACATTTACACCTCTAGGTATTTCAGAATTTTTTGACATTTTTGGAGCGCGGGCTTCCTCATGTGATTAATTTTGTCTAGCTACCAGCGAAGGTGATGACATGTTTTTTTTAAGCAGACTGGAGTACAAGTGTTGGAAACACATCCCTAGTTTTCCAATCCAATCCCAGTGCTGCATTCCTGCTGTAGAGGCTTTTTTTTTTTTTTGAAAGCCCTGCTGTAGAGGCTTGGCACGACCAAATCATATTCTAACACGGAGACTGCATTTGTTTTCCCAGTCTAAACGTCCACGTTGCTTTTCACCAAGCAAAAGGTCATGGCAGCTGGGTTTTTGGCATTCAAGATTCTGAAGGTTTATTAGGTGGGTCAGGAACAGGTAACCTGCAGAACATCACTGGTGTGGGCATGTGGCAATGTCATCCAAGGGGGACCGAATTATCCTTTTACGAATACGCTCCCTGTAAACAATTCTTACATATATACATATCAATGTTTTTACCTTAAAAGTGTGAACCAACAAATCGGCATTGATAAAACAATGGTGAACATTTACATGGACAAGGCTGACATCACGGTTACACACTTACACCGCACAGCATATACATATGCACAAATGATTAGTGGACAACAGGGCACAGCCTCTCTATATATTTACTTGATCTATAAAACACTTTTGCCTTTTTGAATGTGATCTATCACATACTTGATTCCTGGGATTGCCATAAATGTGCTCACCAGGCCTGGCGACTCATCAGTTAGCAACTTGCGTGTGTTGGCACAAGCTTTCTTTCCAGAGATCAGGGCTGTTCACTAGATAATGAAATGGTCGATAATATGCTTTATGACGTCGGCTCCTTCACTATGCATGACAGGATCTTTTACCTGTTCCAATTCCATTTGTAGGAGCACAACATTTCAACCTCAGCATTATGTTCTCAAACATTAGCAATATGAATATCAGAGCATGGGATTTGCGAGCCGAAGATGTACCTGAATTACACTGTGTGCCGCAGATCTTACTTTGCTATTGTGGAAGCTGACATCCACCTTTTCCCATGACACACGCTTAAGTCCTCTCAGAAGCAGTTCTACAAATTTAAGGATATGTGAGCCCACGTTGATTTATGCTTTACTGAAATAACATACTACATGCCAAATTATTACGACTTGCATTTTCTAATCTCTTGGATAGTACTACGGCCATTTGGGTTTACTAGGGTCCTTTCCAAATCTCAAAAATTCGTGATTACAAAGCCCGTCTTCCATTCCTCTCAGACAAGTTGGGGAAACTCGTTATGAAAGAATCGTAGAAAAAGATGACAGTCCAACCACAAGTTCAACACAGAACACCAGAACCTATGTCAGTGAGCAGAAAAGTAGGAGTAATGATTTATCTGAATTATTCAGGAATCTGTCCTTGGCGTGGTTTCATTTTTAACCATATCTGCCGACTTCATGTTACACCAAAACATTGTATAGACATAAGCATCCGAGGAAACATGTATAGTCAGGGACCCCATCCAACATGGCACATCACGTTAAGCAACCACAACATGACAATTGACACCGTCCTCAGATGTTCCTCATGCCCTGACTCTTGCAATGAGTTTGGCTAAACTGAGAAGCAATAGTTCTTGTTTTGGCTTCCTTTCATGTCTGTTGGGTTTCATATCTAGCCTACCCCAACTTGCTTGGGAAAAAGGCTTTGATGTTGTTGACAGAAAAAAGAAAGTATAGAACTTAATTGAACACACCAGGATCATCCCTCTATTAGGCATAACTATACAACCCGGCTTCAGTTGGGGCACCAAATCAACATAAAAAATTCTGTTTTCAATTGGGGCACCAGTACGCAATATTGTCACACCCTTTAAATTCACTTTATGCTCAAATTATGCCAGAAGAAACAGTAATGATAAGTGAGCTGTCAATCATAATGTTGTCCTTATATTCTCTTCCTGAATCGTGATCTATCATTTGTCAGATTTCATTTCTTTTTGTTTACAAGAACGAATTTGAACTTGAAAAGTTGGTTAAGAATGTTGAATGTTTTCATCAATTTTCATGTTGATTTGACTCTGGAGATAAATGTAAGCGTTTGTTACAAACAGGAACCGCAGATCTCATTCAGAAAATGGTATATAATGATACAAACGTGCATAAGATTTAGTATCACCACAAACTACCATCTAGTAATACATTAACAAAATGATACTGTAGTTCCAATAACACAGTTATGAAATTTTAAACCACAACTATGGTTTGCATGATATACTGGTATTTTATACGTAGTATTTTCCTCTAAGAATACTGTTGTCTCTAGAAAAACTAGTCAGAACAGAGTGAGATATAATATAATGCTAGTTTGGTCAAGATTGTAATACAAACCTTCTAGAGTGTAGTTGTCCTTATCCACAACAGCAATATCAGCACAATGATCAATAATTTCTGCTTTTGATAGTTCCTCATATACAATATGTGGGTAGATTTTGCTTGTTGAATCAACCCACTGCAGAAAAGAATTACATAATTTTACAACTGGCAAACTATATGAAAGGATTATATATAGGTTCACAATTACAGACCAAAATAAAGTTTTAACAGACAAAAGTTCATTAGCAGTACCTTGGGTAGTTCGGAGCACCCCCTGATTGATGAGGTCCTCCAGCCAACAATATCTAAATTGATAATAGTTACGGGAAAACCTCAAAATAAGTGCTGATGTCTACTGGTCTATTTAAGGAGTAAAGTAAGGATACGATCATAGCCAACATTGGAGTATGCAACTCTTCGCTTAAATGTTTGCAAAGCAGATCTACAATAAAAAAAAATGAGTAAGCATGAACAGTACAGGAACATTCACAATCCAAGCACATAGAGGCAGTTGGAAAAGACAAGCATACATGAACTGTAGGTCCCCACAATCATCCACCATACGTTGCAACAACGGAGGCTTTCCATCATCATTATCAGTCAAAAATAGGTGCTTGCCAGTCCTTCTGAATATGAAGTGAATGACGCAGCAAGCAATTTTTTCTATAGCGGTAACTCCAAAAAGGAAAGGAACCTGCATATTTGTTACAAGATCAATGATATAGGATGAACATATTGTACCATTGTATGATTTATCCAGTCATGAGTACAATGATGTAAGATAAAACTGAAGTAACTACTACCTGCTTGTTTCCTCTAGAACCAAGATGTGGTGATGCAACAGTTATGAAGTTGACGGCCTCAAGCCCATATATATCACCTCTGTTGTTATCACTCAAACTTTGAGGAGCATTTTCCAGTGCTTGCCTAGGTAGTCTATAAAGTCTCCCGATAGCATATCTTGCGACCAATCCCCCAACAGAATGCGCAACAAAAGATATCTTTTTGATCTGGGGTCTTTTGTTAACTTCTTCAATAACCTGACTTGCCAGACTTTTGCCATTAAATTGGGGGAGTGAAGACACAAAGCACGGGAAGGATATACATACTCAGCAAAAGAGCTAGATGCACAATGAAAAACTAACCTCTTGTGCCAACCGTTCTCCCATCACGTCAATGCCATCTAAAGTTAGTTTGTGCATGTTGCGGTTACTACCTATAGAATCAAAATATCATTGAGCTGACAGCAAGGAAATGTTCATAACCTAGAAAGATTTACTTCTATACTATAAAATAAAAGGGTGGTCTGCAATTATGCATGACTCCCATGAGATGCTGCAAGTACACGGAGAAAGAAAATCTTACGTTATCTGCCACAATAGGTTTCTAATTTCACTGTGACAATTAATTGGTTCTGCACAAGTGCACATAGCCTGCAAATCTGCAATGATGCTCCATTTTTTATCATACCAATTTCTACCAAGGAGAAAAAAATGTAACTTGAATGATAAAGGTTGGAACACCCAAACCCATCCGCAGTAGGTAAGAAGGACTGGTACTTGTGATATGCTAAGATGGCAATGTTATACTAGTCTTGGTGAATGTACACTGCACTGGAGGTGTGCTAATGCAATAGCTCGGTAGAGGACACACCAATAACTCAAAAAAAGATAGGAAAGGAAGGCACGCCAATGAGTAGATCGAGCTTACAATGAACTACGACTTTGTCTTGTAGCAACGTATCGAATTGCTCAGCTCCAAACTTCCAATCTGCCGTGCTGTACAAACAGCAAGAGAAAGATCAGCACGATGCGAAAGTAGTAGTAACAGCTCGCTTATTCATGGATGCAACATAAATGTGTGGACGCATTTGGGGGGAAAAACGTGTTAAGCTCGGCTAGTTAGGTACTCTGAATACATTGGATTGGAACCTAGCTTTTCCTGTTAGCTTGAACTGCCGAACCTGCCAAGTCCACGAGAACCGCATAGCGTCGTGGAGAGATAGTACTCCATCTCAATTCAATATGAGCATTTTAGTCAGCAAAGTAGCATTCCATTTCATTGTCAAAACATACTGAACTTTCAGCTCGCGTGGGCGTGTATCTCCGGTGGTCTAAACTACTACCGCTCCCCCATCCTTCCCAACAACTACTTAGAACTGAAAAACGAAAGTAGGAAATCAAGACAACTGCCGCGCCAATCGCGAATCTGCAGAGTTGTAAATACAACCGACGCCCCTCTACACGAGATAACTGTACGTGTTACTACGAGGACCCGGCAATTTTATTTTAGTAAGCAAAAAACGCCACCAAACTGAACACCAAATCGATACCAAGATCGCCCAACGAAGCCCGCGAGCTTAGTGGCCGTACCTCCCGACGATCCCGTGGACCATGACGACCAGGTGGTCGGCCTGCGCCGGCCCCGGCGTCGTCTCCCCGGCGGCCTCCCGGCCGTCTCCGCCTCCAAGATCGCCCATTTAGTTGCCCCGCCCGCAGACAGACACGCCGTGAGAGCGGGAAGGCGGGCGGAAGGTGGGCACGGGTGGAGGCACTGCTCGGGGAAAGGGCGGGTTGGGCGAGTCGCGGCTCCGGCTCCGCGAAGGCCAAGAAAACGAACGAATGGGAACGGCTGCCAGGGAGGAAAATGGATTGATATTGGCCGTCTTCGGAGGGTGACCGGTGGGGTAGGATCATGACGGGGACGACCTGTCGGAGAGGGTGGCGTGAACGCGTGGCGGTCTAATCCGAAGAAGAAAACACACCGGCGAAGATCCGAGGTACAAGGTCGACAGAAGGATTGGAAGCGCAACCACCGGCAGACCGGAAGGAGGTCGACAGAGGGCCTGTGCTCTTCAGTTTAAATCGCCGGCTACCCATCCGTCTGATTTAACATAAGCACAAAGTCTGGACCATTAGATTGTTACGACGTGACAATATTTGAAGAGTGTATTTTTCGCGATCAATAGTAAACACATGCAGAATGGTTGCGCCATGGCAAACGCAAAATATGTAACAGATACTTGACTTATGTAACCATAGTGTAACGAACCCCTTCAATTCCGTGAGATACACACAAGAGATTAGGGCTTGCCTACCTCCCGTCAGCAACGCCCCTGATCTGCCTCGTCGCCATAGAGGCGTCGTGGATCCCGGTTCTTGTCGGGGGCACGGCTCTGTATTTTGTTGTTTTCCTCGATCTGTTTAAGGTTTGTGTCCTACTCTAGAAGTTGTGGCGGTGACGACTCAATGAAGACAGATTAAAGTCCCGCCCTATAGCGTCTGTTCCGGTGATTCCCCTTGTGTCATCAGAGGGCGTGTTGAGATTCATGTCCGGCTGATCTCGCTAGATTTGGTCTATATTCCTTCTCATATATGTTTCTATTCATCGGCGATGGTTTCTGCTCTCATGCATTGGTCCTTTGGGGCTTCATTTCCCGTATGTCTACTACCATAAACTTTGCCCGACTCCAGTGAGGGAAGGCGAGGACAGCGCCACGCCCTCGGCTCGTTCGACTGCTTGTAGCCGTCGTTAGGAAGTCCAAAGACCTTTTGTAATTTTTATTACTTTAGGGTTTCCTTGTAATACGACTAAGGATTATAATAGATATGCGTAATTTTCGCAAAAATAAAACAGTGGAGGCACCAATATCGATGAACCACCCTCATTGTTGATAGACCGTTTCGTGTGAGCCACATCAATTCTGATTTGCGAGCCCATTCCCCCTCGACCCACCATGTTACCGAGCTCGATGCCATGGTGAACACCACCACCAGACCATACCAACTTCTGGGTTCCATCTAGAGCCAATGGGGAACAACATAATAATAGGAACATTGGATGAGAAAATGTGGAGGAGGAGGGCCGAGAGGAGGAAAAATTCCACCATAAGTCCACGACTACACCATGCTCCAATATCTCAATCCATCTGGGGTTGAAGGAAGAGAAGTATCAAAGAAAGGAAGATAAGGAGTAAAATACGAGAATAAGAGAGACGCTACTGGTGAGGAGAAGGTATCCAAGAGGAGACGTTGCTCGAAAGAAGAAAACCCGAAAGATGGGTCGGCGGGGAGATATGTAACATTTCCTAAACAAAACAAGAAAAAGCTTTGATAGCCAATTATAGACACAAAAGTTATCACAAAAATTATCATAATCTACAAATACAACCTCGAGCAGTTGACCAATCACAACAAAAGGAAGGACGAGGAACGGACATTGGTGCACATAGGCATCAGTGATCTCGTCTTTTACAAAATTCAAAAAACATATTTTCTCAAGTCTGAATCGATTTTATGATATAGGCACCTTCAGTTTAGTGAATTTTTTAAAACCAAAACAAAAAATTTAAACCTTTTGGCTTCCGAAGAAGAATGTTTCAGACATTTTGAATTCACAGAAGAGGACCAAGTCAAGATTTTTTTTCTGCATCCGCCGCTGTGATGGGAGACATATTCACCAACTCTTTTCTCTCCGGTATCCCAACACGTCACATGTGGGTTTATTACGACATGTGTGGTTATGCTGCCCAGCACTTTTGCCTCATTAAGTTCGGCATATACGTGTTTCGGTCGGTATAGAGTGGAGTAGAAACCAGTGAAGGTAGGCCATTGTAGCTTAAGCCCTTCAGTGCACGGCTGCATCTTTCTGGATTGCGACCTCTCTCTACACCTCGTGACTTTCAGGTCCTACATTAATAGCTGCATAACGACCTGTGTTCGGACGACATTATGCATGGTGTTCTTCGTAAACTTATCAGCTCGCTTAACCGCTATATGCATGCACGATTTTCGCGTGCACTGAACATGGTCGCGACACGGCGAATGCGCGGTGTCAAACGACAGCTCCCTGTGCTCTCTCGGTTGCCTCGCACTCAATCGCGAGTTTCTGGTTACGGAACATCACGATTTTGGATACCGCAAAACTCCGAAACATTTATGATTGATACTCCAAAACAGGAAGCAGACGCAAAAGAGGATCCCACGCCTGTATCCATTAGTTTGTGTTTGGGCCATGTCATCAAACAAGCTGATAGGGTTACGGAAGAGCCCCAATTAAGCAAGCTGATAAGCTTACGGAAGAACCCCATGTAGTATTCGCTGTGTCGCGACCATGTTCAGTGCACGCGAAAATCATATAGCGGGACCAAGCGCTAGCTGTGACATCTCAGAAAAAAATAAGTTAACTGTACGTGAGCTATTCCTCCAATGCAGCCACCGATCTAGTAAGAGCGAGCGTGGTGATATTTTCTGACCGTGTAACTCAGACGACCATTTCAAAGACGTTTACAGTTTACAGCCCCATGACCGATTATTCCGGCAGTTTTATGAAAACAACAACGACGTTCCATGGGTTGATCGGGTCCATCTTCTGTAGGCTGTAGCATGTGGTTCGACCCACTGTTGTAAGTTCTAACGTGCGCTTAATTCTTAAACCAGGGTTTGGTACCATAATTGCTTATCTTCCACGTCAGGAGCAACGCAGACCCATGTGGTTGTGGGTCAAGCAATCATTGTCATGTCCAGTATATTTCTCGCCCAAATAATACTACAGTAGTAATCCCAAATTTTTTTAAATTCAGATCCATGTAATATATTATCTACATTGAAATTCCGCTTTTGTTTTTCATTGGCAAAGTTTGGCCGGTTGGCATGTTGTTGTGGCCGGTTGTACATTATTGTGATTGTTGTTTGTCGGCAGGAGGGCAACTTTGAAAAATCAGACCACGCCAACTTTCGGCTCCCAGGGGCACAGAATGGTTTCATGTTATTTTGTTGCAACAACAGCTAGCGCTGATCATCATTGACTGACCTAGAAACTTTTAGAAGCTAAGGCAAACAAGTTTAAGATGGTTTTCATTGAACGACGAGATCTTCTTCTGGTGGTTGGAAGATTACCATTGTTGCAGGTATGAGGCTTTAGATCCTATTTCTTCAGATCGATTTTAGATCTTTTCTCATGGCTGCCACGATGATGATTATCCTTGCAATATTTGTCTCGGTTTCTTCGTCCTCGACAATGATGATTCGTACTCTCGACTCCTCAACGATGTTGGCAAGGCTTGTCCGATTACTTTTCGCTAGCATAGTGGTGTTGGTACTATTGTCGATTTTGATTGACTACTTTAATTAATGGTTGTACACATGCACGTAGCCTTGACAGTGCGGCTCAAATTAAAATTATGGGAGAACTTTGTTGGTATTTACAAGTTTGTTGTTTGGTATCTCCGTTCGACTACCTTTAGAAAATATAATATTATGTCACTGAAAAAAGAAATAATTTGAAGACCTCGAAAACTTTCTTTTTAGATTTTCTTTTGTAATCGGTGAGACATCTCATGTATCTCTACCATGTTCTATTTGCTACTTTAAATATATGTAGTATTGATTGTTAAAAAATACTAGCTAGTATCGTTTTTCCTGTCAGCAGTATCGTATCATAGTATCACGATATTATGAATTTTTTATTTCAAATAAATTATATGTTTATATTAATAATATACATCAAATAAATTTAAATTTAAATTTTAAGCATATTGTATGTATTTTATAGAGGCTGATCATGTAATGATACATTTATATAACACAAATATAGGTACAAAGTATGATACAAACATAACTAATTACGAACATAACTAATGAAGTTTTTGTTTTTGAGCATATGCTAAATGCTTAAAATGGTGTAGTACCTGAAAGGCGGCAATTCCTATACACCGACCAGGTCGGTGGTTACCGCGCGCCGCACACCCCGCGCGCGGTATGGGCCGGCCTGGTCGGCCCATTTCACGTTTATTTCTGTTTTCTGTTTTCTGTTTTTTTTTCTTTTCTTTTTCTTTTCTGTTTCTTTTTTTGTTTTTGTTTCTTTTCTGTTTATTTTCTTTTTTTTAAATTTTAAAAAGTTCAAATCTAAAATTTGTTCAAATTTAAAAATATTCAAATCTGAAATCGTTCAAATTCGAAAATGTTCCAATGTTCAAATCGTTCAAATTTTAAATTTGTTCATATTCAAAAAATCTTTCAAACAAAAAAATCGTTCAAAATAAAAAATCGTTCAAATTTAAAAATCGTTCAAACTTAAAAATCGTTCAAACTTGAAAATCGTTCAAACTTAAAAATCTTTCAAATTTGAGAATTGTTCTAATTTTTTTTAAAATTATACTTTTAATAATATCTTTTTTTTAAAAAATTCATGTTTGTGAAAAATAAAAAAGAACAGCAGAAAAAAAAAACGAAACGAGAATTACCTTTTAGTGGGCCGTGGCCCAGCTAGCCACTGCAGCCGCACAGGGACAGCGAAATGAAATAGCCTGTCGGGGGATAGTGGGCCGGTCCCAACAACGGCCGGGGTGTGCGGCTCCACGCTCGACATCGACCAGGTCGGTGCAAAGCAGCCCCCCTGAAAGGCCGCTTTGGTCGCGCAGTTTTGGGCTTGCAATGGAAATCTTCATTTCAAAAAAGCCTTAAAGCCTACACTACTGATAATGGGTTGTACTAGAGCCTGTCAGCCCAAATAAGAAGGAATACCAAGCCCAACCGGATCCGGACCAACCCCCGGCGCGACGCCTCTCCAGTCCATGACGCAAGAGCTTACGTCACTCCTCCCGGTGTGGGCGCGGACGACCGCGCGACGGCCAAGAACCAGACACCACCACCCGCTCCACGTCACCGCCGCAGACGCCATGGAAGGCGAAGACCACAGGCCCTCCTCCTCCTCCCCGTCCGGCCGCCCCTTCCTCTCCGGCCTCTGCGCCGCCGCGCTCCGCCGCAAGCCGCTCGCCTCGCGGACCGCCGCCGCCGCGTCCAGCGACGGCCTCGTGCGCCAGCTCGGCGTCCTCGAGCTCGTGCTCATCGGGATCGGCGCCTCCATCGGCGCCGGGATCTTCGTCATCACCGGAACCGTCGCCCGCGACGCCGGCCCGGGTCAGTTACGCCTCTGTTTCTCGCTCCAACCCGTAGTGGGCACTGCGCTAACACTCGGTCAACGCAAAGATGGGTTCTACTGAACTAATGTTAGCAGATTGGTCGTTGTGCTGCAGTTAGCAGTTAATAGATTGTTGGTTTGGTTCACAATGGCATGGACAATTTAGAGAGACAATTCACCAGAGTAGTGCTCGATTGCGTGGATCATATCCATTGATGTCCAATAATAAGTCTTTTTCCAAACGGGCTACCCCCTTTCCATTGCTGCAGCATAACGGAAATACAAAGTCGTTTGAGACAACAACAACACCAACCCAGCAAAAGGAGACGGGAAAGAGGCCGCCCTCGCACCATCAAGAAACCCGCTGACTGATACTCGATATCGAGCATCCACTACGGGGCAAGAACCTGATGATACTAAAGCAAACTCTAACAAGAAGTTTAGCACAACACATACAAAACAGCTAGAAATTACAAGTTTCAGGACTAGACAAGATCAACTTCCAAGACGATAAACAGTCAGATCATGGAGCTTGAATCGCCAGGATGTTGGAGATGCTTGGAGTTGATGTAGAAATATCACTTGCACTGATATCCTGGGCCATGCGCATCACCATCTCCATCAGCTGCTTCATCCCCTTCTTGATCTTCACAGCATCACCATCATCATAAAGTCCTGTCCAGTAGTTTAAAAAAGAGCAAACAGTGTATATTATGGAAACAGGATTCTTGAGCAAGAAACCATCAAAGGTATCTTATCCCTGTTAATCCAAATGGACCAGAAAATGGCAGCCATTAACAAAGCAAATAACTTATCTCCTGGCATATAACCAAGCCAGAGCCTGCCAACGATTGGAATGACAACTATTAGCCCCAACACAAGCACCAACACAACCGCAAGTCACTCTTGCAATAGCACAAGAAAAGAAAAGATGATTTGCATCTTCACAATTGCTACAAAACGAGCAAATAGGAGAGCCATTCCAATTTCTTTTCTTAAGATTGTCTCTACTTAAAATAGCATCATAACAGAGTTGCCACAGAAAGATCTTAATCTTCAAAGGTAACTTGGCTTTCCGTATCCAACTATTATTGGGACCAGCAAGGTTGTGCTCAAGAGCCTTATACATAGAAACAGTAGATAAACCTTTATTACTGGACAAGCTCCATCTTACTTCATCAGGTTCAGTATGTTTTATACCATTCCATTGATTAAGAAGATCAACAGATAGACATCTTGTGAAAGGAATATTAAAACTGGAAGACACCACATGATGAAAGGTAGCCTCCAATAATAAGTCTGAATACCTAGTTCTTATACCATTGAGTAGGTTACTGTTGCCTGTTGCTCAGTATCATTTGGTAGTTAAGGTTACTTTGTATCTTTCCTTCTGTAAAGTTCGTTCCCATTTTCATATTTGCTAAAATTAACACGGTTGCCCGAAACAGGTGTTACCATCAGTTTCGCCCTAGCCGGAGCTGCGTGCGTGCTCAACGCCCTGTGCTATGCTGAATTGGCGTCTCGTTTCCCCGCCGTGGTCGGCGGAGCATACTTGTACACGTACGCTGCGTTCAATGAGCTCACGGCCTTCCTGGTTTTCACCCAATTGATGATTGATTACCATATTGGGGCAGCAAGCATCGCCCGTAGCTTAGCAAGCTATTTCATCCAGTTCTTGGAGCTGATTCCGGCTGTGAAGGGCAATGTTCCAAGCTGGATTGGCCACGGGGAAGAGTTTTTTGGCGGTGTTGTTTCAGTTAACTTATTGGCTCCGATTCTTCTCGTCATCTTGACTGTGATCCTCTGCCGTGGTGTCAAAGAATCGTCAACAGTGAACACTTTTATGACTACATTAAAGGTGAGGCTTTTTATAAGCTTTTTTAGTTTTTTTTCTCTTCAACCACAACCAGTAACTTGTTGAAAGTCTAAATAGCTAGGTCAAAAATCGTTGTAACACAGTTTTGCGATGTCTGTGATAGGGAAATTTGTGCTTGCACAAGACAATATTTTTCGTAATCTACAACACAATATGAGTTCCAGTTCCAACAAGCAAATTTTCATGATTTGCTCAAATGGCTATTTTACTATGTGTGTGGTTTTGTTTGCTGTGTTGGACTTGATGTGGTGACGCAGTTGCTTATGTGATGCAGATAGTCATCGTCATAGTCGTTGTATTTGCTGGTGTGTTTGAGGTGGATGTATCAAACTGGTCACCATTTATGCCGAATGGTTTCAAAGCTGTTTATAAGCTTTTTTAGTTTTTTTTCTCTTCAACCACAGCCAGTAACTTGTTGAAAGTCTAAATAGCTAGGTCAAAAATTGTTGTTACACAGTTTTGCGATGTCTGTGATAGGGAAATTTGTGCTTGCACAAGACAATATTTTTCGTAATCTACAACACAATATGAGTTCCAGTTCCAACAAGCAAATTTTCATGATTTGCTCAAATGGCTATTTTACTATGTGTGTGGTTTTGTTTGCTGTGTTGGACTTGATGTGGTGACGCAGTTGCTTATGTGATGCAGATAGTCATCGTCATAGTCGTTGTATTTGCTGGTGTGTTTGAGGTGGATGTATCAAACTGGTCACCATTTATGCCGAATGGTTTCAAAGCTGTTGTAACCGGATCCACAGTAGTCTTCTTTGCCTATGTTGGATTTGATGCAGTTGCTAATTCTGCCGAGGAAGCTAAAAGACCACAGGTAAATCCATTATTTTCCCATACTCTCACCTTCAATTTTTTTTTGTCATTATAATTCAATTGCTTCTTAGAATTTCGAAATGCTTTTCCTATTTTCACCTAGGTCTTCTCTTTTGTCATCATAATGCATTTGCTTCTTAGAATTTGGAAGTGTTCAGCAATTTTCATTAAATATTCTTCCGTTTGTCTTTGTCATCTGAATTTTGATTAAATACTCTCATTTTGTTCATCAAAATACATTCCAATTTCTTTTGACTCATGCAAACATTTTTTGTAACTAATAATGGAACCGAAACTGTCCAGAGGGACTTGCCTATCGGCATCTTAGGGAGCCTTCTGGTATGTGTCATACTATACATTGCTGTGTGCTTGGTGATTACTGGAATGGTGCCATATACATTACTTGGTGAAGATGCTCCCTTGGCTGAGGCTTTTGCTGCTAAGGGGTTGAAATTTGTCACCGTGTTGATCAGTATTGGAGCTGTTGCTGGTCTTACTACAACACTTCTTGTTGGTCTGTATGTTCAGGTAACCTTCTAATGTAGTTATCCATCACTAATAGGTTCTTCTGAATCATGTTATTCCACTTGACCAACATCACCTCCTTCGATCCATAAACAGTCACGTTTGTATCTTGGGCTTGGAAGGGATGGCCTGCTACCTTCAATATTTGCTAAAGTTCACCCGACGCTGCATACTCCTCTGCACTCTCAGATCTGGGTTGGTTGTGTTGCAGCAGTCTTAGCTGGCCTCTTTAATGTGCAAGCACTCTCTCATATTCTCTCAGTTGGCACACTGGTATGAAAGCTTCGCAATACTCTCTGCAACTGTAGAACAAGTTCAGTTCATAGTCACATTTAACTGTTCGATTACCTTTTGTTCTGGGAGCAGACAGGCTACTCAGTTGTATCAGCTTGTGTGATCACGCTTCGATGGAGCGACAAAGCAACTAATTCTCGCTCCCTTGGAAGTATCTCAATCTGGCAGGAGGGTGTTTTGTGCCTTGTCACGGTGGCTCTCTGCGGTTTCGTAGCAGGAATATCCTACCGATTTAGCTACGCTATTGCCTTCATCATAGTAGCTTTTCTGATAGCTATTGTTGCCAGCTTTGCTCTCCAGTTTCGACAGGCAAGTGCATCTTCTACCAATTTGTAATGTTAGAAAGGCATTGTTATCATCACTAAAATCGCAGATGAACCAAATAGTCCATTGTTTCACCATCATTTGCATCGCAGTCTCATGCTTTGCAGTTTGCAACCATCCGATGCCATCTAATGAAAAATGAACATGCACGGATGTCAGTTCCCATCTATTAATACAGTGGTTCTTCTAAGTTCTAACCTTGTATGATATGCATATTCAGGTCTATGTTCCTGTGGACGCTCCTCGCTTTTCTTGTCCTGGAGTTCCGCTGGTCCCGGTGCTCTCTGTTTTCTTCAATATGTTTTTGTTTGCTCAGGTTAGCTGCATTTTACCTCCAGCTGCATTTAGCAATTTCACTACGAAAATTTTGCGCTTTACCCTGTGATGGTGTATTACCTTCACAGCCCTTCTTAGCTGGCAGCCACTGTGACTAATGGCAACTGGTAATGACTCTTCGTTTGCAGCTTCATGTAGAAGCTTGGTACAGATTCGTCATACTTAGTCTCATCGCGGTGGGGGTCTATGCCGGATATGGTCAGTACTACAGTGCTCCTTCCACGTCAGACCGCTCCTCTGTAGCTTACCATGGAGTTCCCTCTGAAGCTCCATGAACAATTGCAAATCCTCCAAGTTCATCCAAAAGTTTACATTCCACGTGATCGTCGGGAAGCTGTGGCGGTAATTATTTTACTTGAAGCCTCTGTGTCTGTGTGCGGTGCATTCTCCGCGGTTCCGTCTGTACATCTGTAAAATGGGACGGAGTATGTTGGAAGTCCGCCACCATATCATATCCACTAAGAGAAGAAACAGCGAAAGGAATGTTTTGTTGAGCAAGGGGATCGATTGCCTCCCCTACAAAGATACACTTGGAAAGATTCTGGAGATAGGATTGTAAACTTTTCTGTACATGTTGTATTACAGTTCACAACTTTGTATGTACCTCAGACAAAATTCATCTAAGAAAAACCAAGAAAGTTTTAGTTTAAGTGCTGCTTTCAATTCACTGGTCATGTGGTTTTGTAGACGTTTTGGCGGCTTCTCATTGATAGTATTGAGATTTGAAATTGTCTTACATACGTCATCGATGACAATGATCGTCCTACCTAATTCGAACAAAATTCATCTGGGACTGGTGACATTTCTTTGATAGGATTGTGATTTGTGAGCATATTGGATACATGGTTGATGGAAATGATCATCTTAGAGCATCTCCAGCGGCGCTTCCCCAATAGCGATTTGGGGTTCGATACCTTTTTTAGGCTACACTGGTGCATCCCAAAAGTAACCGATCAGTTTTGGAGCCTAATACAATCGCTGGCACGCCCTTGATGCTCCCTATGCGCCAGGGGCGAAACTGGCCAGCTGCCTCCTCACGCTAGGTCGGATTCGCATTGTGGAACCGTCCTGGCAGTGAGAGAAAGCGGGGGTCACGTTTTAAATGACCACGCGCAGAATTTCGGTTGTCTTCTTTAGTGGGCGCGCCGGTTCCCGAGGCGGCGACTCGACGGCACACGCCGCCCGCTAGCCCCACGCAGCCACGGATGAGTACTCCACGTCATCAATAATTTTTTTTTTGAGAATTCGACAGGTGAGCTGCACGATATATTAATAGAAGAAGACGAGTTTACAGCAGGATTACAGCGGCTGCGGCCCGCTACTCGCGAGCTAATTATTTGCACACTTAGTACATGTATATTTATACTCTTTAGGAATTAGAGTTTAGACTCATTTAAGTAAATATAAAAGGCCCAAACTGCAACTTACCGTGCCTATACTCCGACTTCTGTTTAAAAAGTATTTTAATATTTCTAAATAATTTTTCCGTTGGCCTTCTCAAATGTGCAGAACAACACCGATCCTCATATTTTTTTTGTGATTAATTCTAAAGATACATGTGTATATAGATGTGTACATAAGTAGCTATTGGTATAAATAAGAATCATGGTATATAATTCGCTCTGTCATTATAAGTAAATAAATTGAAAAGTCTTCACCAAGATTTCGAAAATCATGGATTTTTCAAATGTAAATATTATTTAGTTTGTTATTGCATTTACCCTAATATTTATATTGCCGTACTAACATTTTTAAGTCTTTCGTGTGTGTCCACGAGATTGACTGAGAGTGAGAACACCAACTTAAGTAATATATAAAAATTTAGCATTAATAGATATCTTTAAGAAATTTTCTACAGTAGGAGGCCATAGACCCCTGCCTTAGAAAAGCTTCACCACTATGAACAAGGGGCTCTTGGTGTCGTTTCGCCTAAGCCCCCCCCCCCCCCCCCACACACACACACACACATACACACAAACTATGGACCGGTGCTCGTTATGTAACCAACCGCTATGGGCGGCGAACAGCCCAGAGTGGCCGGCCGTCTTCCAGCGCGAGTGGGAGGTGAAAGTTGCGCGCTTTGCCGGCCCCGGCGCTGGCCAATTCAACATGGCGCTCTTGGTGGTATGGGCGTAGCGTCAATGCCACGCTCGCGGCGTACGGGTATCGCATGTGAGACATCGACGATCCTCCACGAAGAGTCGTCTACTTCCCGGTGGCGTGGTCCACCTCGGCGCCAGCGTACCCAACTTCCTCCCGCTCTAGTTCGTCATGAACCGGCTCGTCGGGGCTCCACAGGCGGCAACGCTCGATGCCCTATCTCTCGATGAGGTGCGGCGACGACATCGTCATCGGCGATGCACCCCACGGTTCTTCCTCAACGTCAATAAAGAGGGAGGCGACGGTGAAGAAGGAGGCGCACTCACCGCCATGTGGGTGCCTACACCTCAGTCGCCGCGGGGCGCCGCTCCTTCCGCTGAATCTGTTGTTGCCGCAACAGTAGCCGGAGAAGAAATGGTGGGAGGTAGAGCTGGAGACGCAGGCGGCCTACTGCGGCGCCGACGACCCATAGGACGCGTCGGGGTAGCATCTGTTGGTGCACCGGTTGATCGATGAGGGTGTGCCGGCGGCGACACAACGATAGACAGTGTGGTGGTCGGTGTTGGACAGCAACAACATCATCGACCTTGACGCCCCTTCACTGACACCAGCACCCGCACCAGCGACAACGGTAAAGGAGGAGGACACCCAAGAGAGCAGCGACTTTGACTTCGGCTAGTCCTCCGTAGGCGGCGACAGCGTCGAAAGCCTCTACTTCAGTGTGTTTGACAACCGTCATTAGATTAGGATTTAGTGTTTTTTAGTTTAAATTTGTCAAACTTCGTATAAATTCTAATGAAACCCGCTGAATTTTAAGTTAAAACTTGCTATTGGGATGGCCTGCTCAAGTATCGGGTATTACCGTCGCACCTGTCGGAGGTTCTTATTTAGAAGAGCCGGTGGAGATGCTCTTAGTTCACATGCTTGCCAACCCTGTTGATGGCGGGAAACCCATATGGGTTGCAGGCTCCAGCAGCTCCACCACGGTCCACGGTACTCGCACGCATAAATAACCGACCACCAATTGCCACCGGCCCAGCCCTGTGGCTCTCACGGCGCCGGCTACCCGTCCGTTCCGTCCGGCCCCAACAAGCAAGGCGCGGGCACGGAACATGGATCACTGCAGCGGCGCAAGTGCTCCATAAATAAACCCCGGTACAGTACTTGCCGCTTCGCACGATTTAACAGTACTCGAACCATTGAATGACAAGCATCAACTCCCGCACTGAATAGACAGCGCAGCGAATCGCGAGAGTGCCCGTAGCCCAGTACACCGAATCAAATCGAATCGGCTTCGGCCAGTACCCAGAGTACACGGAGCAGCATCAGCCACATGACGCCCACATGCATGCGCGACGTACACAACGCATCCAACCCAATTCCAAATTGCCAACCCGTTTGGTACTACGTACTGTACCACTTGTGCTATATCCAGCCAACGCACGTACAGTACATCGGGTACGGTACACGGCGTCGGTACGTTCGTAATTTAGCTGTAGCGATCGTCGCAAGCGCCCGCAAGTGACCCTCGCCCAGCAGTGCGGTACAGATCTCGGCCGATCTATGCTGACGACGCTGTATTCCGTCGACACGCTACGCGACGGCGAGTGCAAAACGTGACGAGCGGGGGACCGCCCGGCGCATGGCACCAGCCGGAACAAGTATATACATGTGTAGTAGAAAACTAGAAACTGCTTGAGGCAGACTTCAACACCAACTACATGCCTTTTTTGAGGGAAACTACACCAACTACGTGCTAAAATACATTAAGGATATACACAACCAAGAAAAAATAAACAAGAGAGGAAAAGGAAACAAAGACCATGTCGCGGTGATGAAACACTCGCAACAACATCACTCTTACCACCACCAAAGACAACACCCGAATTACAAGAGAAAGCAAATGTCTCCAACAAGGAAACAATTAATGCACCGGCCTTATCGTCGCCCGATCTAAGATATTGTGTTTTGATCCTGGAGAAAGTTCGAGCTTACAAAACCATGCCTTCAGCAAGACTCTATTGTTAGGTACAACCAATAACGGTTAGCCATTTGGGTTTTCACCCTCGAAATCTTGACTTGGTACTCGAGGGTCACCATTAGAAATGCAGTCCATGTGATGCCACCCCCTCTTTGCCAAGGTTGCTGATGCAAGTCTCCAAACAACCGACACACATGAAGAATATGTGCCACATAGTCTTCACCGCAACCAATGCTCGTCTCCGCCGTTACCAACGTCCAATCGCAAACATTATGACATTCTCCACCTATCCTAGTTCCATGGAAATCTAGATTTAAACATGTCACATGGTACCGACAAGAAATTGAAGCTTCACGCCATGCCTCATGAAGTCTTAGTGGCCAAAGATAAGAGTGTGCAGTAAGCGTGCCTAGCTCATTTGGTTATGAAAGTGTATCTACAACCCAATTACCCAGGTTCAGGTCAACAATGACACATGTTTGGTCTTATTATCTCAAGGAAAACATTGCAGGGGGCTTCCTCCGCATACTCCTTTCAAAAAAAAATTAGAGCGTGCACAATCATCATCTTTATTCAGACCATGCAAGCAACCCCTACGCTACTAACCGACTTCCAGCGGGGCTGGCGCCGGATCCCGCAACCAAAATCATAGAGGTCCGGTGGACAGATCGACTGACCCGGGCCGCCACGACCTCAAGCTTGGCGAAGAGAATCCCACAAACTAGCAAAAGGCCGTGAGGGCAAGGAAGGCAACTGTGACATCCCGGCCCAGGGCTTAATAGGACTGATGGAATACTCATACCAACAAGTTGCAACTTCTTTTTGGAAGCTCATCTCCAAAAAACTTCGAGGTAAAGCGTGCTTGGTCTGGAGCAATTTGAGGATGGGTGACCGACCGGAAAGTCCTTCCCGGGTGTGCACGAGTGAGGACAAAGTGCGTAGGAAAGACACGTGTTAGTCTAGAGGTCCTAGTGAGCTGCCAGGGGTGTTATATTTGGTATCAGAGCTGACCTTCGTGGTAACACGGGCGTGTGCGGGTCCGCGGACATGTGAACGGTCGTGGCTGATCGACGAGGGCGTCGATCTTCTAAGGGGGGATGCGTGACATCCTGGCCCAGGACTTAATATGATTGATAGAATATCCATACCAACAAGTTGTAACTTCTTTTGAGGTTAAACGTGCTTGCCTTGGAGCATTTTGAGGATGAGTGACCGATCGGGAAGTCCTTCCCGGATGTGCACGAGTGAGGGCAAAGTGCACAGGAAAGACATGTGTTGAGGTCCTAGTGAGCTGCCAGGGGTAACATGCCCGGCCGAGGGTTGGCCGGGGTGTTACAGCAACCAGTCGAATGCATTGCTGGCCCCTCGACGGGAACCAACAACATCGGGCACTGACAGCACGTAGCCGTATGGCACTCGACCTTGATGTGGCCCTCCAGTCCAAATTGGTCCCTATCTGTCGCCGCTCGACGCACAACCCAGTGCTGCACCGACGTATCGCCTCCTCGCGCCGCCCTGCGGCACCGGCCTTCAACGCATCCCTGCCCGCTGCACCATAGCCGCAACACCCAAACTTGCATGGCCCGTCAAAAATACCTCCTCTCCGCACGAAGATGGGGTATTGGGGTGCGCCCTCTATGCACGTCGTCTTTGACGGCCGGGCGCTGCCACCAACACCAGCATGGGCAAGGGAAGCACCGAAGACGGTCGATTTTTGTGGGTAGGGTTTGGTCGCCCCGGCGACCGACTCGGAAGGCAGTTTTCCTTAAATTGGGGGAGCCAGGCATGCAGATACACGTCGTAGCACTGCTAACCCAAAACCACGCACACGAGCTTTGATTAGCAATCTGTTACGGCAGGACCGGCGTGCACCGGAGCGGCCCCGCCGGCCGGCCGGGGGAAGGGCGTACGTGCCGACAAGATCTGGGATCAGAGGTGCCGGAGCGCCGGCGGTCCCGGTTTGGAAGCTACTTGCAGGTTATCGGTGCGTTGCTTTGGTTGGGCGCTCGGGCAGGTGTGTCTCCTTCACGTGCTGCCGCTTCCTTTTGCGTCGAGACGGATCGGGATCGACCCGTGACTGAGACGCCCTGGCTACCTGACCTGACCTGACCTGACCTGGCGAAAGCAGATCAAAGCCTCAACACCAACCCGCACCCACCTGAAAATTACTCAACCAGCAGAGATTATCACCCACCCATATGGCTTTCATCTCGTCACCATGATCGTAACTTGTAAGAGATCGTAGAGAAGCAAAATTCTCCAACGTGAAACTGAAGATTTCTGACAAAGTAGCACACGCGTGGATAATCGTCTGTTGACGTGTGTTAGATGATCTCCACCGGCGCATCCCAAATAGACACCACCGATGTTGTTGCCGATCCTCGACCCCCACTCCACCTGCCGTTCGAACGCCACCTCACGGCCGGTGCAGCAGCAAATGCTGCCCCACGCATCCTCTGGATCGTTAGCACCGCGGTTCGCCGCCTGCTCTGGCTCCAGCCGACGACCGGCTTTCTCCATGCAGAGCATTTAGTCGCGACGGGCGACTACTCCCGCTGCCATGATAGCCCCACACGCCGAATCCTACGTGCCATGAGGCGCCGAAGCGCCTATTTAGCCCCGTGCGAAGGGGCCTGCACGGGTTACCGACCATGGTATTGGGCTTCGAATGATGTCGGCACAGTATTGGACGCCCGCCTATGTAATCTAAAAAGAGCGACATGTCCCAAAACGACTATTAGACTTGCTATCTATTAGACTTGCTATCAGAGCTGCCTGTGGAAATGCTCTTAACTGAAGAGGTGAGCCTCTAATTTGGACATTGCGAAACAGCAATTCAGCACACCCAGGTCCGGGTATTGCGTACGGATGATGCTAGGCTTCCGGTGTCGGCGAAAGAGAGAGAGGGTGGACCGGACGGCGACCTATTTGATTCGAGCCCATACGGCCGAACAATCTAATCTGCCTTGCTACTCCTACTACAACAACACAAAGCTCCGAATCTTGATTTCTTATTTGACAGGAACGAACTACTTAATTAAACTAGCGTTAGTGCCAAGGACAAATACTCAGATGTGCAGAGACCAGAATCAGGCGACACGGCGCACATATATTCCTTTGCAGAGCATCGCTCCCTGTCGTTATCGGTATGTAGAACAGCTGCACATGCACTGGGAACATCACAAGCTCTACAGCGATGCTTCAACCAAGCTTAATTTGATTACACTCGGACAACGCATGGAACCCATGTGCAAGTGTGCATGCAGGAGAAGCCTTTCTCACTTCAGCTTGCACTCTGAAGTCTGAACGATTTGTACATTATCCAAAAAAAAAAATTGAAACAGAGGCAAAATCTTTGCCTCGTCTTATTTTTTTTCAAAATTCCCCTGAACTATTAATAATCATCAATGGGTACAAATATATCTGAAAGTAATAAAAATTACAAATAGCTCTTTGGATCAGCTAGCGACGACTACAGACCTCACGCGAGCCGAATGTGCCGCTGTTCTCACCCCTCCATCATCGATACCAAGCAAAGCTTGTTGTAGGTAGAACTTGTTGTAGTAAACAAATAGAAAAGTCGTCGGGCTAGGCCTCAAAAACCAGCGCACCAGAGCCACAACAGTCGCCAAAGATGATAACTGTAGATCGGAAGAGACTAACTTGAAACCACACCAACGAACACGAAAACTAACCAGATCCCAGGATATCCGTCGGGAAGATAGCCCTCCATCGATGCTAGACGCACCACCGGAGTAAGGATAGAATGGGGAGAACCTTATTTTAACTTTAAGGTGTAGCCGCCGCCTCATCATCCCGAAGAAGACACTAGAAAAATCTAACAAAGGACGAAAACCCTCCTGTTGGCGAGAGGCCGTGGCCCGCAACACCTCCAATGCCCCAAGGCCACTGAAGGAGAACATCACCGAGTTTAGTATCGAAAAACTGGGCAAAAACCAACACAACTACCATCGTCAACCGTCAAGAAACGACTGTCGTTAAGGTACACCCGGCCAACCTGGCTACCAACTCAAACCGCACACACACACCACCAAAACAAGGTCCATCATCGCGGTTGCCCACCGAAGTCATCGTCATCACTCCTTAATGAGCCAGCGACTCTGACTTGATCGAACAACGACCACCTAAGAGGTCCTCGTGAAACCCACGGTGGTCCATGCCAAACAGTCGACCCTTCACGCAGAAAACTAGCATCTACGATTTTGATGACGATCTCCGTAGAAGGGATGTGCACGAACCATGCCAACCAAGATCTTCACGCGTAGACCGCCCATTGTTCATTGTCGCTACTTGCCACCGAGGCAGCAGCTCCAACTTCATAGCAGGGCAAGTACAAGAGGAAGATGAGTCGAACACGCTGGAAGAAGAGTCGACTAACAAGATATTGCAGCCACACCATCACTCATCACCATCGTCATTACCGCGCTAGCCAATGCACGGAGCCATGCACTCACAACCAGATCCAACCATTGGTCCATTTGGTCGATGCCATCCCCAAAGATGATGGCCCCAAGAGGGGAACGAGGCAGCAGTGCCGCCATCACCCGATCCACGGATCTAGTGTTTCCCCCAGAAAAGCGGAAGGAAGTGGGGAAGCTTCACCTTGACGATGCATTCAAGAACGAGATGGTGCCCAAAGCACCACCATCGCCGACTCCGACCACAAGCCGAAGACAAGTCTTCACGTGGATCTGCTTCCAAAGACCTCCATCCTATGCATCGAAACAACCACTAAGCACAACACGGCCACCGCAGAGAACATCATGCTCCGTTGCATCCTACTGTAAACTCTCTCATCATGGGCAGCAGCGCCCACATAATACTAAGAACGAGTATGAACAAGTTGATCTATTTTGCTATCTCCTCGAGCTTTTATGATTATCTTCTTGGTGTTGGGTCTCAGCGACTACGAGGGGCTACAACAAGCCATGGCCAGCTCCAAGAACGTGTTCAGGTTCTTCTCGTTCCCAGCCTTCCTGCTCTGCTTGACGAGATTCGTGTCGAACACGTCGGAGATCTTCCTCTCATGAACCGGATTCTTTGTACAGGGGGCACGGAGGTACCCTTTGCGATGGTCGGTTAAAACAATATGTTGAAAGGTCTATGATAATCTGAAGTTGAGTAGCACGAGGTGTGGCTGGATAATGGCTAAATGGCATGAGGCAACTTACTTATAAGAGGTAAAACTCATGAACCATGAGTATCATAAAACAAAGTAACAAAGAGATGTGTGGAGTCCCATCCTTATTATTACTATTGATATGAATTACATAGCTCAAAACCGTACTTTATGTTCTCTTTTATCTTTTTATTTTGTTGGAGGACAAGCACATGTATTTCCTACTTACCTTCCGTTATTCAAGAGTCAAAAGAGTAAAAAGAATCAAAAGAGAAGAAAAGAGTCTTCCAAACAATTTCTATAGGATTATCCAAGCGTGCTTTCTGGTTCATAATACTTCTTATTTATTTGCTTACAATGACACTTATTATTATGCATGCTTTGTAGAATGTGAGAGATATCACTTTATAATTCATTTACTTATTGTTATTCTTAGTGACTGAACCTTGTAAAACTTTGCATGATAACATAGAAGCAATGCAATAAAATCTAAAGTTCATGTTAGTTTTATCACCTTTTTGCTCGAGGATGAGCATAGGATAAGTTTGGGGATGTTGATGCATGTAAAATGCATACACGAACTTTGTACTTTATTGACACATATTTCCACATATTTGCAAAATATATGATGCTATATCCATGTTTTATATTGATTTATGGGAATTTACCAATGATCCCTATTATTTGGGTTCTAACTCTGCAGAACAGGGAAACCTTGTTTTGTGTATTTTCCACTTTCAGGGACCTATATGGAATCAAATTGAGCTAGTATTTCGGGGACGTCAATACTTAACCACGAGAAGTATCTAGAGTGCTTGGACCTCACGAGGGAGGGCCTGAGGCCCAAAAGAGGTGTGGTGGGTTGCCCAGGCAAGGAGGACGCGCCACCCATGCTGTTTTCATCCTCAATCGTCTGTTTCGCCTGATTCTTTCATCCACTGACTCCGTTTGACCTAAAAATCCCTATATATCACCCGCAGGGTTTCCTTAGAGAGAGAGAGATGCATAACACCAAAACAGAGGCTGCAGTGGGGAAGATTGGAGGGGGAAACTCTGCCGAAGCAGCCGTCGGAAGATCTCCACCTTTTCCAACGTCTTTCACATCAATACCATGATGGGTTTGTGGCAGTAGCTTGATCTATTTCTCTCTTGTTCTTCGTAGATCTTAATACCATATGAGTTGCCCAACATGATTATGGTCATATATGTAATTCCTATGTGGTGGATCTTTATTCTATGATATTGTGATATGAGATTGGAATCTATTATGTGTAAGATGTATTGATAGATGCATATTATGTACCCCGTTCTTAAGTGATTGTTATGATCCAACTTGTATGCAAGAACATGTGTGGGGTGATGGGTGTATTAGATGGAGTAACATAGTTTTAGTGATTGAATAGTGACAAAAAATTCATGATCTATTATGGTTTTACCTTTTCCTTTGCTGCCTTACTAGGGAAAAAGTAAATGCATGTGCTATGTTTATCATATGATAATAGTGATAATCTTATTTACTCAAGGTAACATATTTGATATTCAAACATCATGTCAAAGTACTTATTGCTATACTCTGTTAATTCCTAATACAAGATTGCTTGAAGTTTTTCGTTTCTTGTGGAGTGTAAGAGAGATATGTTGGTACACAGTTGTATACAGTCTGACGCACAGATCTCTATGAAATCGAGTGGTACAGATATCAGGATCATCTGGACCCGGGTTTCGTTTCGAATTTCCGAGATATGTTGCATCATCTCGTGATGCCCATATAAATGCTTATCAAACACATATTGAAGTTTCACCAACATTATCTCATTGATGAATTGTTATTATCCACTACAACTTAAAAGGAGAGTAGCCAAGTGAAGCCATGAACCCTGGTCCAATTTTAAGCATAAGAAACACATGTAGCACTATTTTAATCTGAAAATACAAAAATACTTTGTTTACTTAATCACACATAAAACACAAAAACAACTATCTCTTTACTGCTTTAACATAGTTTACAAATACTAATACGAAACATTGTGTTTAACAACCACACGGTGAAGTTGGGGACACAAGCCAATACTTTAGTTTGCAGGATTGCTAGAAGAAGAGGAAAATAGACACCTCTGAGTCAATTACCCAAGAGTTCGATGTAAACCCTCGAGTCACCCTTATGAAAAACAAAGCTTTGGTGACTACAACACTCTGCTCTGGAAGTCTGGAGTCCAAACGTCATCAAGCATATTTTCTAGCGTCATTGTCGGGGAATTAGAAGAGCATATTATAGTGGTACGCCTCACCACCATCTTTGGGCCACCTGGACTTGCCGGAATGAGAACCCGTCGTGGTATACATAGTTGGAATATTCCCCACAGTCGCCTTCCAATGGCGGAGCAGCTAGGGTTAGTGGCGGGGAATGTGGTAGACGGAAGTGGAAGTAAGTGTGGCGATGCAGTGGTCGGTATTTAAAAGGACTGGCAACGGAAGATGATGAGGCGTCGGTTCTCTCTTATGTGTGCCCATGGTGGACGCGCGGACCAGCGCATTCTTCGCCTGCCGCACGTCCGTTTGTGTTGGTCTACGCAGATCGAAACAGACCAACTCCACCGCTTAGGGCAAATGTTGGGCAGGCACGATGTTGAGCACCTGCTTGCCATCCTAGTTGTTTGCTGAGCCTGAGCGGAAAGATCACAGAGCGAATCCATGGGTTTCACGCTCCACCATGATACGTTAAGTCTGATGTGTGGATGTTAGGAAACCCACATAAATAAGGGCCGACCACCAATTGCAACCTCCCCGGGAAATTCACCACGGCAACCGGCCAGGCTCCAGAAAACCTTGGAGTGGCGCCGGCCACCCACCCGCTCCCTGCGGCCCCAACAAGCAAGCCGCACGGAACAGATCATCAGGGCGGTGCCAGTGCTCCATAAATAAACTCCGGTCCTTGCTACCTCACTCGATTTAAGAACATCTTACTCCTATGATGTTGGTGTTTAGTGGGCGTGGCTCCGTTCTTATCGGTTTTAGACAGATTTCCCGCTAATAAAATGGGCATCTTCTTCTTATAAAATCTTTCTTTTTTGCCTTCGTTTAGAAAAGAAACCCAGCACCAACCCACATCCACCTGATAATTACTCAACCAGCCGAGATTATCACTCATCCATGGCTTTCGTTTCGTCACGATGATTGTAAGAGATCATGCTACAAAATCACTTTTTTCCTTCCAACGTGAAGCTGAAGATTCTTTGTAAAGACAAGTAGCAGACGGACGGATGATCGATCAACTGTTGACGTGTGATACTCAACAGGCGAGTCTCTAATTTGGAGATCAACAATGCTACATGTACGGACACTTTTTTGTAAGCCAAGCATGTCCGCAAGTGTAGCATTATTGTTTGGAGATTACGAAACAACAATTCAGCACACCTCAGGTCCGTGTATTACGTACGGATGCTACGCTCTTGTTGTCGGCGAAAGAGAGAGGGTGGATGGCGACCTGATTGATTCGAGCCCATACGGCTGAGCAATCTATAGCTTGCTACAACCAAAATCTCTAAATCTCGATTTCTCATTTCAGGGGAGCAGATTAAACTAAGCTAGTGTTAGTGCCAAGGACAAATACTCAACTGTGCAGAATCAGGCAACACTGGGCATCATATTCCCTTGCAGCGAATCAGCCTCTGTCGTGGTCAGTACGTAGAGAACACAGGTGCACATGCACCGGGAGCATCACAAGCTCTACAGCGATGCTTGAAGCGTGAAGATGCAGCAGAAGGCTTGAGAGCGGCGATTTTAAAGGAGCCGGTAGGTGTAGGTGTCACATCTACCGTCCACTTTGTGCTTTGAGATTGGTGAGGCTTTTGACATTTGTCTAATATAAAACTAATAATTGAAACACAAGTGAAACTTTTTTGAAACTAAAGTGATACATGTAAAATATTGTGGAACAGTCTGACAAAAAGTGAAACTGATGACATCATTGCTGACGTCACTACGGTTTGTTTCATAAAAATATTAGTGTTTCAGTTATGTTTCAATTAAGTTTCAATTTTGTTTCACAAATTTGTGAAAAAATTGGTCAGCACATGGCTGACGTCATTGCTGACGTCACTCCTGTAGATACAGGCGCCTGTAAAAACGAGTTTTCGCCTTTCTCACTTTCTGAACATTTTGTACATAATCGGTTTTAAGCAAATCACGACGAGAATACTACGAACTTGGAGGAACCCCTGTCATATGCTGCGATGAGGATCTCCTCTACGTTTACACACTCTATGAAGACTATACATATTCCAGCTGAACTTCAGTTGCTCCTTCAGCCTTGTCTTCTCTAACGGCTGGATGCATCACTCCCCACCATCGTACACACTGCCATACCGCAATGCTGATCTGCTGAACGAAGCCTACCCACACTGATCTACTTCGCTATCTCCTCCAGCCTTCTGATTATCTCCTTGGTGTTGGGTCTCAGCGAGGGCGAAGGGCTACAGCAAGCCGTTGCCAGCTCGAAGAACGCATTCAGCTTCTTCTCGTTCCCGGCCTTCCTGCTCTGCCTGACGAGGTCCGAGCTGAAGGCGTCCGAGATCTTCCTCTCCAACACCAAATTCTTAAACGACGCCGGCAGGAAGATGTCGCGGGAGCTCGGCGCGCCGTCGCCGTCGTTCTTCGCCGAGTCCTTCTGCGCGAGCATCTCGAGCAGCACCACCCCGAAGCTGTAGACGTCGCTCTCCCTGGTGGCGTCCCTCATCTTGATCAGCTCCGGCGCCTTGTACCCCTGCGCCGCCGCCGTCTCGAGCATCTCGTGGGCGCCGCCGATGTTCAGCAGAAGGTAGAGGCCGTGGTCCGATATCCTGCACTCGCTGCTGGCGTCCAGCAGGATGTTGCTCGTCTTGAGGTTGCCGTGGATGATCGGCTTCTCCAGCCCCGTGTGCAGGTGATCCAGCCCCTTGGCGATGCAGAGGGAGAGCTTGCAGATTATGTTCCACCTCTGCGAGTCGGCGATGCCCTCTGTGTGTGTGATGGCAACAGACAAGCAGTGTATGGTTAGCAATGATAAATGTCTTGAAGTTGCCTAATTGATCATTTGTGTTGTGCAATACTACATCAATTAATTTGAAGATTGTGATTCAACAACACCCCATGCAAAGGACAATGTTGCGTGAAGCAAATGGTTCTAAAGTACCACAAGTACTCCACTGTAGTACAAATGCTGGCTTTTGGATAGAAAAGACTGCAGATATGTGCATTTGCCCTCAATTAAGACACAACAATAATTAGGTGCCTATGTTTGCTACTACTATTCTTTCTACAGAAATCCTGTTTGACAGATGACTATATACAGCACTAACCACTGTTTTAATTTAAAACACACATAACTGACTGTATCATAATGATCACGATTGTGAAGGGTGATCTAATAACCTAACAGACATTAGGAGACAGGACCATCGCTTCGGGACAATGCATCATGTGAGTGTTTCAAACTAACAACCAGCAGAGAAACGGTCTTGACAAGAGTAGATGAAATGTTTCCTGATGCAGTCAGCAATAATAGGAACAAATGTACCAGCGAATATATAGATTAGAAGTAAGAAGCGAACTCTAATAACCCAACATGACTATCGGTGTAACACGTTCCAAATTACCTCAAAAGTTCAAACTGATGGACGTAATGATTATTATTTTTGAAAAGAAAAGCTAGTGATCTGCTTTTTGTCTTCAAACTCGCTTAGCAACTACGCCATGCTTTCCCTTTTTGACAAAATGTGAAATTGTAATCCCATTTATTTTTATTTGTAGTCCCCACGCAGGGGAAAAAAATGCGTTGCACTTCTTGGTTTCTTGAAGGCCGCATAATTAGTATGCAGGTCCCATGTGCATTTTAAACATAGTCTGTCGTGCATTTTTGACAAAGCATAGTAAACATGCAACCCAGGAGCATCTAGAACATTTCTTACTACGAAACAGAGTGATGCAGGAGCAGGACACCAACCTTGCAGGAAGCGGTGGAGCGAGCCGGCGGCGTAGAAGGGGTGCACGAGCAGCTTCTCGCCCCTGGGCCCGACGTAGACCGCGCGGAGCGGCACGACGTTCGGGTGGCTGACGGCGCCGATCCGGCGCGCGGCGGCGGTGGCCTCGTCCGGCCCGACGGCGCACGCGGGGCGCACGAAGCGGAGCAGCACGGCGGCCTCCCCGGAGCGCATGGCGGCGCGGTAGACGGTGCTGTGCGAGGACTTGGCCACGACCTCGCCCGGCGCCTCGAGGATGGCGGCCACCGTGAGCGCCTCGCCGCCGGGGAACTTGACGAGCGCGTCCGCGCCGTGCCCGGCGCCGTGGGGGACGGGCACCACCCCGAGCCGCTCGGCGATGGGGCCGAGGTACGGCTGCAGCGCGCCGAGCCGGTCGGCGATCGGCGCGAAGTAGGGCAGCAGGGCGCCTCGGCCGGCGCCGGTGCCGTCGCCGCGGCGGCGGAGGCAGGCCGGGACCGGGAGGCGGAACGGGAGGCGGTCTTCGAGGCGGAGGCCGCGGAAGCGCGGCAGGAGGTAGCGGTAGAGCAGGTAGGCGAAGAGGACGCCGAGGATGGGGAGCAGGATGGTGTTGGTCCGGCCCTTGTGCACCGGCTCGTCCGGGGCTCCATCCGCGGTCGCCGGCGCCATGTACGTGTCTGCGAGCTCTGCGCCCTCCTGCTCTTGGAGAATAAACGGAAAGGTGAAAGCAATGGTGGTGGGGTTCGCCCAGGATTGGAGGCAAAGCTGCTTGCTTTGACGTGCTTTGCTCCTCCCTTTGGGTGGTGGAGCCGTGGAGGAAACTGGGAACAACGCCGGGAGGAAGAAAGGAAGGGTGGAGGGAGGAAGCTTTGGTGAGCTAGGGAGACGAAGGGAAGGGTGGCTCGAGATTCTTATCGTGTGGAGGTTTTTATCACCAGTCACTGTGGGAGCTTGCTACTGTGACGAGTGATGAGTGTGAGGGTGGCTTCCAAACCAGCTTCCTTTGCCTTTAGCCTTTTTCTTTTGGAGGTTAGCTCGAGGAGTTGGTAGGTACACACTGCGCTGCGCTGTTCATGGCCATTTTCTCCGATGAGGTTCGGTGAGCGGGAGCTGGCGTAGGCAGGCAGCAGCGGCGGTTATTAGGGGTAGGAATTTAGCCGGGACCGTGGAGCGGAAGGTGCCCTATTACTATCGCGGCGTTGGCCTGGAACGAAGGTGGACTTGTGGTGCAATGCAGACATACAGATACAGATGGACGGCGAGAGCGGCGAGGGACCTGGGAGTGGGAGTGATCGGCCCCAACGTTGGTTGCCTCCTCTGGCCGGCTTGCGCTGGTTGAACATGGTAGTACAATCTGTGGTGAGCAGTTGTATTCAGTTGTTGTGAATTTCACTCTCCCTTTTGAGTTTTCATGATGGCAAAATATTTGTTGAAATAATGGGCTAAAACATTTGGTCCATGTAGTATATTTCAGATTTTAACTAAATCTCAAAGCCCACATATGAGATAGTCCATGTGAATTTGGGGCTTAGTTTGTGGGCAAACCCTATATGCCGATCAGGTCGATCATTACAGCGCGCCGAACACCCCTGCGCGCAGTATGGGCCGGCCTGGTTGGCCCAGTTCGTGTGTTTTTTTCTTTTATTTTTTTATATTTTATATTTTCCTTTCAATTCTTTTTTCTTTTCTTTTTCTTTTTCTTTTTCTTTTCTATTTATTTTTTCTTTCTTTAGATTTCAAAAATATTTAATTTGAAAATATGCACTTTCAAAAAAAAACGAATATTTTAAACATAAAATGTGTACATTTAAAATGCACAAATTTAAAAATATTCATATTTGAAAAATGTTCAAGTTTAGGAACTATTGAAAATTAAAAATGTTCAAATTCAAAAAAAATCAATTTTTTAGAAACGTTCAAATTTGAAAAATGTTTAAAATCAAAAAAAAAATCATACTAAAAAAGCTAAAATTTTGGGGAAAATCCCAAATTTTAAAAAATGTTCAAATTCGAAAAGGTTTGATTTTCAAAAATATTTTAAATAAACATGATCTGGACATTTTTAAATTCCATATGTTTTATTTGTAATTGGGATCTCCTCGCGATTGGTGACCTTGTAAGAATATTTAGTATTGATCCAAGTAATTCTACAATATTTTCTATTTTCGATCTTGTTATTATGAGTGAGTAGTCCTCGCGAGCTACGGGTTGAGGATTCGTAGCAATTATGTGCGTCTAAATACATGGGAATATTGTGTGCCGGTTTCATAAAAGATTTGTATTTGTATCAATCTAAGGACTTGTCGCATACCAAAGATCTCGAGGATTAATTAAGATTTGAGGTGAGATGTGTGGTAAACGGGGCGTCTACGCGTGAAACCCAATAACAATAATGGGAGTACAATATTCGTTTATTGATCCACTTGGAAATAACAAAAGCATCATTTATCTTAATGGTTGGTCTGTATTTACTTAATAATCGTTCATAGCCCAGTGCTGGTATAACGGTTGGACCATGAGACTGCATGCTACGTATGTGGCTCGCGGGAGCTATAGTATTCTACATATTTGTTGTTTACAAATCCTAACTAGACGGTTTACACATGAATGTGCTTAAATTTATCTTTATCTCATATGTATGCATAGCTGTATGTGAAACTTTGACCGGACCTATCTCCATTCATTGACACAACCCAAAATACAAAGTAGACTAGAAATGTGTGGTAAACGTAAGGTAAAATAAAATACCAAGTTTTGTAGACGTTTCTTAACCAATAGCAAGTGTTTCCCAAACGTTCGATAAACCTAGATTTTCTAGGAAAAAAGCTATTGTACTGCATTCGTAATCTGTATCGAAGGTATCCGGGCCCCAAAACAATTTATGCTCTATTGGAGGCGGCTTCCCACCACGGCGCACCCAATAGATTTTAGGATATTTTATATCAAATATTCTATCACAATGCAATCATATTCTAGAGTTTTGAAACACACAAATTTTAGGATAAAGATAATTCAAACCAATAAATAAAAGTACTCAAACAAAATTGAAATTTGAGAAGTTCGAATAGATCAAGACTCAATCATGTGTGTTTCATTTCGTTGCCAACAAATTCTCGACTAGATCATCTTGTAATTGGTGATGAACTATTCATTACAGATTTCTTTGGTGCGTGGTGAGTAAAGCTCCAAACACGGCCAACACATGATCAACTTTGGCAATAGGGCCATGGCAATCATACGACGCATCCTCAATCACTCAAGCAACGCGCTCACTTTCTTGTCAAGGTGTGTATGATACACAATAGTTCATAACCTTCCATATCTGATATGTCGACCATGTGAGATCAGGGTGCCGAAAAATAGCAAAATGATCTTGGAGCACACCAAATGTCCGCTCGGCATCCTTCCTATAACTCTCTCGTGACATATAGCAAACCAAGATTTATTTTCAGAAAAAGGTTTGGTGATTGTTTTCACAAATATTAGCCATTTTTTATATATGTTATTGGCTAGATAGTATACTTTGTTATATGCCTGGACATTGATTTCGTAGTTTACCTCAGGAGCATGGCCTTTAGTAATTCTAGCAAACATTAGAGGGTTTTGTAATATGTTGATGTCATTGTGAGATCCTGTCATGCCAATAAAAACGTGCCGAATTCATTGGTCATAATCTACCACAAATTCAAGTACCATACAACACTCTCTGGTGTAACCTTTCTACATCCCTTTTCAACTGAATGGATAATTTTTCCATCCCCAATGCATGTGTGGCATCTCAGAAATCAACTTGCTTTGTTCTGTGCCTAGATCCAAGTTGTGTCTTCTTAATTTGGTGCTCTTAAATAGATTAGTCTAAACACTGCCACGACTACCCCGTAAAACTTGTACACACTCTCCTAACATATGCAATTCGACATGCATAGATAGACATCTTGTGTATCTGGAGGAGTTCCATATGCAAGATACCTCACAAGAGCCATGCATTTTTTAACCGGGGAGAAACCAACCAACCTGGTTGGTTTTTTCTTGCGCTTGAAGTATTCATCATACTCCCTCACACCATACACCATCTTCATGAACAACTCCATGTTCATCATAAAGCGTCGTCAAAGTCCTTGGGTGTATTGTTGGATTGTTAGCAAACAATAGTTGGTCTCAAGCATCACACCACTAATACGTCGCAAACGTATCTATAATTTTTGATGCTCCATGCTTATTTTACACCAATTCATATATGTTTTGCTTACACTTCGTTGCACTTTTACACGATTTCCGGCAATAACCTATTAACAAGATGCCATAGTGTCAGTTCCCTGTTTTCTGCTGTTTTTGTATTTCAGAAAAATTGTGCATGAAATATTCTAGGAATTAGACGAAACAAAAGCCGAAGTCAATATTTTACCGAAACAAAGACGAAGTCCAAGGGGGTCGAAGAGGCGCAGCAGGGCGCCCAAACCACCCCTAGGCGCGGCCTGGACCTCAAAGAATATGTCTCTTCTATCCTTGATTATTGCATAGAAAATTTCAGCAATAATTGGTATATCATTGATTATAAAGAGAGACTCAGTCATGCACAAGAATGTATCCATAATTTGCAGGAACCTGTGGAAAAAGAAACGGCTGAACCTGAAAGTTCATTAGATGAAAAAGAGGAGGAGAGCGATGAACTAAAGGAGAAAGAATGGATAAAAATTTGTGATAATATTATGCTCCTGTTATCTATGATAATCCATGCTATTTTGATAAATCTTATGATAATCCTTTATTTGTGCTTAACTTCGAAATGCATCGTACTAAAGAGGTTTTCTTGGAAAATGTATTTGATAAAGCTCAAGATGATGGTCCTATATTGGTTGATAATATTAATTGTACTACTACTGAAAATGAGATTGGAGGGTTCTTGACTTTATCTTGGAGCTCCATACCTCTTGAGAATGATCGATCATCCTGTTATAAAATTGTTAAAAGTGGATTTTAATGTTTTAATTTCACTATTTTTGAGTTTGATAAAAAATTATGTGTTTGTAGATCATAAAAAGTATGTTTTATGTGATAGTTATATCGTTGAGTTTATTCATGAGGCTTGCTAGCGTGTAGTAGCTTCCTTGTGACGGTAAAGCACTCGTCCGTTGGGAACCCCAAGAGGAAGGTATGATGTGTACAGCAGCAAGTTTTCCCTCAGTTAGAAACCAAGGTTTATCGAACGAGAGGAGCCAAGAAGCACGTTGAAGGTTGATGGCGGCGAGATGTAGTGCGGCGCAACACCAGGGATCCAACGTGGAACCTGCACAACACAACCAAAGTACTTTGCAACGAAAGTGAGGTTGTCAATCTCACCGGCTTGCTATTACAAAGGATTAGATGTATAGTGTGGATGATGATTTTGAGAACGTAAAACAAGTATTGCAGTAGATTGTATTCGATGTAAAAGAATGGACCGGGGTCCACAGTTCACTAGAGGTGTCTCTCCCATAAGATAAATAGCATGTTGGGTGAACAAATTAGAGTTGGGCAATTGACAAATAGAGTGGGCATGATAATGCACATACATGACATGATGAATATTGTGAGATTCAATTGGGCATTACGACAAAGTACATAGACCGCTATCCAGCATGCATCTATGCCTAAAAAGTACACTTTCGGTTATCATCCGAACCCCTTAGGTATTAAGTTGCAAGCAAGACAATTGCATTAAGTATGGTGCGTAATGTAATCAATAACTATATCCTCGAACATAGCATCAATGTTTTATCCCTAGTGGCAACAGCACATCCACAACCTTAGAACTTTCTGTCACTGTCCCAGATTTAATGGAGGCATGAACCCACTATCGAGCATAAATACTCCCTCTTGGAGTTACCACTAGTAGGAAAACCCTTATAGGCAAAGCTTAGTTTTGTGGCGCACCACTAAAAATGCGCCACAGAATATTATTTTGTGGCGCACCATTCTGGGTGCGCCACGAAATAGCTTAATTTTGTGGCGCACTATGAAACGCTGCGCCACAAAAACTTGGTGGGGCCCACATCCTGTCACGCCCAACCATTGGTCTTACCTTTTCTACGGCGCACGCACCTGGTGCGCCACGAAATAACGTATTCGTGGCGCACGGCCTCGGTGCGCCACGAAATAATGTTTTCGTGGCGCACTTGTCTCGGTGCGCCACGAAATAACGTGTCCTATATCAAGGCCGTACCCCTCCCTCGCCACGTTCCTCTCCCTCTCCCTCCCTCTCTCCCGCGCCGCCGTGTTCCATGGCGCGCCGTCGTCGCCGCCGCCGCCTTCCTCCGCGAGGGCCGGATGCCGCCACGCTCCACCCATCCCCGCCACCAGCAGCACAAGCGCTGCGGCGTGGAGGAGGAGGGGGCGGCGCAAGGTGGAGGAGCCGCCGCCGCGTCAAGGTGGAGGAGCCGCCGCGACCTCCACCCTGCCGTCGTCGTCGGTGAGCTCCTCCACGACTCTCCAAATCGTCGGTGAGCTCTCCCTCCCTCCCTCTTCCTCCCGCGCGAGCACAACGTGCTCGACGAAATGCTCGCTCGGTTGGCTCTGGATGCATTGCTGCTAGTGATGCTTGCGTTAATCTTGATGCTACTGGTTCATTTGTTGGCTCTGGATGCATTGCTGCTAGTGATGCATTGCTGCTCGGTTGGTTCATTTGATGCTACTGGTTCATTTGTTGTGCTCAGTGAGGTTAACTGTTAATCTTGATGGCTTATTACTACTGGTTCATTTGTTGTGCTCAGTGAGGTTAACTGTTAACAATTTTCTTGATGGGTTCATAGGAATTTAAATGCTTGTTGTGCTCCATGCATGCTATGTGTGTTTGAGCATCTTGACTTATGTCCCTATGATAATGGATCATCAAATGTTTCCCTTTGTCCCTGGTTGCCTCCTTAATTGATGCCTTATGATCCAAATGATCCAAGTCCCTTGCATGATCCCATTTGTCCCTAATGTTGCTTAATTAAGATGAATAAATTCCCTCTAATCACCATTTGGAGATCAAGACTAGTTCTTGATATCCATTAGTTACTGTCAACACATGTGTTTGCATATGTGTGTGAGCTGCTTGTAGTGTCACTTGACTATTCAAGTTTCAATGTTGGTTACTTTTCCTCTAGTGCAAGAAATGGTTGAGCAGATGTTTATCCACTGTTGGCCTTTATTCTTGGGTAGCTCAAAGTGTCATGCACTTACTGGATCATCAAATGTTTCCCTTAATTTGTCCCTGGTTGCCTCCTTAATTGATGCCTTATGATCCAAATTACTATATTATTGGATTGAGTGATATGGCTACTGCTTGTTTGCTCTCCAAATGCTATATATGTGTATTTGACCATGCTTATGATGGATTTCTTTTAAGGACTCTAGCTAGATTAGAGGGGAAAAAGTTGCTGCTTTGTTGCCTATGATAATGGATCATCAAATGTTTCCCTTTGTCCCTGGTTGCCTCCTTAATTGATGCCTTATGATCCAAATGACCCAAGTCCCTTGCATGATCCCATTTGTCCCTAATGTTGCTTAAGATGAATAAATTCCCTCTAATCACCATTTGGAGATCAAGACTAGTTCTTGATTTCCATTAGCTAGACTCCAATATTAAAAATGTCTCCCAAATATGGAGACAAACATTTTAACATTACCCCAAGTGATTTACTTGTCGATGATTAGATGGTTGGTCGATCACTCGTACACTCGGGGGTGGAGCAAGTGAGGCTTGGTGTGATGGCACAAATATCAATATCTTGTGCATCCTACCTTACTCCATCCCTGGATGTTAATATTTGTTTCGACCAACAAAGTATGAGGAATTCCATTTAGTTCATATATACTAGCTACTTCTTAATTGCATTGGCCTTTCTTCCATTTTAGTGCCGATGATTAAATTGTTTGGTCACTTGTACACTCTGGGGTGGGGCCAGTGAGCCTGGTGCGATGGCACAAATATCAATCTCTTGTGCATCCTACCTGGCCTCACTGACCCCATCCCCGAATGTTAATATTTCTTTCGACCAACAAAGTATGAGGCATATGATATCTAGTTGAGATACCACTTGGCTCTTTCTTCCATTTTAGTGCCGATGATTAGAATGTTTGGTCACCTATACGCCGCAATATACTTTGTAGACGAGCCCCCTTTCCCCGGCCACCGTTCCGTGAACGAGTCCTTGACGAGACAACAACGCCGACATGCCTCTCCGGCGCAGCACCACTTTTCTTCTCTCGCCGTCCAGTACGTGAACGAGTCCTTAATGCCAAGACGGTGCCAGCCTCCCTAGCATCATGCCGACCCCTGTTGTCGCGCTTCAGGCCGTGTCGATCACGCGCCCTGCACTCTCCTGCAGGCGCGGGACACACGGCTTGAAGCGCGGCAACACGGCCCGGCATAATCTGGGCAGGCCGGCACGGTCTTTGCATCAAGGACTCGTTCACTGGACAGCGAGGGAGCGTGGTTCTGCGCGGAGATGCAGATCGGCGTTGTTGTGTCAAGCACCCGTTGACGGAGCGCCGACCCGGGAAAAGGGCCCTTCTGCAAAGTATACGGCGGTGTATCTGCAACTATGGTTTCGACCATAGTATTTGTGTTGACCAACAATGTATGAGGCACATATTCTATTTTGTCATTCCATTTGCTTTGAGATTTTCAAAATGCCGATGATTAAAATGTTTGGTCACCGTACACTTGGGGGTGGCGTAAGTGAGCCTGGTAAGATAGCACAAATATCAATCTCTTGTGCATCCTACCTGGCGCTTACACCATCCCTAAATGTTAATATTTGTGTTGACCAACAATGTATGAGGCACTTATTCCATTTTGTCATTCCATTTGCTTTGAGATTTTCAAAATGCCGATGATTAAAATGTTTGGTCACCGTACACTTGGGGGTGGCGTAAGTGAGCCTGGTAAGATAGCACAAATATCAATCTCTTGTGCATCGGACTTGGCCTCACTGACGCCATCTCTAAATGTTAATATTTGTGTTGACCAACAATGTATGAGGCACTTATTCCATTTTGTCATTCCATTTGCTTTGAGATTTTCAAAATGCCGATGATTAAAATGTTTGGTCACCGTACACTTGGGGGTGGCGTAAGTGAGCTGGTAAGATAGCACAAATATCAATCTCTTGTGCATCGGACTTGGCCTCACGACGCCATCCCTAAATGTTAATATTTGTGTTGACCAACAATGTATGAGGCACTTATTCCATTTTGTCATTCCATTTGCTTTGAGATTTTCAAAATGCCGATGATTAAAATGTTTGGTCACCGTACACTCGGGGTGGCGTAAGTGAGCCTGGTAAGATAGCACAAATATCAATCTCTTGTGCATCGGACTTGGTCTCACTTACACCGTCCCTGAATGTTAATATTTGTGTTGACCAACAATGTATGAGGCATTTATTCCATTTCTCTTGTGCATCGGACTTGTTGGTCTCACTTTCTTCCATTTTCATCATAGTAGGAACTGGATGAAGGACCCCGATGCAAGCGAGCCTGGTGGGTAGAGATGAGGGAGCAAAGGAGGAACCGGATGAAGACTACTTTGTATCTCGAAATTGTGAATTTTGTATGAATTAAGAGTTGTATGCAAAACATTTGACACTTGCCACTATATATGTATCTCGATCGGGCTCTAAGTAATGTGATGATGATGTCTATGTTATATCTGTGCAATGTACATGATATTTATATTATATCTGAATGTTGCTGTATATAACTGTGTATCTGTGTGTATCTGTATTGCTGTGTATAAACGCATATGTATAGCGACACAAAATCGTGTATAATACAAGCAAATTTGGCGCACTTAGAACCAATTTGTGGCGCACCCTTTTCGTGGCGCACCTAAGAACAAGTGCGCCACGAAACCTTATTCATGGCGCATGGGCAGGTGCGCCACGAAACCTTATTTTTGTGGCGACGTTTCTGTGGCGCACCTCCCATGCGCCACAGAATCCATTTTTCGTGCGCCACTGATGAGGCTTTTCCTACTAGTGTACAAGTAATGACTTTGCCAGAGCCTCTACTAGCAACGGAGAGCATGCAAGATCATAAACAACACATAGGTAATAGATTGATAATCAACATAACATAGTATTCTCTATCCATCGGATCCCAACAAACACAACATATAGCATTACAGATAGATGATCTTGATCATGTTAGGCAGCTCACAAGATCCGACAATGAAGCACATGAGGAGAAGACAACCATCTAGCTACGCTATGGACCCATAGTCCGGGGTGAACTACTCACTCATCAATCCGGAGGCGACCATGGTGGTGTAGAGTCCTCGGAGATGAATCCCTCTCGGCGAGTGCCGGAGGCGATCTTCTGAATCCCCCGAGATAGGATTGGCGGCGGCGGCGTCTCGGAAGGTTTTCCGTATCGTGGCTCTCCGGGGGTTTCGCGACGGAGGCTATTTATAGGCGGAAGGGCAGGTAAAGGGCGTCACGAGGGGCCCACACCACAGGCCGGCGCGGCCGGGCCGGGCCGCGCCGCCCTGGTGTGTCGCCACCTCGTGGCCCCACTCGTCTTCCTTCGGTCTTGGAAGCTTCGTGCAAAAATAGGACCATGGGCGTTGATTTCGTCCAATTCCGAGAATATTTCCTTACTAGGATTTGAAACCAAAAACAGCAATGGCTCTTCGGCATCTCGTTAATAGGTTAGTGCCGGAAAATGCATAATAATGACATATAATGTGTATAAAACATGTGAGTATCATCATAAAAGTAGCATGGAACATAAGAAATTATAGATACGTTTGAGACGTATCAAGCATCCCAAGCTTAGTTCCTACTCGTCCAGTAGGTAAACGATAACAAAGATAATTTCTTAAGTGACAATGCTACGAACATAATCTTGATCAATACTATTGTAAGCACATGTAATGAATGCAGCGATCAAAACAATGGTAAATGACATGAGTAAACAACTGAATCATAAAGCAAAGACTTTTCATGAATAGTACTTAAAGACAAGCATCAATAAGTCTTGCATAAGAGTTAACTCATAAAGCAATAATTCAAAGTAAAGGTATTGAAGCAACACAAAGGAAGGTAAAGTTTCAGCGGTTGCTTTCAACTTGTAACATGTATATCTCATGGATATTGTCAACATAGAGTAATATAACAAGTGCAATATGCAAGTATGTAAGAATTAATGCACAGTTCACACAAGTGTTTGCTTCTTGAGGTGGAGAGAAATAGGTGAACTGACTCAACATAAAAATAAAAGAAAGGTCCTTCAAAAAGGAAAGCATCGATTGCTATCTTTGTGCTAGAGCTTTGGTTTTGAAAACAAGAAACAATTTTGTCAACGGTAGTAATAAAGCATATGAGTTATGTAAATTATATCCTACAAGTTGCAAGCCTCATGCATAGTATACTAATAGTGCCCGCACCTTGTCCTAATTAGCTTGGACTACCGGATCATCGCAATACACATGTTTTAACCAAGTGTCACAATGGGGTACCTCCATGCCGCCTGTACAAAGATCTAAGGAGAAAGCTCGCATTTTGGATTTCTCGCTTTTGATTATTCTCAACTTAGACATCCATACCGGGACAACATGAACAACAGATAATGGACTCCTCTTTAATGCATAAGCATGTAGCAACAATTAGTGTTCTCATGTGAGATTGAGGATATATGTCCAAAACTGAAACTTCCACCATGGATCATGGCTTTAGTTAGCGGCCCAATGTTCTTCTCTAACAATATGCATGCTCTAACCATAAGGTGGTAGATCGCTCTTACTTCAGACAAGACGAACATGCATAGCAACTCACATGAAATTCAACAAAGAGTAGTTGATGGCGTCCCCAGGAACATGGTTATCGCACAACAAGCAACTTAATAAGAGATAAAGTGCATAAGTACATATTCAATACCACAATAGTTTTTAAGCTATTTGTCCCATGAGCTATATATTGTAAAGGTAAAGAATGGAAATTTTAAAGGTAGCACTCAAGCAATTTACTTTGGAATGGCGGAGAAATACCATGTGGTAGGTAGGTATGGTGGACACAAATGGCATAGTGGTTGGCTCAAGGATTTTGGATGCATGAGAAGTATTCCCTCTCGATACAAGGTTTAGGCTAGCAAGGTTATTTGAAACAAACACAAGGATGAACCAGTACAGCAAAACTCACATAAAAGACATATTGTAAACATTATAAGACTCTATACTGTCTTCCTTGTTGTTCAAACTCAATACTAGAAATTATCTAGACCTTAGAGAGACCAAACATGCAAATCAGATTTTAGCATGCTCTATGTATTTCTTCATTAATAAGTGCAAAGTATATGATGCAAGAGCTTAAACATGAGCACAACAATTGCCAAGTATCACATTATTCAAGATATTATACCAATTACCACATATATCATTTTCCAATTCCAACCATACAACAATTTAACGAAGAAGAAACTTTCGCCATGAATACTATGAGTAAAGCCTAAGGACATATTTGTCCATATGCAACAGCGGAGCGTGTCTCTCTCCCACACATTGAATGCTAGGATCTATTTTATTCAAACAAAACAAAAACAAAAACAAACAGACGCTCCAAGTAAAGTACATAAGATGTGATGGAATAAAAATATAGTTTCACTAGAGAAACCTGATAATGTTGTCGATGAAGAAGGGGATGCCTTGGGCATCCCCAAGCTTAGACGCTTGAGTATTCTTGATATATGCAGGGGTGAACCACCGGGGCATCCCCAAGCTTAGAGCTTTCACTCTCCTTGATCATATTGTATCATCTCCTCTCTTGATCCTTGAAAACTTCCTCCACACCAAACTCGAAACAAACTCATTAGAGGGTTAGTGCACAATCAAAATTAACATATTCAGAGGTGACACAATCATTCTTTATACTTCTGGACAATGCACAAAGCTACTGAAAGTCAATGGAATCGGAAAATCCATCAAGCATGACAGAACAGGCAATGCAAAATAAAAGGCAGAATCTGTCAAAACAGAATAGTTCGTAAAAACGTATTTTTAACAGGCACCAGACTTGCTCAGATGAGAAAACTTAAAACTAATGAAAGTTGCGTACATATCTGAGGATCACTCACGTAAATTGGCATAATTTTCTGAGTTACCTACAGAGAATTTTACCCAGATTCGTGACAGCAAAGAAAACTGTTTCTGCGCAGTAATCCAAATCTAGTATCTTACTTCTATTAGAGACTTTACTTGGCACAACAATGCAATAAAACTAAGATAAGGAGAGGTTGCTACAGTAGTAAACAACTTCCAAGACTCAAATATAAAACAAAATTACTGTAGTAAAAACATGGGTTGTCTCCCATAAGCGCTTTTCTTTAACGCCTTTCAGCTAGGCGCAGAAAGTGTGTATCAAGTATTATCAAGAGATGAAGCATTGACATCATAATTTGTTCTAATAATAGAATCAAAAGGTAACTTCATTCTCTTTCTAGGGAAGTGTTCCATACCTTTCTTGAGAGGAAATTGATATTTAATATTACCTTCCTTCATATCAATGACCAACATTCGAAGAAAAGGTCTTCCCAATATAATGGGACAAGATGCATTGCATTCAATATCCAAGACAACAAAATCAACGGGGACAAGGTTATTGTTAACGGTAATGCGAACATTATCAATTCTCCCCAAAGGTTTCTTTGTAGAGTTATCAGCAAGATTAACATCCAAATAACAATTTTTTAATGGTGGCAAGTCAAGCATATTATAGATTTTCTTAGGTATAACAGAAATACTTGCACCAAGATCACATAAAGCATTACAACCAAAGTCATTGACCTTCATCTTAATGATGGGCTCCCAGCCATCTTCTAACTTCCTAGGAATAGATGTTTCGCGATTTAGTTTCTCTTCTCTAGTTTTTATGAGAGCGTTTGTAATATGTTTCGTGAAAGCCAAATTTATAGCACTAGCATTAGGACTCTTAGCAAGTTTTTGTAAGAACTTTATAACTTCAGAGATATGACAATAATCAAAATCTAAACCATTATGATCTAAAGCAATGGGATCATTATCCCCAATGTTGGAAAAAATTTCAGCAGTTTTATCACAGCGTTTCATGATTTAGCAGTTTGGCAGTTTTTCGCGCTTTGCATTAGAAGTGGAAACATTGCTAACACCAATTCTTTTACCATTATTAGTAGGAGGTGCAGCAACATGTGTAGCATTAGCATTGCTAGTGGTAGTAATAGTCCAAACTTTAGCTACATGATTCTCTTTAGCTAGTTTTTCATTTTCTTCTCTTTCCCACCTAGCATGCAATTCAGCCATTAATCTTATATTCTCATTAATTCTAACTTGGATGGCATTTGCTGTAGTAACAATTTTGTTTTCATTATCCCTATTCGGCATAACTTTCAATTTCAAAAGATCAACATCAGCAGCAAGACTATTAACTTTAGAAGCAAGTATATCAATTTTCCCAAGCTTTTCTTCAACAGATTTGTTAAAAGCAGTTTGTGTACTAATAAACTCTTTAAGCATGGCTTCAAGTCCAGGGGTGTATTCCTATTATTGTTGTAAGAATTCCCATAAGAATTACCATAGCCGTTGCCATTATTATAAGGATATGGCCTATAGTTGTTACTAGAATTGTTCCGGTAAGCATTGTTGTTGAAATTATTATTTTTAATGAAGTTCACATCAACATGTTCTTCTTGTGCAACCAATGAAGCTAACGGAACATTATTAGGATCAATATTTGTCCTATCATTCACAAGCATAGACATAATAGCATCAATCTTATCACTCAAGGAAGAGGTTTCTTCACAGAATTTACCTTCTTACCTTGTGGAGCTCTTTCGTGTGCCATTCAGTAATTAATCATCATATTATCAAGAAGCTTTGTTGCTTCACCAAGAGTGATGGACATAAAGGTACCTCCAGCAGCTGAATCCAATAGGTTCCGCGAAGAAAAATTCAGTCCTGCATAAAAGGTTTGGATGATCATCCAAGTAGTCGTCCATGGGTTGGGCAATTTTTGACCAAAGATTTCATTCTTTCCCATGCTTGTGCAACATGCTCAGTATCTAATTGTTTAAAATTCATTATGCTACTCCTCAAAGATATAATTTTAGCAGGGGATAATATCTACCAATAAAAGCATCCTTGCATTTAGTCCATGAATCAATACTATTCTTAGGCAGAGATAGCAACCAATCTTTAGCTCTTCCTCTTAATGAGAAAGGGAACAATTTTAATTTTATTATGTCACCATCTGCATCTTTATACTTTTGCATTTCACAAAGTTCAACAAAATTATTGAGATGGGCAGCAGCATCATCAGAACTAACACCAGAAAATTGCTCTCGCATAACAAGATTCAGTAAAGCAGGTTTAATTTCAAAGAATTCCTGTAGTAGCGGTGGAGCAATAGGTGTGCATAAGAAATCATTATTATTTGTGGTTGTGAAGTCACACAACTTAGTATTCTCAGCAGTATTCATTTTAGCAACAGTAAATAAAGTAAACTAGATAAAGTAAATGCAAGTAACTAATTTTTTTGTGTTTTTGATATAGCAAACAAGATAGTAAATAAAGTAAAACTAGCAACTAATTTTTTGTGTGTTTTAATTTAGTGCAGCAAACAAAGTAGTAAATAAAATAAAGCAAGACAAAAACAAAGTAAAGAGATTGCGATGTGGAGACTCCCCTTGCAGCGTGTCTTGATCTCCCCGGCAACGGCGCCAGAAAAAGAGCTGCTAGCGTGTAGTAGCTTCCTTGTGACGGTAAAGCACTCGTCCGTTGGGAACCCCAAGAGGAAGGTATGATGTGTACAGCAGCAAGTTTTCCCTCATTAGAAACCAAGGTTTATCAACAGAGGAGCCAAGAAGCACGTTGAAGGTTGATGGCGGCGAGATGTAGTGCGGCGCAACACCGGGATTCCGGCGCCAACGTGGAACCCACAACACAACCAAAGTACTTTGCCCCAACGAAGCAGTGAGGTTGTCAATCTCACCGGCTTGCTGTTACAAAGGATTAGATGTATAGTGTGGATGATGATTGTTTGCAGAGAACAGTAAAACAAGTATTGCAGTAGATTGTATTCGATGTAAAAGAATGGACCGGGGTCCGTTCACTAGAGGTGTCTCTCCCATAAGATAAATAGCATGTTGGGTGAACAAATTACAGTTGGGCAATTGACAAATAGAGAGGGCATGACAATGCACATACATGACATGATGAATATTGTGAGATTCAATTGGGCATTACGAGAAAGTACATAGACCGCTATCCAGCATGCATCTATGCCTAAAAAGTCCACTTTCAGGTTATCATCCGAACCCCTTCCGGTATTAAGTTGCAAGCAACAGACAATTGCATTAAGTATGGTGCGTAATGTAATCAATAACTATATCCTCGAACATAGCATCAATGTTTTATCCCTAGTGGCAACAGCACATCCACAACCTTAGAACTTTTCACTGTCCCACATTTAATGGAGGCATGAACCCACTATCGAGCATAAATACTCCCTCTTGGAGTTACAAGTAATGACTTGGCCTCTACTCTAACGGAGAGCATGCAAGATCATAAACAACACATAGGTAATAGATTGATAATCAACATAACATAGTATTCTCTATCCATCGGATCCCAACAAACACAACATATAGCATTACAGATAGATGATCTTGATCATGTTAGGCAGCTCACAAGATCCGACAATGAAGCACATGAGGAGAAGACAACCATCTAGCTACGCTATGGACCCATAGTCCAGGGGTGAACTACTCACTCATCAATCCGGAGGCGACCATGGTGGTGTAGAGTCCTCCGGGAGATGAATCCCCTCAGAGTGCCGAGGCGATCTCCGAATCCCCGAGATGGGATTGGCGGGGTGGCGTCTCGTAAGGTTTTCGTATCGTGGCTCTCGTGCGGGGGTTTCGCGACGGAGGCTATTTATAGGCGAAGGGCAGTAAAGGGGCATCACGAGGGCCCACACCACAGGCGGCGCAGCCAGGGCCTAGGCCGCGCTCGGTGTGTCGCCACCTCGTGCCCCACCGTCTTCCCTTCGGTCTTCGGAAGCTTCGTGCAAAAATAGGACCCGGGCGTTGATTTCGTCCAATTCCGAGAATATTTCCTTACTAGGATTTCTGAAACCAAAAACAGGAACTGGCTCTTCGGCATCTCGTTAATAGGTTAGTGCTGGAAATGCATAATAATGACATATAATGTGTATAAAACATGTGAGTATCATCATAAAAGTAGCATGGAACATAAGAAATTATAGATACGTTTGAGACGTATCAAGGCTACAGAAAATTATTATGAGAGAGGAAAATATGGTTGTAGAAGTTTTCATGGTACTAAAACATCTCTCTATATGTTAATTTTTTTTGAAGTTACTCTTGTTTTGTCTTTCTATGCTTGTCACTTTGTTCTTTGTGAATTTATTTGTGTACAAGATTTCTATGCATAGGAAGTGGTTTAGACTTAAATGTGTTTTGAATTTTCATCTTGATGCTCTTTTTTACTTCAATTCATATTTCTTATGTGAGCATCTTCTCAAATTACTGAGCCTAGCTAAAAGGCATTAAAGAAAAGCGTTTATGGGAGACAACCCATTGTTTTATTTCTGTAATTTTTATTTTATGTTGAGTCTTGGAAGTTTTTACCTCTGTAAAACCTCTTCTTATCATTTTTAGTTCGTTGTTGTGCCAAGAATAGCCTCTAATAGGAAGAAAGTAAGATTTGGGGAAGTTGATGTCCTAAAAACAGATTATATGTTGTCACCATAAAAATTCGTATAAATATAAAGTGCAGAATTTTGAGCTGACATGTTTTATACATATGCCCCAGGTTATTATCTAACTTTCGTTAGTTGAACATTTTTCGGTATGAGCAACATAAGATTTTCTAAAAAATCGATCTTGACATGATGTTCTGCTTTGACAGATTTCTATCACCATTTGCATTGCTTGATCTCTTTCTTATTTTTTTAGTTCTTTTGAGAGAAGGAGATTTTCAAAGATATTGCTGTAGTTGCTAAATATTTTAATGGATGTTTTATTTATGTTATAAATGAACCAAGTGGATTTGTTATTTTGATTGCACTAATGATATGCTGCTAATAAGAATTGTGTGAAGTTTTGTATGAAGGAAGTTTTCAAGTGTAGGGAGAGAAGAATGATGTGATGAGATGAAGGATGGACAAAAGCTCAAGCTTGGAGATGCCCATTTCACCCCAAGAAATATCCAAGAGGTACAAGCGTCAAAGCTTGGGGATGCCTTGGGCATCCCCTCTCCATCTAAAGTATCAGGTCATCTTTCAATATGCTATATTTTTATTGCTTCGTATGTTATGTATTATTCTAGGAGTGTCTTTGTTTGTGTTTTTAGTTTTATTTTATTTTGTTTGCTGTAGCATATGGTTGGACCCCAACATATTTGTTTTGGAGAGAGACATGCTCTGTTTTCATTGCAAATAACACTCTAGTTTTCACTTTTACTGTTCTGCGGGTGTTCTAGTTTTCTGGTACTGCGTTTAGCTCTTGGTTTTCGATTCTTATTTTGTTCAGAGCTCGTTAGCATCATTTATTTACGTATGATTAGCTCTATGGTACATATTGATTTTAATCTCTGAGAGCTATTTCAAATAAGTTGATTGGTGTTGGAGACGAGTAAAATGTTTCATGCCTATAGTGATGAAAATGAAGCTTATCTAGACCGTGGCATAGACTTTGGCATGTCATGTTGGGTGTTATTCTTGTCATATGCTTAGTATTTATTATTGTAGCATGACTTGTCTCAAATAGATGAGAGTGCTTAATGCATCATTGAAAGAATCATGTGTTGTTTTCATCGTACAAAAGCATAGTATTGTGGTATTCTCCTTTAATGTTGTTATTGGGTCAACTTGGCACATGCTTACACCATGTTATGACTACAAACCAGTCACCTAAAGCCTTTAAGATCATTTATTTTTTGACTTGTAATATCACTTTATGTTTTGATTAATAATGTTTTATCCCAATGCATGATTATGGCCATTATTGCTCTCTTAGTTGGTCGCTCCCAGTCTTTTGCTAGCCTTCGCCTGTACTGAGTATGAGCTCTACTCGTCCATCCAACCACCAAAAACCAAAGTTTTCCAATTGTGTCCATCATACCTACCTATATGTGGTATTTCACCGCCACTTCAAAGTAAATTGCTTGTGTGCTACCTTTAAAATCTTCAAAATAATTACATGTTTTGTGTTTTGTTTTAGCTCATGAGGAAGTATTGAATGGTTTTTTATCTTTTCATGAATTCACACCTTAACTAAGCAAGAATAATGTGCTAAAGTCTCTTAATATTGCAAAAATAGCAAGGCAACTGGGTGCCCATCCCAAACAAAATATAAAATAAACAAATAAATGATCCGCACATTATGTACCGGAGAGATCCTAAATAATAGTGTGCAATGGAGAAGTACATGGGAGCCTCTATTGAGGTCACTATATGAATGGATGATAGATTGTTTGATGCCATTCCTTGACATAGATATACATACCTATCAAAATACATTTTCAACACCTCTGTTTTATGCAAAATAAAAAGCTCTAGCACATGAGTGATCCCTGCTTCCCTCTGCGCAGGGCCTTTCTTTTACTTTTATGTTGAGTCTTCATCTTCTTGCTTTATGCACCACTAAGAGAGCATAGTTGTTATTCTGAGTATAATATGCATATTCCCAAAATTTATTATTGATTGATTCATGATTATGACTATTGCTTGTTCTCAAATTATTTGTATCTAGTCACCCTCTAAACTTTAAAGGTGTCCTCGTATTTATGTTTTGCTACTTCATAAAGGACAAGCTGAATACGACTTTACTATTGATACGTATCTATAATTTTTTATGATCCATGCTTTTTTTACACCAATTCATATATGTTTTGTTTACACTTTGTTGCACTTTTACATGATTTCCGGCACTAACCTATTAACAATATGCCACAGTGCTAATTCCATGTTTTATGCTGTTTTTGTATTTTAGAAAAGTTGTACAGGAAATATTCTCGGAATTGGACAAAACAAAAGCCGAAGTCAATATTTTACCGAAACGAAGTGAACGAAGAGGCGCACCAGGGCGCCCAGACCACCCCTAGGCGCGGCATGGGCCTAGCCCACGCCTGGGGTAGGTGTGGGGCCATTGGGCGCCCCATCGACCTGAATCCTCCGCCTATTTATATATCTTCTCGGGAAAACCATGGATACCCGAGCCTCCATCCACGAAAATTTCTGTCGTGGTCGCCATCGCAGAACCCATCTCGGGGGGTTCTGAAGCTCTTCCTGGCACCCGCCGGAAATCATCACCGGAGGCATCTACATCACCATGCCCGCCTCCGAAGTGATGCGTGAGTAGTTCATCCCTGGACTATGGGTCCATAGCAGTAACTAGGTGGTTATCTTCTCCACTTTGTGCTTCATGTATCGATCTTGTGAGCTGCCCTACATGATCAAGATCATCTTTATGTAATCCTATATGTTTGGTTTGCTGAGATCCGATAAATATTGAATACTATGTTGAGATTGATTATATATTCATGTCATATGTTATTTGTGATCTTGCATGCTCTGTTGCTAGTAGAAACTCTGGCCAAGTGGACACTTGTGACTCCAAGAGGGGGTACTTATGCTCGATAGTAGGTTCATGCCTCTAGTTTTCTGGGAGAGTGACTTTATAACTTCTAAGGTTGTAGATGTGTTGTTGCTACTAGGGAGAAAACAACAATGTTTTATCCAAGGGTAATTCTATTGTTTACTTTACACACATTGCTTAAGGCGATAGTCTGTTGGTTGCAACTTAATACTGAATGGGGTTCGGACGATAACCTGAAGGTGGATTATTAGTCATAGACACAGTTGGATTACGGTCTATGTATTATGTTGTAATGCCCAATACCAAATCTCATAGTAATCATCTTATCATGTATGGTCTATATTCTGTCAATTGCCCAGCTGTAATTTGTTCAACCAACATTCTATTTCTTTATGGAGAGACACCTCTAGTGACCCGTGGACCCCGGTCCTATTTTCCTTTACTGATAAATTCAACTGCAATCATGTTGTTTACTTTCTGCAAACATCTCCTTCCATTCGATACGTCTAATCCTTTGTGTTCAGCAAACCGGTGATATTGACAACCTCACTTTAAGTTGGGGCAAAGTACTTTGGTTGTGTTGTGTGCAGGTTTCATGTTGTTGCTGACGCCGGTAGTGCGCCCTTCCACTAGTCCAAACAACACCTTCGAAGTCACGCCTTTCTCCTACTGGTCGATTAAACATTGGTTTCGTACTGAGGGAAAACTTACTGCTGTGCTCATCACACCTTCCTCTTGGGGTTCCCCAACAGCGTATCTGCGTACGACGAGCACACACCATCAGCTATGTTTTTGCTATGCCCATAAAAACCAAGTTGCTTTCAATGCATTATTATTCATGATCTTTTGTTTGAGTTACTTCTCATGTTATAACATATAGTTGCTAAGCTCTATGGTTATAATTATATCTATCATGCCTATGTTTAGAGTACTTTGATCTCAGCTCACAATGCTTTTACAATAACTTGATCAAGATTGTGTTGGCCTCATGTCACCTAAAAAAATATTTTTGTTATCACTTACCTACTCGAGGACGAGCAGGAGTTAAGCTTGGGAATGCTTGATATGTCGCAAACGTATCTATAATTTTTGATGCTCCACGCTTGTTTTACACCAATTCATATATGTTTTGCTTACACTTCGTTGCACTTTTACATGATTTCCGGCACTAACCTATTAACAAGATGCCACAGTGCCAGTTCCTATTTTCTGTTGTTTTTGTATTTCAGAAAAGTTGTATAGGAAATATTCTCGTAATTGGACGAAACAAAAGCCGAAGTCAATATTTTACCGAAACGAAGACGAAGTCCGAAGGGGGGTCGAAGAGGCACAACAGGGCACCCAAACAACCCCTAGGCACGGCCTAGACCTGGCTCGCGCCTAGGGTAGGTGTGGGGCCACCAGGCACCCAACCGACCTAAATCTTACGCCTAGATAAAGCCTTCGATGAGAAAACCCTTAATATACCAGCCTCCATCCACGAAAAGTTCCGTCACTGCCGTCATCCTCCAGATGAGTTTCGGGGGTCAGAAGTTCCTGTTCTGGCACCCTTCTGGGACGGGGATTGACCCCCGGAGCCATCTCCATCGCCTCCACTTCGACTCCATGATGGTTCGTGAGTAGTTCCCCCTGGACTACGGGTTCTCGGCTGAAGCTAGTTGGTACTCTCTCTCCCATGTACTTCAGTACAATGATCTCATGAGCTTCCTTACATGATTGAGATCCATATGATGTAATCGGTGTTGTGTTTGTTGGGGTCCAATAAATTATGGAATTGTGATCAGATTGTTCATCATATTATCATACTACTGTTATTTAAGATCTTGCATGCTTTCCGGTACTTGTAGTTACCTTGATCAAGTAGTTGCATGTATCTCCAAGAGGGAGTATTTATGCTCGATAGTGGGTTCATGCCTCTAGTTTTCTGGAAGAGTGACTTTAACTTCTAAGATTGTAGATGTGTTGTTGCTAGGGAGAAAACAACAATGTTTTGTCTAAGGATAATTCCATTGTTTACTTTACACACATTGCTTAATGCGATAGTTTGTTGCTTGCAACTTAATACTGGAAGGGGTTCGGATGATAACCTGAAGGTGGATTATTAGTCATAGACGCAGTTGGATTACGGTCTATGTATTATGTTGTAATGCTCAATTAAATACTACAGTAAACTTTATCTTATCATAGCATGCATTGTCATGCCCTCACAATTATCAATTGCCCAGCTGTAATTTGTTCACCCAACGCATGTTATTTCAAGAGTTACCACTAGTATATAGATACATGGGAACCCCGGTCCTTCTATCATCATCATTTCTCTACAGTTAACTCCGCACTGGAATACTTTCTGATGCATCTCCTATGTGCTACAGCTGCCGTGTTACTATTTTCATTGTTCTCATGTTACTGTTGCTTTCACTTCACCCGTGTTACTAGTGCTTTTCTAGCTAGGTGCAGCTGAATTGACAACTCCACTGTTAAGGCTTATAAGTATTCTTTACCTCCCCTTGTGTCAAATCAATAAATTATTTGGGTTTTACTTCCCTCGAAGACTATTGCGATCCCCTATACTTGTGGGTCATCAACCACCCTACATCTGTTATATGTCCTTGTTCTTACTCTTCCAACCCTAAAACCTACATGCCCCAGGGGCATTCATCTTCTCTCCTAAACCAAGAAGGCAAGATATGTTCATCAACTTGTCTTCATCACCAACAGAAGCATTTGCTTCATCTTGCATCAATTTCTGAATCATCATCTCACATTCACTATCCATAGTATATTTATCAAATAACTAAGCAATCAAATATTGAACACTCTATCTAAATTGCCGAGGCAAAAATTCTAGAAAACACATATACCTAGGAAACCGGCTGAACAAGTTGTGTGTGAGGTGGGTGTGCCCTAGAGCTGTGTGATGGTTAGTCAAATGAGCTGCCCCACCTCCCCGACTCTGATGAGATGGCAGCGATGGTCACAAACAGCCAATGGTGGGGTCGGTGGCAGATGTGGCTCGCGGAGAAGTGGCCCAAGCAACAAAGATAAGCGGAGGTTTCCGAACAATTCCGAGTAGAGCATATGGTAGTTGCATGTTGTTTTTAGGCAGCGGTGGTCAATTTTTTCTGCTTCTAAGCAGGCGGTTGTGGCGATTCTGCAGGGGATGCCGCAAGAAAGGAGAGGTTGGGAAGGGAGAATGGATGGGTCATAGCCGTGTGGTGCACCTATCGGTATTCGACGTGGTACATGTATTGTCGCCTGCAGGACGGTCCTTATGGGTCGGGTCTGACGTAGGTCTGTCAGGCGTAGTTTTGGGCCTCACACATTACCAGTAGGGATTCGGGGGCACCACCCTAATAGCCCTATTGAGGATATTCTTCGGCGTCGACGGAGTTGCTCTTATGGGTTATATGCCACCATAGTATTTGGAGGGGCCGCAGCCTAGGTTGACCCCCACTAAGGTTAGTCGTTGGGTCCAGTTGTGAAGCACGTTGGAAGTTGAGAATGAGGGGGGCAAAGGAGCACATGGATACGAGACAGTGGAGGAGCACCACGATGCAGGAAAGGACAGGGTCAGGGGAGGTGCAGTCGTGTAGGAAAGTTGCGGGTTGGGAGGAGATTTGGGAATAAACCCTTACAAGTAGGTCCCATCTGTCAATACTGTAAGGAAAATGATCCAATCCCCCCGGGGGATAAGACGCGATGCAACCTTCAGCTTCGTGGATCTCGGATGAGCATCATCGCATGTGCACGCTCTAGCGCCCCAGCAAGACGCATCATGGGTGGGCCCCCTGACCTTATCTCTTCGCGTCCCTCTCCCGCAAGACTATCTGCCCATGAGGCCAAGAAATCCATGCCATCGAGCTCCGCCGTAGCGCCCCAATCACGATGCCACGCTCCACCGTTGCGTTGTGCTTTGCCTCCCTCGACCTCCTCCTCTACCGACGCGCCACGTTCTCGTAGGCACCCATAGTGAGCCTCCCCTACGTGTGGTAGTCGACTCCCCTGACCCCTCCACGTGCAACACTCCGAGGTCGACGCCGCTGCTTTTCTGAGTTCGACGCCACCCAAGGTCCCGTCAGCGTACGGTGGTGGTGCTGGTGCGGACATGGCTGCTGCTACAAGGGTCGGTCGGGATTTCTACAAGAGGTGGTGGGGCTTGCTACATGGGCGGCCAGGCTTCGCTACAACAGGCAGCCAGACTTGCTACCGACGGTAGGCGGCGCTGCTCCGAGCGGCGAGAGGATTTGCTACAAGAGGAGGAACGTCTTGCTACATGGGGTATCAGGCCTTGCTACGTAGGTGCCATGATTTGCTACAAGGGTGGCGGCCATCCTTTCTACCGGTGGTTGATGTAGTTGCTACAAGGGGCGAGAGGCCTTGCTACAACAGGCACCCATGTTTGGTACCTATGGTGGTGGACGCCTTCGCTGCGAGTGGTGGGGGTCTTCTCCGGCGACGGATTCTTCGACTATGACACCTTGTTGCTGCAAGCGGTGGGTAGCTCTGTTAACAGCGGTGGAAGCCGCTGCTACAAGGGGTGTCTAGCATTGCTACCTAGGTGGCAATGTCTTCTCTGCTGATGGTGAATTTTCCCGCGACAGCGTCTTCTCCAATGAGCACCTTCTCATGCGACAATTGAGTTAGAGAAGAGCGACAGGGATAAGGGTCGACGGCGGACAAAATTCTCCGTGGGAGAGAGATGAGGTGCCAACGCGGGGGAGTGGTTCGTTCGTTGACCATGTATAGGGGACACGTGTCACCTCCTGAACCCTGGGGATGGGAACTCTAATCCACCGGGGGACGCCAATAATGCTAGACCTGCGTAAATAATTTTACGGGATAAACTTAGGGACGTGGATAGATTCGGTTGGTTCGGGTCTGGTTACCTCCCGTGATTCTCCCCCATAAGCACCACATAATCCTTTAAGCTCTATTATGTAACAAACTTCCCGTAGCTCTAGCTTTATTGACGGGTGGGGTGGGGGGTGGGGGGCTCAGCATCGTCCATATTGTAATCGACAAAAATGTACTACTATAAAATAGGCGTGAAAATGGACTCACAATTTATTCTCTCCTCTCCTACACCAAACAAAGTTTTTGGGGTGTGTTTTTATCTTCCGCTAATGCGCCTTAGAGCATCTTCAGCAGTGGCGGAGCGTGTCGATCAAACTAGGTAGGGCCAATTTAATTAGCCCATGAGATAGGATGGGCCAATATTGTAACATCTACATATATTTTATTTTTTTATGGTCTCAATCTACTGTTTGAAAGAGAAATTGAGTTGGAAAGACTGGGCCACGGCCAAGGATGGTCTCCATGACGCGCCGCCCATGTCTCCAGTCGTGTCCCTCAAACGTGTCGGATCAAGCGTTTTGTTGGTGTGGAGTCTCCTCGAGCGAGTACAAGCGGCAGGCGTCCATCGTATTTTGATGCGTCCAATTCAGAAACCTCCTATCACGTATTGATCTTAGCAAGAATCCATGATTCGTACGTCAAGCTAGCAATCATGGTCCAGAATTCCAGAAAAGTCCCGATCATACCTAATTTGGTGTTATGCGAGATGCGTTCACAAAATTTGGTGACATGCGGATGCAAATTTCATCCAAACACTGATTCCGTTCACGTCCTAGCAACAAGAGATACACAGTGTATTTCCTCCAGGCAAAAGGTAACGTGATCTGTCTAAACAACACGATTAAACTTGTTAGTAGCACAAATATTGCGAAATTATTACTGAATGCAGTGAATGAACACTGGTTTCCATTCATTCACATCTTCTTTCCAGCCTCTAATATATGACGGCATCGATCAGGGCACTAAAAGAGAGAAGAAAATGATACATGAAGACATCATGGCGTTACAGAAGAAAAATGATAATCAGAAGTTGACGAATCACAAGCACGTCATCCGCAATGGAACGAAGCATGCATGCAGCGCATGCCTATGTCACGCGTGGCCGGCTCCTCTGCAGCCTGATCTGCTCCCTGAACTTGGCGATGAACTCGTCGGCCTTCCTGTCCACCTCGTCCCCGCACGCCGGCGCCGCCTGCGTCGCCAGCTCAACAAGCTCCTCATCGACAGACTCGCCATCCCCGTCGCCGGCGCCGTCGTAGCGGCGGTTGCGGCAGGCAACGAAGTCGCCGGGGAAGGACCTTTCTGACGACGGGGCGGTCATCTCTTCCGAGCCATCAGCATCCTCGTCCCAGTCGGTGCCCTCCTCCTCCTCCTCCTCCTCTTCCTCGTCTTCATTACACGAGGACTGGTCATTAGGCGACGGAGAATCGTAACCCGGGAACCCCTTGGAAACGGTGGACGGCGGCGTGGAGTCGAAGGCGTCGAGGACAGAGGGCGGCGAAGGAGCGGTGGGCGGCGTGCCGGCCCAGAATCCCGCGGTGGACGCAGAGCTGTCCGTCTCTTCGCCAATGCCGCCGTCGGTGTCGGTAGCGCCGCCGGCCTCGGACTCTTCGACAACGGGCTTCAGCCTCCGCACCGGCAGGGAGAACGGCCTCACGCTCGCGCCGTCCTCCCCGTCGTCGCCCGCCGCGTGGTCGGGCGCCACCACGACGAGCGGGTCGTCGGGGCGGTACCGCGAGCTCCACGCCCGGGGGGCGCCGTCGTCCTTGGCGGCGGCGTCGCCGTTGTTCTTCTGCTGCGCGAAGACGCCGTAGGTGACGACGAGGCCGAGGAGGAGGAGGTGTGGCAGCTCCCACACCGCCTGGGCCACGGAGGGCAGCAGGGAGAACACGGCGACGAGGACGGCGAGCACCAACGCCGCGGGCACGAGCGCGGCCGGGATTGGCTTCGTTCGGCTGGCTTGCGCGGGGGCTGGGGCTGCGGCGGTGCTCGCCATTGCGCGCGGGGAGGTGTGTCGGTCGGCTAGGTTAATTTGTGCGTCCGGTACTTTGGTGGTTTTGGCCGTGCTTTTGCTCTAGTGTAACGTTGGTGGTTGCGCACTTGGATTCCTTGCTTTGCCCCGAGGAGAAGCTAGCATGCACGCAGGCAGACACAGGCGCAGGCTGCATGCACGCGGCTAAGCCTTGGCTGCAAAGCAAGCAAGAGTGGACGCGCGGAGGAAGATGATGAAGCTGCTCTGCTGTTTCAAAGGGTGCTCGCCTCGCCCCGCGCGGCCGCTTTGGCATAATCACGCCCACACGCCACGGCCGGACGGCCGGTAATCTTCTAGCTTTTGGAAGTTCTAGACCGACCGAGAATTAAGTCAGTTCTAGGTCGGCTCAAATATTATGGGGTTTGGTATTACCTTAATTCTTAGTCAACTTCTAACTATAAAATTGCATTGTGATTTATGCTAGCATGAGTTGCAGCATGGGTATGCAACTGAGATATTTCTAGTTGCACAAAGGGTTGCAGCTAAGAAAAAAAATATGTGGACCGTAAAATTGCTTTGCGATTCATGCTAGTTATGAATTACAACATGGGTTGCAAGTGTCCAGGATTGTTGGATTACTCCCCAATTCATGATAATCATAAGTTGCAACTAAAATCACTTCTAAGTCGGCTCTAATATTATTAGGTTTGGTATTACCTTAATTCTTAGTCAACTTCTAACTATAAAATTGCATCGTGATTTATGCTAACATGAGTTGCAGCATGGGTATGCAACTAAGATATTTCTAGTTGCACACTGGGTTGCAGATAAGAAAATAATGTGTGGACCATCAAATTGCTTTGTGATTCATGCTGGTTATTAGTTACAACATGAGTTGCAAGAGTCCTTGATTGTTGGATTGCTCCGTGATTCATGCTAATCACAAGTTGCAACTAATATTCAATGACATCAAAATTAGCTTAATTCTAGTCAAAATTAGCTTAATTCTAGTCAACTGAGAATAAATCAGGTGCTATTAGATTTGCATTGTGATTCATACACGTGAGAATTCCACATGAGGATGTAATTGCGTGTACCTTTTAATTACACATGAATTGCACATAAAACTGTTTTTCCGAGAATTAAGTTATAGTTCTAGGTCCATCGAGAAGTAGCCTCGTCCAATCTTCTGCTACAACGGAATGATTAATCTGCAGCTTATTCTTCCTTTTGCTTTTCTCTGTAATAAGGAGGAACCGAAGTGTAATTTGACCAATGAAGATTATTTTCTTGCTTTGAGCACCATGGCAGATGCTGAGCTATCACGCCAAAGAGAGACAAAGATGATGATGATTTCTCGAGAGAAGCGAAAAGAGAAAGATGACTCTAGCGACACAACACAAACGCGACGGAATATGGGTCCCCGATTCGTCGCCGGGCGTAAAGAAACACTTGCCGCACCACAAAAGGCACCGACGACACCCATTCTTCCGGGGTCAGAAATCCGAAGGCCGCGTCGGTCGCTTTGTCTTGCTCCACGCCGACCGACACCCGCCACCAGTGCAGGTGAGGCGATCATTCTCCTCGCACGGTCGGCTCGAATGCATCTCCTCGTCTGTCACGCCACGGTGCACGTTGCACGCACACAGTTCCGGCACATGGATGCTACTAGCTGCAAGACTGCAAGTATGAGAAGATGGCCACATCATCAGAAGAACTGGTTTGACGCCAACAACACGGGGATGAACCACGATTCAGGCATTCAGTTGTGTCCAGAGAAGGAGTAAAGTCGTGCTGCCCACCGATGCCGACAACATCCAAAAATGACATCACGTGTGTTTTCAATTAGCTCAGCTGCAAAGTGGGCCGAAACAGGCAGCTTGTTCTCATTGTCGCCCTCTGCGCATCCACCAACCAAGAGTAGATCCTCACAAGAGAGTAAAACTTCAGCTTGTGTGCCGATACACGGAGTAAAAATTCAGGAGCCAAGTTTTTGAGTTACAGCGGGTATGTCCGCAGTCCACACAGCTTCTAGCGAAAACGGGGATTCATTCATGAGGGCAACCCCTAATCTTGCAGCATTACAACAACAGATGAAATTTCACTGTTTCTCTACTACTGCGTGGTGCGGGTACTGTAATATCCATATGTACAGGTGACTTTCTACAGGGTGGCCTACAACACAACTTTCGCATGTCCTCCCTTGGGACAAACAGAGGGTGAAAGGGATACTATAACTTATGCTGCAATGCTAGTTTGCTACACCTCTGGCCCTGATGCGAAGAGGTTGACAAGGCCCCGGCAAGCTTGGACGGACACCTCACTGGCCTGAAAAAGCTCTCCATCCAGGTTCCAGACACTTTCGTCGTGCAATGAGATGAAGGTAAATGCTTTTGTCTGCGGAAATCGTAAGATTTCACTAAAAGCAATGACATGAACATAGTAACAGGGGAGAGTAGAACAAAAGAAAGGGATACCTTATGATGTTCAACAAACTTGAAGGTTAGAGGGTCTGATCCCTTCTTGGTAAATTGTGTAAGGTGCCTGCAGAATGCATGTCCTCGTAAAAAAACATGCTCTAGGTATCCAGATACTTCAATTTTCTGAAAAGCTATATGCCTTGTGAGTCGTGACAATAGAACTTTCATTTTCTTAAAAAATGGGCAGACCACGGAGGTTTAGCTTTTGAAAGGTTGAAGCCTGACCAATCTTTATATGAAGTAACTCAGCCCAATTAAATAGTTTCAGGAATAGGTTTTGTAAGCACTTTGCACTGCGGTCTGCGGAGTACTATAAAATAAGATGGATAAGTTGCAACAGTATTCTTACCATAAGTATAAGGGAAGAGGGCAATCTCTAATTAGCAGAAGATGAAGATAACCATCTGAGAGGTGTGCTTCAGCCACTAGGCCATCGGGGGCTCTTTCGTTGCGACAGGAAATGACAGCTGCTCCAACACTGAGAAATCGCCCCTTGGACCAGACCCATTTCGGATTCTCAGGCCCAGAGCTGTCTGGAATCTCACCTTCTGAATTTTGTCCAGACGTTAAAGTTTCTTTGCATACAGAACAATTTGTTTGGCAGATGGTCTTGCGAGGTCTTTTCTGACGTGGTTGTAGTAGTTTTACTCCACTTGAAACATTCTCTGCTGATGCTGTAAGTGAATCAGTATTCCCATTCTCAAGAAAAGCCACTTTTGCCTCGTAAGATCTGAAAAATGGTTACTGTTTATCATTCTGTGATCTAACTGGAAAAAAAAAACAGATAACACCAGAAAGGGTCCAACAGCCACTATTAACCACCTGTGCTTCAGAAAGACCATTGTTCCAGAAAAATCATAACGTGCGGGGCCCATCCATCGGAAGTTTTCACTCTCCCTTATAACTTCTCCATAAAATCCATATCTAGAAGCAGATTCCAAAAAGCATCAACAATTGTGCAGAAGAGGAACCCATAGAGGGTTCATATATGATATACACATACCCTGACTAGGTAAAAATAAAACTATATGATCAATCCATGTTAAATTGCAACTTCATAAAAATCAGCGATCCAAATGACGCATCAAAACGAAGAACCTACTTACATCAAACAATGAAAGCAACGCTAAGTCTAGCTATGTTCAAGATTATTTAAGGAGATTAAGCTGAACATTGAAACTCCTGTAGGCTGATGTCGAAGTTGTTGTAGCATACATATGCTGGTAGTGCATATTAGTGCGTTTAAGAACTAGATGATCAGTAGTCATATCCATGGTTTTCTCCCTCAATTTATAGATAGCAGCTACATCATGTCCTAAAAGAAGTTACATACCCTGCAAATGAAGCCGCGTAGCGTACAGTAGGTAAGATCGCAGCCGATGGACTACTCTTCCATCTGACTACTTGAGCTATATCAAGCGACATCCTTCTACCAAGGATAATAAGCAGAGCTGATGTCACAGGATCACGCTCCCCAGTTGTGCTGCACAGATCGATAAGATGTTTACAACCAGAATAGAACCGGATTTGATAAGTATGTACACAAGGATATTTAGCTATAGCAAGCAAGCAAATGGTTATAATGACATGCACTGCTAGAGTTAAATGTATAAACCTAAGAAATTGTCTAAGATACATGATTGTTCCGAAAGATGTAGATGATGCTAATTTGGCAGGTGTGTCAATTACAGGATGCTTTGCTTCACAATGCTCCAATGGAGATGGACAGATGGTAATGGTGAAAATATCCACTACCATGTGGGATTATGACCAACTGACATAGTGACATGCAATGCAATATGGCTACAGACTAGAAGGGGAATGAATTGCATGAGGTACATAACAGCCTACCCCTAAAAATACAAACTCAGTGATTAGTACTGAGAAGTGTATAATCTGTTTGTACGTGAGTGTGGCGTTTTGGCGGCCGAGCTACATGTAGCTCTTTATTTTCAAAGTCTTAAAATTTGTATTTCAAAGTTTCAAATAAATCTGAAACAAAATCCTATAGGTAGCCAATGATGTACGCTACAATGGTGCAAAATCTCAGTGCAAACTGATTTGTATTCAAGGCTACACGAAATTGACAAAATCTGACAAAATTAGTAGTCTTGGAATGTATACTATTCACTATAAAATTTGTCAGAATTTGTCATTTTTGTGTAGCCTAGAATATAAAGTAGTTTGTATTGAGATTTTACACCATTGTACTATACATCATTGGCTATCTCTAGAATTTTGATTTAGATTTTTAAAATTTTGAAATACAAATTCTGAGTGTTTGGAAATAAAGGACTACGTGTAGCTCGGTCTCCGTTTGTACGGCTACAACTTAGGTGTCGCAATCAATACCTGAGAACGATAGCATCCGTTGAGCCAGAAGGAATTATGCCAAGCCTAAACCAATCATTTGGGAAGGAGACTGAAGGCACTTGATCTGCAGTATCACCAAGTTCAACATTACACAAAAGTGAGATCTGTCATGTCAGTGGCCCTCAAATTTAGCAGTTTTAAGATAGACAGAATAACTGAGTTTTGGTTACACATTGACCTCCACTGGATGGTTCTGTATTAGAGTCTGCAATCAGAAACATGCAAAAATCTTTACACGGTAAATTGCTCTACATAATATGCGGTGCATGTAAAACAAAAAGGGACATACTTAATGATGAGATGTCTAATCCAGGAGATTGTGCAGTTGAAAGAAGAGGTTCATGGTCATCAGATTTGTTCGAACCCCCAGGGAGCATGACATTTACAGCATCAGATGTGGGCATACTGTTGCTTAGCCCATCATTTCTATATCCTTGGTGTGTCTCAGTGCTTCCAACATAACCGAATCCCTCCGGAGTAGGCGGATATGAAGTCTTATGTCTCGAGCTTAGCAGCCCATTCAGAATTTCATTAAATAAACCATCACCACCCTATAAATGTGAAGGGAGCGGAGATAAAATTAGGATGAACATAGTAAGCTTAATAAGAGGTCCAAAAGAAGATAAAGTATAGGAGTTGTGTTCTGATTTCTCTCAAAATGCAGAATGGAATTACATTTTCATTTTTCAAACAGTAAACAATGGAAGGTTCCATTTGTCATATGAAAAAAAAACTCTAGGACACGTGGGAAGTTATTTCTGTGAATTTTCCTACCAAAGACATACAGCTTGTTCACACTGATTTTAGATAGTGGTTGTTTATTAAGGAGGTACAATAGCCCTTTTGTCTGTAATTTCGTAACAGCCTTTTATCTTGCAAAATAAACTACACATGACTTGGTCCTTTCGTTTCAGAGGGCTCAAAAAGGTCTACTGCTGCTGGCGCACCAGCTAGCAGTGTGCTCGTTTCTTCAATTAATGTTATTTCGAGAAAACATGTTGGCGGATTAGATGAATTATTCAGAACGAGCAACTGAAAAGGGTTTGCGCCAACCAAGTGGTGTTACAGTTGATCTGGTTCATCATGGCTCCAGTCCACCTCCGTTCAGGACCAACCTGTCATCGCTGGTTCGGATAATCTCTCTGTCTTCAACATATAGACTGATATTTCCCAGTGCCCGGTGAGTGCCGATATTTTCCCTTATTTTGGATACAAATTTTTTTTTAGAAGGTCTCATGCTGGAGTTCCTATTTTAGGGCACTAATTTTCATCCCAATTAAGTGATTATTCAGTTGTAGTGCTGTCAAAAAAAATTATTTGCTTATGGAGATGTGCAGATTCAGTTTCACCTTATGGGGATCGCAATATGCATATTCCATTTTCAGTTCACTGTATTTTGGTTCCTGGTTATATTACCATTTTATCCGTACAAACATCAAAATCTTAAAGCAACAAACCCACACAGTCCAAGCTAAAGAACGAAGCTTGCTTTTGACTTGACATTTATTTAATAAAAATGAAACCATAGCAACGCACAGGCTTATTTCCTATCATTCTAACATAACTTCATAAATTATAGAAAAGGTACTAGAAAATGCCAAATTCTGGCTTCAGATCATCAATTATTGAAAAAAATGAAAATGAAAAATTCTAGCTGCGGATCACTGAAAAGGAAATGAAACCTCGTGAACCTCGTGACTAGCAAAATACTGCCCCATAAAATGCGAAGAGGTATAAGAATAGAAAAATGAACATAGTACCATAATAAATAAATCGACATACCACTGAAACAACACCATCAAATTTCTTGAGCTCTTTATCTGACAGTGATGCTAAGGTTTCATATGCATGTCCTGCTCTCTCCGTGGTTATCACCTGAAGATGTGTCACAAAATCATCAACAAAAAGGAAAGAAAATGAGGCATGAGCACTATTACTCATATCTTAACTCTTGTTGCCATTTATGTTTCCATCAGTAAAAAAAGGTTTACCTTCGTATTTACTTTTGCTCGGTCAAATAAAGGAGCCACCACTTCCCAGTTTTTGCGACCTCTACCTTTTCCACACAGTGGATGGACAAATACCTACAGTGTGCGAAAGAGTTAATTAAACAAAATACCAAACATATCAGAACAATGCTGCGTTACATATGGAAGAAACACATCAGAACTACCAGTAGATTCTTGGGCCTATCCAGTTCACTATTTGTGCATGCACTGAGAATCTCAACCCAGTTTTTGCAGATCTCCGGGTCTTTGTGTCCAAAAAGATATTCACAAGGTACCCATGGAGAAGGTTGTTTTCTTGATCTGGTCACTACATGTACGGCAAATCGGTGCATCTGCATGAGCAACAGCTTCTGTTAAAAAAGAGCACAACCGTAAACATGAAGACATGTGGGGGAACTATAATATGCTTTTTTTTAGTGGCAGAAGCCTTGGGCACAAACTAAGGAAAACAAACTCTGTAAAATGACTAGAATGTATGCTATAACCTCATTGTTTGTCTTGCCTTGAATGGCAATCCTTGGATTCCAAGGCCCACATACAGGGCCTTCGCCGAGAAGCTCCACAGCATAGACATCTGCAAACTTGATTTGGCTCTCCAATTTTGGTTGCAGTATTATGGATGTCCAACATGAAGAACTCGGTTCCTGCAAAAATGTAGCATGATGAGCACAAACCACAGAGGCAAATGGTAAAAATGAAATATAACACTCTCCTGCAAGTACATGTCACTCCAAGAAAGAATGTAACCATCAGGGAACCGGAAAACTTGCAACAACTATGCTTGTTGATAGAATTAGATGGGATGCATATGAAATGTCATATTCAGATGTTTGGCTCCGCGCACCGTCTGGAACAGTTCCTTCAATAGGGCAACTAAGGTTGAGGTTGCCAATTGCGAAAAGATGGGTTCACAAAGGCAGGGATGGATTGTCGGTTTTTAGTTTGGATACTTAAAGAAGATCGTGTTCCCCTCTTGGCAAAAGACATCTTTCAGCTGGCCAGTGGCCAGACCCTCTTTCATCACTCACAAATGCTACTTCTGTTCGAACAAAAATACTTCAAATGTTGTCCGAGGTGGTGATCCTTCACAGTTTCACAGCTATAATGTTCCCAACGTGGTTAACTGTAGCTGTACCGAGTAGCCCTCTTTGTAAATCTGCAGCTGCTTATCAGCCAACTGTTCGATTCAGCCTCCGAAGCTGCAAATCTACGGCCCTACCAAGGAATTCGCCGAGAAACCCACAGAATCCCTTCAAATCAAGTGTACAAGAACGAATTTTGCCCCTAGGATCTGACAGCGAGCAGAGACGGGCGGGAGGTCCGTGAGCATCAGGAGGCGTACCGGGTGGAGAGGCTGGAAGGAGAGGCCGTCGTGGCCGAGGGTGACGGTGACCTCTCCTTCGCCGCCCAGGAGCAGCAGCTCGCCGCCGTCGCCCTGCATGGCCTCTCCTCTCTTCCGCCGCTACTGAGCTCGATCGTATGTCGCTCTATAATTTTCCGTTCTGCCGCTGCTTGTTCGTCCGGTGGCACGCTTGTTTTTTTTCTTTTTCTTGGTTCGATTCGTGCGTGTGCGATTGGGTTGGACTTGACCCGGTCCGTGTTGGCTGCTTCCTCTTGCTTGCTCGAAGTTCCTGGGCGGAGGGCGGATAGTGACGGCCCGTGCAGTCCGCAGCCGTGCTAGTTTGATTTGCTTGTACTACCTGTTGTTTTGAGTTTTGCACTGTTAATTTGTAGAAAAGGCTTGGGACATGTAAAATAGTAGAAAAAACACGTTTCTCTTAGCAGTTATTGTCACCTAAATAAAATAAAAATATTTTTTTTTTGATAATCCCTCCGTTCCATAAAAGTTATATGAGATTTTTGTAAATTTGGAGGTATCTAGACATCTTGATACATTTAAATTTTGACGGATCTTAGGCAAATTTCATGAGATGGAAGAAGTACAATGCATTATTTTTTATTGTCTTCCTTAGCAATAGTTGAGAACTAATTATATTTTAGTAGGAAAATGTGTTGCTAAGAGAAGATAAATGGTACAACGAAGAAAATAGCATTCTATTATCTTCCAAGGGATTATCCTTTAGCTACTAATAGAAGACAACATTCTCTTTCTTCATTATCTCTCCTCTAAATAAGCAAAAATCTCACGTGGCAATCATAAGAGAAGATTGATATCACCTAATTGTACATGCCATATATCTGATTCATTAAGGGAAATTGAATACATTATAATATATATTTATATATAAACATACCAAAAATCATATTGGTCGTCTTCTTTCTTCGACTATTCAACGACTATTGGAGCTTAAACCATGTATTTGACAATCAGAAATGGACTAGAGCACATGCAAACGCCCCCACTTCTCCAATAATGTATCCCCGCCTTGAATCCCATCTCAACGGCAACGTCGAGAAGCTTGTGGGAGTGATGTGGTTCTCAAGGATTTCTTCTTGATGTGGGGATCTCCGGATCGTCAAGGAGCTTCATCGGCGGTTATTCCTTCTTATTTGTCTTCAGGACGGATCTGGTCTTCTTGACCCGATTGACGACTTCCCTTCCGCAACCAACAACGTGAAGGCACAGTACGCCGTTGGCACGGTCGGGAGGTTGAAGACGAAGGACATCTCAAAAATTTGTTGTATTTTTCATTATTATTGAGGAGCTTTGTATTGTTCGATGTTTCTTTTAATATCGGGGTATTCGCAAAAAAAAAAGTTGTTATAGTAGTTTTTTGTTGAAAAATTTCACTGATCCACAATAGTACCAAGATCCCAAAAAGTAATAGAAGTTTGATTTACCTGTAGTGTCAAATGAACTTTGGCTCATGTAAATACCTATAGAATTGTATTGGATAAGGTCAAGAACCGATATGTACGCCTCGGGATAGGGCGATCACGAGGCAGCAAAGTAAACCCATCTAAGGTTTCTTTGTCCCTCTCGCAGGTGAAGTCATTGATTTGCTCCGTCTCTGTTGGCCTTGGGGCCCTTGAGGTGTGGAGGACCACGGCTCCTCGCCAGTGGGAGAGTTTTCGTTCTTTGTTTAGCTTGTTTTCCGTATATTTTTCGGGATGGTGAGACGGCGGCTACTTCCTGAGTTAGAATAAGGTCCTCCCCATCCTATCCTCGCTCCAGTGGTGTGTCTTGCGTTGTCGGAGGGCATGTGGAGTCGTGTTCTCGGCGGATCTCCTGGGATCTGGTCTGTCTTCGTGTTTGTTGGTGTGGTTTTATGTCAATCTTTTTCCATCTACGGTTGTCATCATTGGTGATGGTTGTAGCTCTTGTTTGATGGTCCTTTGGAGCATTAGCACGACGACTTCCCGTCTCTCTACTACAACAAGCTCTACCACGACAAGCTTTGCCCGCCTATGTTTGTAGTCATCACTAGGTGGTTCAAAGATCTATTTGTAATTTTTATTACTTTTAACACTGCTTGTATGCTATTGTTGATTAATAATAGATTGGCAGAATTTTCAAAAAAAAAAATCCTATAGAATTGAAATGGACATCATATTGCAATCCTATATTTTCATATTTCCTATCGATCACGGGCCCTTGGGTTGGAAACGATGTCGTGGTTTTGTTCTTGCGAAACGATGTAGCGGTTCTCCGAAGAAAAAAAAAAGATGTTTTCTCTAATTCTAGCAGTCTCTTCAATTATGCAATCCTCTCCAAAATTAGGGGTTTTCTTCCTCCACTATGTAGTTAGGGTTATGGTTTGTCTGTTGTGGTGGGTCGTTGGGGTGGTGGGAGCGACGCCCGGGCGAATAAATCAGCCTCAACTCTACTCCCACATTGACGGTGACCTTCACAGCAGTGTCTCGGAGGTGCTGGCAACGTGTGTTTGTCAATTGTTTAGATTGATAGCTTTGTCTTCTCGCCGCTCTTCAGATATGGCGAGATCTGTTTCTCGACGTGTCGCTGGCATTCATCGTTTTTCACGACGGCGCTGGGTATCGGTGCGAGGTGGATGCTCTAGAGCTAGAATGTTGGTCCGGAGGTGGTGGATCTGTCTTGTTCCCCGACTTCATCGACGGGATGCGGTGGATCTTTGTTCAAGTAAGCACGGGGACGTCCCCGATCGACGTGCCACAGCGATATGTGCCTTGTTGGTTACAGTGTGTATGTTCATCGACTCACAAAGCCTCTTTGCCGATGGTGCTTCTTCAGATATGACAATGAAATCCTAGGAATGGTTCAGTATTTTTCCATATCTTAGAGTTCTATCTGCAAAGTTTTTTCAGGAAATCTGTTTTCTCCTAGATTGTTTTTCAGTTTCCACGTTTGTTGGTTCATATAATTTGATTTTCTATTAATGAAATAATGAAATACGTGGTTGCTCTAAAAAAATGGTAGTTTTACCACACGGATTTCCTGGCCAGGCCCAACCAGCCAGCGAGCCCAGCCCAACCAAGTATTCCCTCGAAACGCTAAACTTCCAAAATATTGGACTTTGGGGTTTGGACAGCAGCGCCACAGCCTCCTCCAAATTCTCGCCTCTCTCCCCTTTCCCGTCGCATTTCAAAATCTGCGCTCTCACTGCGCCGATCCGCTCCACAAGTCTGCCAGCCACAGCAATGGCCTCCACCTCCAAGGAGAGCTACCGCGTCGAGCTCCGAGCCGCCGCCCGCCAGCTCGGCGACCGCTGCCTCTACTCCGCCGCCAAATGGTACGCCGCCACCCCGAAACCCCCGTCCAAAGTCAAAACCCTAACCCTAACCCCTTCCCATCTGCAGGGCCGCCGAGCTGCTGGTCGGCATCGAGCCGGACGCCGCCGCGCCGTCCCAGCCGGACACCCCGTCCTCCTCGGGCGCCGGGCCCGGCGGGCGCCTGCTGCACCTGCACCGCAGCGGCGGGTCCAGCTTCCGCCGCCGCATGCGCCCCGGCGGCGGATCCGAGGCCGGGACCCCGCTCGGCGGCGTGTCCTACGTCAGCACGCCCATCCCGGACGACGACGCCTTCGACGCGGGCGCCGACAAGTACCTGCTCGCCAAGACCTACTTCGACTGCCGCGAGTACCGCCGCGCCGCGCACGTGCTGCGCGGCCACGTTGGGCGCAAGGCCGTCTTCCTGCGCTGCTACGCGCTCTACATGGTAAGGTGCACCTGCCCTGTTATTCAGTGATGATGTTTCCTACTTGCTCTTTGGAGCCGAGGCCTGGCTTTGCAGATCTGGGGTGGGGCGGGAGGTGTTCGATGAAATGCTCCGCTGGAGCTGGTACAGAAGAGGCCAGATTTGGGCATTGTTGTGCGTTGCCAATTGAGGGAATGGTAGTTTGTAGGATGTTTTGATGACGCGTGTCAGGATTTACTGGAGGAATCGTCTCTCTAGTTCTCCTTGATGTGCAAATGAAGTAACACAGGATTTGCTGTGATTTTTAGTGTATACAATAACTGGAATACTCAATAATTACTGTTAGCAATGGTGAATAAATGATGCTCTGTGCTCTTTTGTTCATCACCTGATCATTAGACTTGGTCTTGGCTGAAACACGTCATCAAATGAGAGGTTCTCTAGTAAGAGGAGGTTTGCTTTCGTCATGGTTTAGTACAGCAGGATTACATTATGGATCCTCTGGGTTCTGATTTTTACCTCTTTGATGGAAGGCTCAGATTGGGTTGCGGACATCTAGAGAATATGGTCATTTCCTGTTCGTATCTGTTACTTTATTCTTTTGCCCGTCGGTGGTTTTCTCTCTAGTTGTTTGTAAAATGATTGGCCAACTCTTTGTATAATAAGTACTTTCTGTGATGTTAAATTAAATTGGATTAAAAGGGGTTTGAGGGATTGGACTGTACCTAGAGACCTGGCTCTTGATAGGACTGGGTGGAAATCAGCAATCTGTGTGCCGGAATCTTAGCTTACTCGTACTTTGTTTACTCTTTCTCTTTTTTGGTTTCCACACATTTCTGTTGGGTTTCATATCTAGCCTACCCCAACTTGATTGGGATGAAAGGCTTTCATGATGGTGATGATGATGCATATATTGTATGCTCTTTTAAAGAAGCTTGGAAATTACTGTTATCTAACATTATTTTTGGATTCTTCTAACCCTATATGCATGCCATTCAAATTGAAGGGGAAATGTGTTCCATGTCTTACAAATCTGTCAGTGTTGACTTACTGACATTCCATAATTTGGTCTATGGAACTATGGTCATATCTAATTAAGGCGATATTTTTTCCCTCCTTTCTTCCACAGTCTATTTACCCTTATAGATTCTGCAAACTGTCTCTGTTCTATCTGTAGTTTAATTAATTGACATGCCTGATGAGCATTGTAATTTGCTTTTCTAGGCTGGAGAAAAGCGGAAAGATGAAGAGACAATAGAGCTTGAAGGATCTTTGGGGAAGAGCAATGTTGTTAATCAGGAACTAGTTGCATTGGAGAGAGAGCTCTCTACATATCGGAGAACTGGTGCTATTGATTCTTTTGGCTTGTACTTGTATGGAATAGTTCTACGTGATAAAGGCTGTGAAGGTCTAGCTAGAACTGTTCTGGTGGAATCTGTCAATAGCTACCCCTGGAACTGGTGTGCTTGGTTAGAGATACAATCTTTGTGCACTACCAGTGATATTTTGAACAACTTAAATCTGAAGAATCACTGGATGAAAGATTTCTTCATTGCCAGTGCACATCTGGAGTTAAAGATGCATGAAGAAGCTTTGAAAAGATATGAGCGTTTGATGGGTGTCTTCCGTTGCAGTGATTACATTCAAGCTCAAATAGCAACTGTTCAGTATAGCATGAGGGAACTGGATGATGCTGACATGATTTTTGAAGAACTCCTCAGAACTGATCCTTTTCGTGTGGATTCTATGGATATTTACTCAAATTTATTGTATGCAAAGGAAAGCTTGACTGCTTTGAGTTTCCTTGCTCACAGAGTATTTTTGACGGATAAATATCGTCCAGAATCTTGCTGCATAATTGCAAATTACTACAGTTTGAAGGGGCAGCATGAGAAGTCAGTTTTGTATTTCCAGAGGGCACTAAAGCTTAACCGCAAGTACCTCTCAGCTTGGACTCTCATGGGGCATGAGTATGTTGAGTTGAAAAATACGCCTGCTGCAATTGATGCCTACAGGAGAGCTGTTGATATAAATCCGAGAGATTACCGTGCTTGGTATGGTCTTGGTCAGATCTATGAGATGATGGGAATGCCATTTTATGCACTGTACTACTTCCGAAAATCATCTCACCTACAACCTAATGATGCTCGACTGTGGATTGCTATGGCTCAGTGCTATGAAAGTGACCCACTTCAAATGATTGAAGAAGCTATCAAGTGCTATGAGAGGGCTGCAAATAGTAACGACACTGAAGGAATTGCACTACATCAGTTAGCAAAGTTGCACAGTATGCTTGGGCAATCTGAGGAGGCTGCATTTTACTACAAGAAGGATGTAGAGAGAATGGAAGTTGAGGAAAGGCAGGGCCAGAACTTTGTCGAAGCCTTGCTTTTCCTTGCAAAGCATTGCAAGAGCATCGGCAGGTATGAGGAAGCAGAACACTATTGCACAAGACTCTTGGATTACACCGGCCCTGTAAGTTCTCTATATACTTAACAACCTTGTTGAATAGAACAATAGATTAAATTGACCAAAAGGTGAAATGCTGACACTAGCATTAGCAAACAAGTTAACTAATGATCATGTTTGTGCGCAAATTTGCAGTTCGAACCAGCTTCAACCTTGCACCCACTTTAGTTTGTTTTGTTAACAGCATGTTTGCTCAGTTCACACTTATGAGTCCAGGGTTTACTATTGGAAAATAGAATAGCACCATGTATAACCAATCTATGTTTGCTTTATTTTCCTGATGCTTTTGATCTGCTACAACTTTGTTGTGCTCAACATTTGCAGGAAAAGGAGACTGCAAAAAGTATGTTACAAGGGATCAAACGAGAGCAATCGGGATTTCCATCAATGGATATTGATCATTTTGCATTGTAAATTTGACCTGCAGATAAGTAATTTGCTTGGGAAACTCGGCCAAGTGTAAATGTACAAGAGAGAAGTGCAATCTGCTTCTTTTTTATCTCCATCTTGCATGCAGTGAGGCACGATACATTTGATTTCAAGAGAAAGCTACAAACCAGAGTATTCATGGACAAGGAGAGTTGGTTTCTTACTCACCCCACTCCAGCCAGGGAAAAGCTAGCAAGGGCTGCCCACCTGATGAAACTGGTGTTTCTAATAACTGGGGCAAAGGATCTAGCTCCAATCTTCCCTCACACAGTGATGCTCATCGTCTGTAGCCTTGCCAGACGTCTCCACAATTCTGGAGATGATGACCTTGTGCGCATGATGCTCCCTTTGAGTTGCTGGAGATTGGCAACTAGGAGAACTAGGCGCCTGCATGGTGCGAAGATGAGCGTCATTGGGATGACCCAGATCGCCAATTCAAGCAGCATCGTTGATGGATTTCTGCCAGGCTTCTAGTTCTGAATATCTATGGCTTTTCTTCACTGGACTGCTTTGGTCTGTGTTGCCCCCCTGCAGTTGCTTGCATATATAAAGCTATTGAGCTTCTTTGGAAGACTTGCCTTGTCTGGACCCCGGGTGCATACATTATTGCTTATCTTTACAGTAGTTGCTGTTCACTGTTTATTATAACGACAATAGAGTTTGTTTGCTTACGAAGTATGGCATCTCTGCCGTTTGCAATGGCGGATGTTTGGTAGCCCCACTTTATGTGGCCGTTGGAGTGTAGGGATTTATTATCTTGCAATACCTGTTCAGTAACAGTAGTATGCATTTCCGAATGATAAAACATTTCTTGGCTGCAAATATTCTACTCTTTGCCCGCTTAATGGCTTACATCGTTTAAGTGGCACACACGTGTTGTTCTTCTTACTCTTCAGTGGTTGGTGATGATGAGATTGTGCGCTGTTCTCCTTTTCTTCTGGAAATCCTGTAATGAGATTGTGCGCTGTTCAATGGTAAGTTTGCAACACAACTTACTGTGTTCACATGTACTATTCCCGTGTAATAGCATCACCTGTGCGTGCAACAATGCTTAGAATACACGTTCCGTTGCTTACATCGTCTGATCTCTGTTGCTTAGAGCAGTGAGCTGATCACGAACATTCACCATTGCTTTACGCCTGGGGTAATCCACAACGAAAGAACGAAATGAGGTAATCAATCGTCTTCGTGGGGTGATAGATTGGGGCCGTGCACTGATTGGGAATCAAGATGCACCTTGCACGCCACTGACGGAATGCTCATATGATTACAATGATCCGTACAAGCTCGCCCTGTTCTTTGCTCGCTGTTTTCCAATACCTGGTTGCAACAGGCAGAGAGGGCAAACAGATCATTCTTTTGTTACGAAGGTCAAATATCTGGGATAGTTCCAAGAACTGCAAAAGGCTTATGTAGAGTAGAAGTATGCTCTGTTTTCGGCAGTTTTGGTGTGTGGCTAGAAGACGTGTATTCACGTGTGCGTCGCTCTCCAGAAGGATACTACAAGGAACTAAAGATGTCGCCAATTCGTCCTGAAACAGTGGTGTACTATGCGAAAATAGTAAAATACACACCGGGTAGTGGGTACATATGAACCCGAAATACTATGTGAGCCTAAAAATCGTATTTTCAAGTCTCAAAAAATGTGGATAATTTTTTACATGTAGAGGACGCACGTATGCATACACGTGTCAAATTACGTACCAAAAAACTGAAAACACGTAGCTTAACGAAGAATGATTTTTTTTACATGAAGATGAGAGGTTTTTAAATGAATAATACGAAGAAATCTCAAGTTTCTGAATGGTTTATAACTTATAGGTTAGATAACCATATAACACATAGACAAGATGAGTATAATAAGGTTTTAGAAGTATCCATGTTGAGAAAATTCGCGTTAGTGTACTATGTGCGGCCCCACGGATGTTTTGTTTGGGGAGGTGCTTTCTGCCGACCTGGTTGGCGGAAACAAGCCACCGCACCCCCACGGGCAGGCAGCAGTTTCATGGGCCGTGGCCCATCAGGTACACCTTTTCTTTCCTTTGTTTTGTTTTTGCATTTTTAAATCTCAACGTTTTTTTGGAAAACCAAAATAACTTTTGAGGTTTCTTAAAAAATATTTGAACGTTTTTCAAATCTGAACAAATTCAAAATTTAAACAATTTTCAAAATGTAGATAATTTTAAATCCCGAACATTTTTAAAAATTTGAACAAATTTGAAAAGTGAACAAATTTCAGATTTTGAACAGATTTTGAAATTTAAACAAATTTCTAAATTTGAACGAATATCGATTTTTCCCAAAATTTGTACATTTTTTGAAAATGAACATATTTTAAATTTGAACATTTTTCGATTATGAACATTTTTCGGATACGAACAATTTTTAGCTTTGAACACTTTTCAAATTTGAACGTTTTTCAAATTTGAACTATTTTCAAATTTGAACTTTTTCGATTTTGAACAAAAAGAAAAATAAACAGAAAAGAAAAGAAAAGGAAACAAAAAAGAAAAAAGAAAAAAGAAAAAACAGAATTAGAAACAGAAAACGAAAAAAAGGTGAAAATAGGCCAGGCCCAATATCCGACCAGGGTGTGCGGTGACTAGTAGGCACCGACCTGATCGGTGTATAGGATTTCCCCTTTGTTTGGGGAGCGCCTATACCCCGCCTGGGTGCTTGCGGGAGCAGCGCACATGCGGGTGCACGCACGTTCCCACCCACGCGTCCGTGTTGGGCCTGGCCCATCTGCCCAAGGAATTCTTCCCATCTTCTGTTATTTTTTTCTATTAATAATATTTTTGAAAAAAAAAATCAAATTTGAAACCTCTTAGATTATAGAAGTTGAAAATTTTCAAATTTTAAAATTACTCGAATTTGAAATTTGCTCGAAAATTAAAATTTCCAAGGGATTTGATTGCTCGAATTTGAAATTTGTTCCAAATTTAAAATTTGCTTGAATTTGAAAAAAATATGTTCAAAAGAGAAAATGAAAAAAGAAGAAAAAAAAAACGAAAGAAAAAAAAGGAAAAAGCGAAAACCTACGGAAAACCGCCTGAACATGAAAACCCCCGAAGAAAAGACAAGAAACGAGAATCCGAACTACGTACATGGGTCACGGCCGGCTCGCTCCCGCACGCGTGCGGGCGTTAATCCGACCCACCGCAGGACGGGAAATACGGATTGGCTTTTGTTTTTCAGTACTCAGTACTCAGCTTTGCCGGCGAGCCGGTGGGCCTCTTTGTCCGCACTCGACGTACATAGACTCGTTGATAAGGAGCCCGTATGGCCCATACCATCCCTGGATCAGCCCATAAATAGTATCAGCAGATCAAGGCCCATACTAACGCGTCCGGTCTGAAACGGGTTCTCTCTCGTGTTTTGGCTCATAGGTTAGCTGCATTTATTAAGAAAAATGCATTTAGATTTATTTTGGAGTATTAAAATATCTGGAAAACAATCAAGGGCATACATCTTGACATTCTATACTCACCTAAAGAAATTTGTGGAAAAATAACATTTTATGTGGCCTACGCAAAAAAGATAAGACCATGTATCATGAAAGAATATTTTCGATCACCAAGAATTGTCTTTTTTACACAGCCCATAAAAATATCATTTATATGCGAAAATTAGTGTGTAATCTATACCTACTAATCTATACCTACTAATAAAGGAAGTAAGGTTTCTCCCCACTTTTTCGTCCGTTTTAAAATTGCCTCCAAATTTGAGTGCAAATTACAAGCACTGCCACCGGTAAGTAAACGAAACGGTCTGTTGTACCAGCGTATCGACAGGAGAACACCTCGGGCTCCCGTCGCTGGCGCCCTTCACGGGCTGCTCCGGTCCATCGTGAACAAGAAAAGGCAGCCTGGGTTGCCCGCCATAAACGAGGAAGCGCCCTTGGGCTTTAATTTGGCTGCCAAACTTGGGCTTTAAAAATAACGAGGATGGTTCCCGGCCTAAGAACGTAGTAACAGAAATGGTGTATTGATGTTTTCGGCTGAATATCCCACATCGATTTTTTATAGCAACTTCATCCTGTTTATATACGTACGCTCGGAAATTCCAATCATCAGCGAGCAATTGCATGAGCTGATGGACCGATGGCGATGGAAGAGAGAGCACAGCCCAGCGCTGGAGCTGAGGGACCTGGGAGGTCCAGGACGGTGGAGCAGATCGAGATCGTGGGATGTAAATTCAGAGGAGGCGGAGAAGGGATCCGGGAAGCACTGATATGCTGCTGGGAATCGGGGATGTGCGGATTCGACTGGTGCATTGGCGCTTGCACTACCCGCCCAGGTAAGATCCCGTCCGGGCTGCGCCGGCGGCGAGCCGACTAAAGGATGCTGGCGACGGAGCATCTAGATGCGAAGGAGTGCAAGAGGCAAGGACGCCCCAGGTGGTCTTGGTTAGGCTCGAGCCTACAGCAGCGAATGGCTTTGGTTTTTCACGGGCATGTGAGCGGCTACAACACTGTATAACGTGACCAGTGCAGTCATTTTAACATTTGTATGCTATCTCAGTTTATTATCTGGAAATTTTACTGGTAAGATAGCTCCACAATCGGGAAGAAGGTCTCAGTATCTTATTTCCGTCTGTATGTTTGGAAACGTGCAGTTGCATACAGTTTGCTGCAATACCATTCTTGGTCATGTGGACATTGGTACTAAGAGAATTTTGATCGAGACGAGTCATTAAGTGTAGTAAAAAAGCACATGAAGAATATGACATCCAGAGTGCACCATCAACAGATTATGAAAATCTATAACGTGTGCACTAATTATAGGCGTCCAAGGAAAAAAGAAGGCAACAAAGCGAAAATAGTCTTGGATCTTGGATTTTTTTTTATTTCATGGATTTTCTATCGCCGGCTTCTTTTGTGCCAAATAGTTAACTCTAGGTTTCTTTCTCTTTTACTTTTATACCTTCTGTTTAAAATCAACATATCATGTATCTGAATCATTCGGAGGTTCAAATTTTAATATAAAATAATCAAAACTACCATAGAACGATCTTGGTTTAATGCCACACCATAATAACAAATATAAATGTGACGGGCAGAGGTAGCAACGACGTCTGAATGCAATACATTTTTTTAAGGGATCTCCCGTTGCAACGCACGGGCATTTATGTGCTAGTACTAATAAAGGAAGTAAGATTTCTCCCCTGAATTTTCGTCCGTTTTGAACTTACCCTATGGTTCAGTCGAAATTACAGCCTATGCCACCGCCTAAGTTAAATAACAGATGATTTGGACAACCAACAAACAAATCCCCTCCCGTGCCTCCGTCGCTGGCGCATGACGGCGGATCAGCAACATCCGGGGCCGGAGCGGCGATTCTCATCCATGTGCTTCGGCGCGGCATTATCCTGCCGAACCCCCAACGCCGGACAAGCCTCTGGAACCGCCACGGGAAGCGACGAGTCCCTCCGCTCCCCACCAGGCCACGACCCCGAGCAATCTGCGTCCGAGGACCCCAAAACTCGATCCCAACCTCACGCAGCAGCTGCAGGCCGTGCTCGCCGCTGCAATTTCTCCGGCCACCGCGGGCTGTAGCAGCGCCACGACCGCGCCGGACTCCAGCACCTGCCGCTACCCGGCGCGCTAGACCCACCCAACCTGGATGTGGGGAGCGCGCGGTAAATGGTGGCCGCGTTGCGGGAGAAGGGGCTCCCGGTGCAGTCCGATATCGGTGCCTTCGTTTGGGGTACCGCGGGCGCGTTGAGGTGGGCGGGAGCAGGGCGTCCGTCGGTCCGTCCCGGAGGAGTACGGCGGCGGGGAATCGGGCAAGGAGGAGCGGCTCCTTCGTTCAGTAAGGAGCACGACCGGCCATGCTGTGCTTGGCAGTGGGCCCGTGTCTAATTATTCATTTATTCGTCGCTTCCTCGCCCAGACTGCAGATAAGGCCCTCCGTATGCACGTGTGGATTTTGTTGGAATTGAACTAGCTAGCTTCTTGGGGTGAAAGAAAATCCAAATTGTAATAGGAGATGCTCAGATGCATCTGCATGATAGATCAATCCATATGCATTTTCTCGTGAGGAACACACCCTGTTCCGTTTGTTTGCTGGATCACATAAATATTCTGTAGCTTGATCTCGTAAATATTATGTAATGTATTGCTACATGAATGATTCGCTCCAGGCCACGGGATCGCACTTGGAGGAAATAAAAGGATAGGAGTAAGAGGGGAGAGAGAAAAAAAGGGCAAATTATTATACTTATTATATGTAAATACATTGAATTAAAAATATTGGTGTGACTAATTCTTAGCCGACTGAGAATTTACTTCGTTTTCAGTCAGATGATACCATCAAATTTCAATTGCAACTCATGACTAGCACGAGTCACGATGCAAATTAAATGATGTAAAATTTAACTGCAAATCCGCTAAAAACATAGTCTAATCGGCTCAAAGATTTATCAAACTTAGTTTGCTCCTTCACCACCTTTCGTGGAGTCGGGTGATGTCGATGTCTAGCTCTACTCACATTCACGCAGTGTATTGGTGGACTAGCAGCTGCAGTGCACATAAGAGGCACCGACGACACAACTAAACGCAGACGGCCTGGATTTCAATCATCCGGTGCAACGCACGGGCAAATGTCCTAGTAAATATAGAATGTCTAGATATACACCTAGATATTTTTTCCCAAATTTTATAGATATTTTGAAAAATACTTTTTAGACAACAGTGCATCTAATATGAGCCAAAGTTGATTTCCCGTTCTCTATGAGTTTAATCCTTCGGATGAACTAGCTGATCAAATCGAGCACAACAGATAAAGATTCCAGCTGGATATTTCCAAGTTCTGTGTTCATGTTGATCGATTTAATGGCATCTTTTCCTTCTACCTCCTTGTCATATCACTCCTCCGCCTACATCTCTTGGATGTTCCCCGCCATGGGTCGCCCGCCTCGCCGTGTCGTGGCCCGGTTTTCTCGATGTAAGATCTAAACTTATCGCAAGAGAAAACAACAACAACGAGTTATTTTTCTACCATGGGATAATTTCTTTGCGCTTCAATAATAGTACGGCTAGCATGGTGAATGGTATGAAAATGAGTACCATCACGCTGGTCAAGAATTGCTCTTTCAGCATCATTATTGGCTTCACATAAAAGTTCAAAAGGTTTATCCCAAATGGGAGGTTTGATAACAGGAGCATCTAATAAGGCTTTCTTAAGAGTGTTGAAGGCAATAATGCATCTTCCATCAAAGTTAAATCGAAAATTATTTTGCAAGAGGTTAGTTAGAGGTTTTGAAGTTTTAGAGAAGTACTTTATAAACCTCCTATAGAATCCTGTATGACCAAGAAAACTGCGTATACCTTTGATGTCTCGAGGAGGTGGCAATCTTTCTATTGCTTCTATTTTTTTGCTTTGTCAACCTCAATTCCTTTACCTGAGATCTTGTGAGATCTTGTGGTCAAGTACTATCCCTTCTCTTACCATGAAGTGGCATATCTGCCAACTCGACTAGTATCTTCACATCTCTGCAAAACTTTGTCAAGATTACAGAAACAATGATTAAATAAAGTGACATAGATAGAAAAGTTGTCGATGAAAACTTCCATCATTTCTTCTACATAATCAACAAAGATAGCAGTCATACATCTCTGAAAAGTAGCAGGTGCATTGCATAAACCGAAAGACATGCGATGGTAAGCATACAACCCAAATGGGCAAGAGTTGAAACGAAAACTAGAAGTCTTGCCTGAGTGATGTTACACCAGAAGCGGTCTTCCCGTGGATTCGATAATCTAGGGTCTCTAGGGAAAAAAAAACTTTAATACTACAATCTGTAATCCGGATGGAAGGTATCACCCACCAAGGGGCTTTCTTTTGCTCATAATCCCATATCCAATCTCATCAAGAGCTAACATGTTCGGTCTTCCCCAAGCCATGTCAAGCCGTAGCAAGGAGTTTCCCCGAGCCATGACAAACCTCGAGACAGACAAGCACATCCTGCTGGGAGATGGCTGAGAAGGGACGCACAATGTTTGCCCATGCGATAAAGGAAATGGAGGAAAGAGACATGATCGGGATCAGCAACAACTCTAATGGAGAGACTAGGTACATACCATACAGAAAAGGGGACCGCTGAAGATGAAGAGTACAAGCTTCGCAATGAGAAGACTAAAAAAAAGCTCGACACCCTCAAAGAGAGAGTAAAAAGGGTTGATGTACACACCACTGGGTCAACTAATCATGTTAACTTACTTGGTTTGTATCTTGATTAGCCCGATGATAAAATCGCGATGAAAAGGGATGCTAACTTGCGCATGAGTATACGTGCAATCACGACCCTTGAAGAGACCAACAAGCTACATAAAGAGTATATCTCCTAGTTGGAGAAGATCAGTGAGGAAAGGGGAGTTCGTATCATGGCTTGGAAGGAGTGAATAAGATCATGGTCATGACCTTAAACGTTCCACTCGTTGCTCTGCTTCATCGTCAATCCACGGTACAAAATAATCGGATGAGATCATTTGATCTTACCTGGCCCGAGTCCAATCTTGGGGAGGTCCTTAAGACCCTGTAATGTTTACTATTTTAGTATGTTTACTTTCTCGCAAGTTTAGTTTATTCGTGTTGTATAATAAAGTTGCATCATCATCTCCTCTTGACAGGGATTATTCTTAGCCTTTGGGCCACGAACCAATTTATTTTAAAGAAGAATTAAGTTTGTGATTGTTTTATTAGATATATGAATTAGGTTGAGTACTAATACACTTGCACTTTATAGTGACTTAGGGATTTTCCACACAGTTTATGTTGCTTGAACATGTGTAAGATTGGTTGACCTCATGGGATAGACTATGAGCTTGATTATCAAACAAACATAGAAGTAAAGAGAAAGAAAGAAGTAAGAGTAAAATTTGAAGCTTTTTAGAACGAGTACAAGTTGAGGTAGATACTCAAATCACAAACGGTAAATTACTTCATACTCGGCTTCGAAGTTAACATTTTTTTCGATCTCTTTTAAGTCCTCTCATGTAAAACTGATCATGTCTAGTTCATCGCACAACTCTTAAATGAGTGAAAATAGGTGTGCTATGATCAAATAGACAATAAGAAACTACGACAAGAAACAAAAGCGATCACTCAAAGCATTAAATTTGAAGTGGATATGCGAAGTTCTAAACATGTTTAAGATATGCTTAAAACCCGATCTCCTCATAACAATCGTTCGCTGAAAGGTAGTAGTATCAAATGTGTGGAAGCCTTCTAGATCATTTAGTTTGTGTAAGTATTGTAAAACCTATAAGAATGTCCTACATCTTTTAAAAGCTATCATACAATGCAATGTCTCGTTTATTTTATCGACTTGCTGCTATCTTGCTCATGGATGAGCAAGATCTAAACTTGGGATGCTGGTGTGTTTTCTTATGATTTTGCATATAAGGAGTAAGTACTTTTTTTTTTCAAAAAGAAGATACGAAGGTCAGTCGCGGTAGCCTGTAGACTTTTTTCGTGGAGGAACGTGTGTGGACCGGATGGTAACACAAACCATAGTCGGTTCCGGTGGCCTTCGTTCCGTTACACGGTCCGTCTATCTATTCACACCACGAAGATTCCTGCAGGAAGCCCATATTAAAGCCAGAGCAACCGCGGTCCGTCAGCTCCCTCTCTCTCCCAGCGCGACCGGCTCGAGCCGTATACGACCTCCTCGCCTTCGTCCCCGCCGCGCCCTCAAAACCCTAGGCGCCGCCGGCGAGGTAAGGATCCGCCGCCAGATCTCCACTCTTACTCGTTTCCGTCGCGGTGCCCGGGCTAGATCGTGGACGTGCTTTCTTTCTTCGAGAAAAAAGATCCCATCTTTGCTCGATCTGTGCGTCGTTGGCTTTTCGATCTGATTGATTCGAGGAGTCGCGGCGGGTTTCTGTGGTGGGGGTGTTAGATTCGTGGCTCAGCGGGTTAGATGTAGTGGCTTAACTTGATTTAACATATCTTTTTCTGTCATGATGCCTGGGAATATTTAGTTTAGCAGGATGCCTCCGAACTTGACGGCTCCCTGTTTTCCTTCTTGATTACTAGTTCAGGCAGAAAGTCCGTCCGTATATGTGCTCAGATTTTGTAGAAGGGGATGCAGCGCCATGTAGTTTGTTGAATCCATGACAAAAGGAACAATTAAACGTGTTACAAGTAGTTTTGTCCTTTGCATAGAGTTACAAGTCTTTCCTATAGATTGTTTATGCAAAAACATTGAAGTTTAATATACTGGAGTAGTACTTTATCACTTGGCGATCTTATTAAGTTGTCTCATAGGTAGGAGCCCACTTTATCAGCCATTCTTTTGTCATGTATTTAAACGTGTTACAAGTAGTTTTGTCATTACTTGCAAAACGATGTTTAGAGCTGCAAGTCTAGCCTATAGATTATTTCTGCAAAAGCATTGAAATTTAGTGTACTGGAGTAGTACTTTATCACTTGGCGATCTTATACACTTTCTCTCATAGGTAGGAGCCCAATTTATCAGCCATGTTTGGGCGCATGCCACCAAGGAAGGCCAGCAACAACACCAAGTACTACGAGGTGCTTGGTGTATCCAAGACAGCAACCCCGGATGAGCTGAAGAAGGCTTACCGTAAAGCTGCTATCAAAAACCATCCCGACAAGGGTGGAGACCCTGAGAAGGTTGTGGCGACAGCGCTTCTATGTGTGCCTACTTTCACTATTTGTTGGATTGGTGGTCGCTGACAATTCGTTTATCTTGGCCAGTTTAAAGAACTGGCACAGGCTTATGAGGTCCTTAATGACCCTGAAAAGAGGGAAATCTATGACCAGTATGGAGAGGATGCACTCAAGGAAGGAATGGGAGGAGGCGGCGGTGCTGACATGCACAGTCCTTTCGACATATTTGAACAACTATTTGGAGGAGGTGGTGGCTTTGGCGGTATAATATTTATGTTATCAAGTTCTTTGTGCTTTCTTTTGTTCCTGTACCCAGCTTTGTATGAATTAAATGCGTCCCTACTTTATGAGAAGTAATTGAATCCATGTGTACTTACATGAGGTTTTTTGGATATAAAGGTGGTAGCTCAAGAGGACGCAGACAAAAGCGTGGTGAAGATGTGGTGCATACTATGAAGGTTTCCTTGGAAGACCTGTACAATGGAGCTACCAAAAAGCTATCTTTGTCACGTAATGTTCTTTGTGGAAAGTGCAAAGGGTAAGTTACTGCAAGCTCTCGGTTCGTAAATTGCCTTTCCTGCAGACATGATTGTTACTGTGTTCAAGTTTGGATGTTTTCTTGTTACAGAACTTTTATGGGAAACACCTATAATGATGTGTACATAATTATCTGGTTAAAATTTCATTACCTCCAAGCATCTTACACATCTGTGCTCTGTCGAGTATGAAAACACATGTTCGATGCTCTTTGGGGGTGTAGCAGCTTAAATAATTCTTCTTTAGAACAGTTCAAACTTGCTTTCTTCTGTTCTTATGAAGTATATCGGGGCACCAGAGATCTAGTTTCCATGGATGTGCTTAGCATTGTGTACTTAGTTCAAGCTTGCTCTCTTTCTGTTCCGTTTATCTGCAGAGGTTTTAGCATTGTACTTAGTGCTTTAAATGCTTTTTACCAGCTGTGGTTGCTGAAAGAAGTTTGTTGTCTGTTTGATTAGGTGGACTTTCTGTAGTTTGTGCCTTCCATTCTGGTCCTGTTATGGATCTAACCGTCTGTATAAATTGCTTCCCTGTTCTAAGGTGTGATCTTTAAAGGGTAGCTAATCACTTATCATATGAAATGCCCTTGCTTGTTTCTCTTCACATTAAGAAGTACGGGCAGGGGTGGCTTAAATGCAAAAACGTGACTTGTTATTCATGGGTAGTAGGTATAAACTTTTGAAATGACTATCCCCCAAAATTAGATTAGGTGCAAAGATGCGACTCATTAATCATGGGTAGTCCATATAAACTACCCAAAAAATAGATTAGGTAACTAATGGAATTGAACCACAAAATAAACTAGTTAATTAACAGAGCTAATATGATCTTAAGTATGAAGAACAATCTTTTTGATTGTGGATGTCCATTGCCTACAGTATTTATATATCAGTCAAAAGCGGCCTTCTAGGTGGTGCGCCTAGGTAGCACCCTCCTGCCTCCTTCTTAAGTGGTGATTACGTAATTAATGGAATTGAATTTCAGTATTTCCCAAAATAACTAGTTAATTAATGGAATGGATAGACTAATATTGTCTTAAGTACGAAGAACAATCTTCTTGATTGCGGGTGCCCATTGCGTACAGTATTTATGACCATATCAGTCAAAAGCGGCCTTCTAGGTGGCGCGCCCAGGTAGCACCCTCCTGCCTCCTACTTAAGTGGTGATTAGGCACTGGTCTTCTGCCTGACTAGCATCTACTCCGCTTCTGCTGCTGCACTGTGCCTTTGCGTGAGGGTACAAAGTTTGACTTAGCCCCTTGGGATCGATGCGGATTTGTTGTTTCTGATGTGGTTCTGACTCTGTAAAGGGAACTTGCAAATTCACCTGGTGTACTTTTTTGCTTTATATACAAGATCTGGTGCCGTGTTCTGTTTTTCATTTCTATATTAGCTGCAAGGGATCTCACTGTATCCTGTTGCACATTCAGAAAAGGATCCAAGAGTGGGGCAACGGCTACTTGCTCTGGTTGTCGTGGTGCTGGAATGAGGATGATAACAAGACAGATAGGACCTGGCATGATTCAACAGATGAATACTGTTTGCCCTGAATGCAGAGGAACAGGTATAGTACCATTCTATCTTCATTTAGTTATATCTGTTGCTTGAGTAGTTCTCTTATAATTTGCGTCATCCAGGCGAGATGATAAATGACAAGGATAGATGTCAAAGCTGCAAAGGGAACAAAGTAGCCCAGGAGAAGAAGGTTTTGGAGGTCCATGTGGAGAAAGGAATGCAACATGGCCAAAAGATTGTATTCCAGGGTGAAGCTGATGAAGCTGTGAGTCCCTTTTACACACAAGCGCCAAATTAGCACATGTCTGCATTTGTGCAGAGCACTCGACACTTGCATGCTCATATACCTAGGAGAATCCAACTAACGGTGTCAATTAATGCTTTTGCAGCCTGACACAGTGACAGGAGACATAGTTTTTGTCTTGCAACTTAAAGAACACCCTAAGTTCAAGAGGAAGTCCGAGGACCTATTTGTTGAGCATACAATCTCTCTTACTGAGGCTCTCTGTGGCTTCCAGTTTGTTCTGACTCATCTTGATGGTCGGCAGCTTCTGATTAAGTCCAGTCCTGGGGAGATCATAAAGCCTGGTATAGAAATTTGCTCTTATATATATTTATTCCTCTCCCCTGTACATTCTTATTTGCCTTTTAGTTCAGCTATCCTGTCAATACTACTCCCTCCGGCTCGGTTTAATAGGCACGCACGCAGTTTAAGACAAACTTTGACTATTGATTTGGTCAATGAAATATAAATTTTATGTCTACAACATCTATATCATTATATTCGTATGCAAAAAAGCTTTTCAATGATATAATTTTTGTGATATATATTTCAGATTTTATTTACTAAAATAATGGTCAAAGCAATTTCTTAAACACCTGTTAAACTGAGACGGAGGAAGTACTATTTCTTAGAAAACATACTGATCTCTATATTTTTGTGTGTGTAAATAGGTCAACACAAGGCCATCAATGACGAGGGCATGCCTCAGCATGGCCGGCCATTCATGAAAGGCAGGCTGTTTGTTGAGTTCAACGTCCAGTTCCCTGAGCCTGGAGTACTGAGCCCTGCCCAGTGCAAATCACTGGAGAAGATTCTGCCGCCAAGGCCAAGCCAATCGTCCGACATGGAGCTGGATGAGTGCGAGGAGACCACCATGCACGACGTGAACATAGAAGAGGAGATGAGGCGCAGGCAGAACCAGAGGCGGCAAGAAGCCTATGATGACGAGGAGGAGGATGATGGTGCACCAAGGGGGGTACAGTGTGCCCAGCAGTAAGGGGCATGTCTAGCAATTCAGGGTGCTCGGTTAAGCACGTTGTCTGCATTTGTCAAACTCCCATTCTATTATTGTTCCTTTTAATTTACCCGTCAAGTAGCGATATTGTTATTAATTTTTTGCTGTATTGAAACTGCGAGTTGTTAGCCATAATCATTCATACTGCTATGTTGGCCTAATGCCTGCTGTGTTGTACTACTTCTGAATCTAGACTTTGAGCTGGTAACTTTGTTTGCTCACTCTAGTAAAGCTTCGGAAACACAATTTCATCTATCTGCAATTTACTTTCAATGTGGGGTTCATGTTGAAATCATCGTATCTGCTGGTTCTCTATTGCTGCTGATCAACTTAAGAAGCAGTGTTTCTGTTTACATGTCTGCCTCGGAATGCAGACACGCCAGTCATGGTGTTACTTAAGAATGGCATGTGGACACACGTACTCGTTCAGAAAAACTGAAGAAAAGAAAGACATGTCTCAGAAATAGTGGAATTTACTCTAATAGGTTGAGGAGACCGTTGACGTACTCGTTCAGAAAAACTGAAGAAAAGAAAGACATGTCTCAGAAATAGTGGAATTTACTCTAATAGGATGAGGAGACCGTTGAAACAGATATATAGGTTCTTCCGCTCCTTGTTTCCCAGTCTTTGCGTCCATGGTGTGGCATTGCCGTTAGCACATCCTTATTCCCCAGATCCTTCAGTTGTACCAGCAGTCCAGTCTACTCCAGCACAAGTGGCCTGTGCTGGGCACACGGAAATACGGAATAATAGGCGCCTGCGGGTTGAAGGAAGGAGTCTTTGCCTAAACAACATCTTGCTAAACTAACGGCTAGTAGTTAGAGGCGTGGACAGCTGCCTTGTTCAAGCTTGTGTTAGCATCGGGAAGAAGAAGAAGAAGAAGAGAAATATCATTTGGCCTGACTTATGCATCATATACAATTCGAGTTATACAATTGGAGATCTGAACTAGCAGTGCATATACTGGGCGGTCGCCATTTGATTAAAACCATATACCAATACGATCCTTCCATTTGTTCGAGGTCGTACCAACCTACAAATATCTAATCAATCGCAGAACTTCTCTATTGTTTGTTAATTCAGAAGATCCTAACTACAGCATCAGCTTTGCAATTATTTTAGCCCCGCATGGTGGCGAAATCGTCTAGAAAAAATCGTAGGCCTCCCTCCCACTAATTATTCCGCTATTTATACTCGCCCACGCCGCTCCTTCTCACCCCAGCATTGGTTGTCACTCGTAGACAGACGCTGCTGAGCTATAGTAGAGAATTAGAGCGCCGGCCGGCCATGGAGTCTGACGCGATCCATGCACCCACGACCTCCTCCTCCTCTTCAGATTCAACCGTAATCAATGGTGGCGCGCAAGTCGTGTCAAAGAACCTGCACCGCCCCAAGGCCGTGAAGCGCAAGCGGCAGACGGCAACCAGCAGCTCCCCTGCTCCCGGTGCCGGCGGCGGCCTGAGCCAAGAAACGGAGGCCGTCGCCGAGGAGGACGAGCGCACGGCTGGGAGGCACCCTTCGTACCGCGGCGTGCGGCGCCGGAGCTGGGGCAAGTGGGTGTCGGAGATCCGGGAGCCGCGCAAGAAGTCGCGCATCTGGCTCGGCACCTTCCCCACCGCCGAGATGGCCGCGCGCGCGCACGACGTGGCCGCCGTCGCCATCAAGGGCCGCGCCGCGCACCTCAACTTCCCGCACCTCGCCGACGCGCTCCCGCGCCCGGCATCCACCTCCCCCGCCGACATCCAGGCCGCGGCAGCCATCGCCGCCGCGCAATGCGAGCCTTCGTCCTCCGCCGTCGCCGAGAAGACCGAGACGTCGAGTGCGTCGGCTGCAAGCTCCGGTACGGCTGCCACGGTCACCGCTCAGTGCGAGTCTTCTTCCTCCGTCGCCGAGACGTCGAGTACATCGCCTGCAAGCTCCGGCACGGCCGGCAGCGGCGAGGAGAACGCGCTGTTTGACCTGCCCGACCTTCTGCTGGACCTGAGGGACGGCCTCTGGTGGTCGCCTGCGTGGGCGCCCGCCGCTGACGAGTACGACGGCGGCGAAGCCACGCTGCACGATCCCCTCCTTTGGGTAGAGCAGTGCTGGACCTGAGGGATGGCCTCTGGTGCTCGCCTGCGTGGCCGCCGGCGGCCTTCCGCCGACGAGTACGACGCTCCTGTGGGCGGAGCAGTGCTGGACCTACCGTTCCGATCGGACGCGGGCGCGGCCAGTGGTTGGCCGCAACAGAAGACCGAGACACATGGACACGTAGTATTTCGTTCCTAATTAACTCGTGTTTCGCTTCGCGCCATGGTGGAAAGTCGTTCTGCGACGTGAGATAGCTACATACATACTCCAAGCACTACCCTAGAAATTTCATTTGTTTCTTCACGGCGTGTATGTGTGTTTGTATCCGGAATGTGAAACATAATCTTCCACAAAACAAGAAAAAAGAAAGAGAGAAAAATTACAATCTATACTTCGTTCTGGAAATCTCAAACGTGCGGTGGTTCATCATGACATTGTCCTCTTTGTTGAACAAAGATACACTGCAATCCTTTCCTTCGATGTTGTCCTTTTGTTCACCCATCCTAGGTTACGTGAAGCTGGGACTGAGACATGTAGGGTCTGTTCAGTTCAGATATAGTATTCCGTAGCATTTCAGAAGCTCTTTCAAAGATTTTAGATATGAGTATTGTCTTCCACTACAATAGGGCATTTCTATCGCTCAACGAAAATTCATTGGACATTGAAACATTCCGAGGGAATCAAAGAACTCCACGTAACATCCACCACAACCTCTTATAGGAAAGAAATGATCCTACCAACAAAACAAATCCAATCTTAAGTAATGTTTTGCACATATTTCTATCATTTGTCTGCGACTTTTCTTTCCCACGCTTTCTGAATCTTGTAAACCAAAATTAGAGCCTACGCTTTTCCTGAACATTTGTATATCACTATTTATTTGCAAGCACTACCATTGGAGATTCTCCGGCTATTATTCCATTATTACTACATCGCCGGCCTAGGCCCAGTTTACATTTGCTCAATATGTTAGTTATGATTTTAGACAGAATATATGCCCATAAGTATAACAGTTATGTTTAAGAAATTACTCTAAACACACATCAAAATGAAGTAACCAATTCAAATTAAAATCACCAAACCATGTGTTGCTGAAGTTAAACATGTGTATATATCATTTTTTCTGTCACTCAAGGTGTGACTTTGAGCATCTATTTTTACAAAACCATCCCTGATATGAACGATTAAATCAAAAGGGACTGTCATTTGATATATGTTTGGTTCTCGCCACACTTTACCTACCATATGACCCATTTGTCATTCAGTGAATTTCTTGCCAAATGTTGTCATACTTTGTGGCTTCCAAATTTCCAGCCACATTTTGGTGCTGTCAAACTTAGGCTTGGCAAAGTATGGCCATGAACCAAACAGCCAAAGCTCCACCCCTGATATGCACGATTAAAACCCTAAACCCTCATTCTCACATTTAATGATCGGCTGCCATATATTATGACCTCGGTACCCAAGAACGAAAGACCCGATGAAAAACGAACCTCTTCTTACGTTAAGCATACCATATATTTAGTAGCCATCTCTTATGCAAATACTTGTGAACCAAGGCTTAGCCTGATGGCTTGGACGGGACGATGCGTCCTAGCCTGCCTAGATTGGAGTCTCCCATTTGCAACTTGGTGTCGTGCACACTAATAATGTCTTAATGGAAATAACCGAGGGACTATTTCCCCTTTGGCCTCCTTTTTTTCTTTAGCAAATAGCTAGGGTCAGAAGCTTCTTCATCTATGCGTGCATGTATACTCGTCTCGGACCGAGGATGGCATGGCATGGCGGTACGAAGTGGTAGAGAGAGCCCACCGGCCATCTCTGCCTATGACAACACATAGTGACGGTGACAAGGAGAATCGTCTGAATATCCCGTCGGAATTTTATCTTTTGGCACGATACTCTGAGGTTTTTGTCCTCGTGCAGGCCCACCTGCCGGGTCGATCTCGCGATCCGGAAAACCTCCAGCGCCGCTCGACCGGTAGGTGGGACGTACCGTACGCCGCCCTCGCTGGGTCAATTTACTCTGTGTCTGTCCATCAGCCGTGTGTCAAGCTGCAGCCATCGAATTATTTGCGCTCGCCATGGACCATCTTGGCTCCGATTCTCCGGCGCACGCGTACGTGAAGTGAACCACCTAGCTAGGCTAGCTAGCTGATCGCCCACCAGGCTACCGCTAAGCTTGCAAATTGCAGCCCAGCTCTCAGGCAGTCTGGCTCTACTGAAGGAATGTCGGCGTGTCGCGTGCCGCCGCAGCCTGCAATGCATGCATGAGCCTCATCGGCTGATCCGATCTGAGCTGAGCTCCTCCATGTAGGAGAAGTAACAAGATTGATGGTAAGTTACTTTCTTTGTCAACATACAAATTTTGCTTCCCTCCACCGATAGAAAAAGGGCGGCGACCTAGGGTTCACTACCGCAGAAATGCTCTTTGCTCTTATCGACGCACGGCAAAGAGCACACATCATCGATCGCCATGGAAAATGGTCTTTGCCGTGTGTATTGCCACATGAACACCATTTTAGTTTCTTTTAAATTTCTTTCAACCGTCGTTGAAACCTGGTTAAAGGAGTAGACGCGGTCAACGGGCATGGATTTCTCTGGATACAGCTCTTCGAATGATCGGAATCTCCTAAAACTTGCATGTGTGCCTAAGGTATGTGCTGTATACAAGTGTGGTGGGATGTTGACAAATCAAATATTTATCCCCCGGGTGTGACACTCTTTACAGACATGCACTGTCACTTAGGAAGGTTATTGGACTTATAGCCTCCCCCCATGCCGCCCTCCTTACAGACATGCACTGCCACTTAGAAAGGTTATTGGACTTATAGCCTCCCCCCTCCCCTGGCCGCATATGGTCAACTGGATGGAATCTCGAGATAAAATAGGCTCAACCTTGGCTTTCCATACTACTATGACCTAACCTAACAAAAAATACAATTCCATTAAGAAACCCTTGTTGGAAGACAGTCAAAAGGGTAGGCCGCGTGGTCAACGAGCATGAGTTTCGCTGGATATCGCTCTTCGAATGGTCGGCCCCAAAACTTGTGTATGCACCTAAGGTACGTATACAAGTGTTGATGGGGGTTGAAAGATGCAATATTTATCCCCCACTTGTGACCTGCTTCACAGACATCCACTGTCACTTAGAGAGGTTCTAGACGTATAGGGGAAACCTCCGCGTCAGCTCAAAGATATAACAGGCTCAACCTTGGTTTTCCATGTTGCTACGATCTAATCTAACAAAAATAAAGATAAAAGTCCATCGGGAAATCGTCGTTGGAAGCCGGTCAAAGAGGTTGACTCGGAGGTCAACGGGCATGGGTTTCACTGGATACCGATATTCGGATGGTCGAAATCCTCCTAAAACTTATGTGTGTACGTAAGGTGTGGCTACCCCTCTGAAATCTCCAAAGAATGGCTCGCCAATGGAATTTCCCTTGGTTTGTGTTTGATTAGCACATAGGAACATGGAAAGCATTGCTTGAGCCTAAGATCTCACAAGATTTGCTCTGACGGATCCGACGTGGCGGTTTCCCCCCTTTTTGTCCATAACCTTCCTAGGTAGAGATGCATGTCGGTGAAGCGGGTCACACTGAGCTAGTTATTGGGTCCCTCAACATCCAAACACTCCGAAGCGTAATGGCAGGAAAGAAACAACGGGAAAGAAAAATATGGAAGGAAAAGGCGATAAGGATACATGGATAGGGGAATAAGGCATTAGTGACTAAATCAAAGGGGTAGACCACGTTCAACTGGCAAGAGTTTTTCTGGATACCGCTCTTCGGATGGTCAGAATCCTCAGATGGTTTGTATTTGAGGAACAGAAAAAACACCTATTCCGGATGGTTTGTAACAAAACATACGGTTATATAGGGTTATACCCAACGGAGGCTCGTGATCTCCTTTTATATATTGGATATGATCACATTCACCCTTGGATATGAGCCCACTCATCCGGATGATTTGTATTTGCCGAGAACAGAAAGAACCGACGAAGAAGTTATATTTTGAGGAAAATTGGCTCTCTACATTGTGTTGTGAATTTTGTGTGGCTTCAAGAGTCTATATATAAGGGACATGATGGCTGAAATAGGACGAGAAAGAAACAAAAGAAAACCGCAGGTAAAAAGGCGGCAAACATAACGCAGAAGGGGTTTTTGCTGGGTGTAGTGAGAAAACACACGGCAAATACACCCTTTGTCGTGTGCGCGCATAAGCTGAACAGACAACAAATACACTGTCGAGGGAGCTCCTCGGCAATGCTCTACCCTTCGGATAATCACTATTGCTCTACCCTATACGGCCCAGGTGGAGGCCCATGAAGGCACTCGAAGGCAAGATGGGCCACTAGGACGGTGCGGCGAAAGATTACTTGAAGTACAAGACACGGAAAGAGCCGAAGAAGGAAAGATTAGAGATAGATCTATTGTAAACTTACCCGTACTCGATTAAACCTCTCGGGACCTGGCCACCTATATAAAGGCCAGGAGAGGGGCTATCGAGGACACGACCAATCTTAGCGATCTTAGCCAACAAAGCTTAGAACTAGGTAACCCTAGCGATTAGCTATCTCGACGAGATCACAGCCGAACTATTCGGCACCCCCTTGTAACACTATCTTTATCATAATCAAGAACAGACAGCGGGCGTAGGGTTTTACCTCATCGAGGGCCCCGAACTGGGTAAATCGCTCTCTCCCGCTTGTCTGCGTACCGATGTCTCGTGTCGGCTTGGGATTCCATCAACCCTAAGCCCCTATCGGAGGGCATTGCCGAGCTCCCTCGGCGCCGTGTGGGAAACTGTCGGCACAAGGCAGGGCGGCAGTACCAGTCACGTCCGCAGCGTTTGTGCTCGATTCACCAACACCTCCAGTACCGAAAGACCCGATTTACTACGAGCCCGTCGAGTTCGCATCTCACCTCAAGCCGTCACACTCGGCCCCTTCAGAATCGAGTGACGAAGTGACCACCACTTTCGGAGGCGTTCGCTTCATCATCGACTCCGAAGGGTTTCTTCGCCTCCCGGCGGGCACGTCCGGTTCGAACCCCCTCAACAGAAGATACTCAGCAGCAACCATGGAAATTCCGCCGGAAACATGCGCGGAGGTAACCGAGGAAACCTCGATCACGCAACAGGGAGAAAGAAAAGGCGGAGGGGATCGTATTATGGAGAACGAGAACAGGAAAGCATGCAATCAATCCATGGCCGTGCCCGCTCATCGCACCTATCAGCCACTGAGCAACTCGATGCGCCATGCTACCTCCACTCCTATATCGACCCGAAGGACGGACGGGAAAAATCCAGCCACCTGCGAGGCTGCCGACACTTCCTAGAAATTCGACGTTCTGTGATGACCTCAGGAATGAAGCCTTGTCGAGAGCTCACATAATGGAGAAAAAGACAAGATCTTACAGCTATCGGGCGGAGCCATATATCCCGGAACCGTACGAGCCAATGGAGAAGGATGAGTACGTGCCAGCCGAGGTATTCCCAGAACCTCGCGGGCAGGTCAGCATGATCCACAAAACCAGTTTCTCGAAGAGGGAAATCAAGAAATTCTCGCGGGAAGTAAAATACGCGGAAGTCGCCATGGTTGATACACCTGAATTCATCGACTGGTCAGAACAAAGCATCTCCTTCGACAGGACAGATCACCCGAAAGCTGTCCCTAGGCCTGGCCATGCAGCTCTGGTCCTCGAGGCGCAGATCGGAGGGTACAATATAAGTAAGGTTTTCATGGATGGAGGAAGCGGCTTAAACCTACTGTTCGCCAACACGATGAAAGCTATGGGTTTGACAGTGGATATGCTAAGAGAATCCGACACAGGGTTCCATGGCATTATACCGACTCGGCCCGCTTACTCTCTCGGAAAGACAACATTGGACGTAGTCTTTGGCACGCCCACCAATTTCAGAAGAGAAAATATCGAGTTTGAAGTTGTCGACTAGGAGTCTCAGTATCACGCCATCCTCGGCAGACCAGCGTTCGCCAAGTTTATGGCTGTGCCCCATTATGCTTACCTAAAACTGAAGATGCCGGGCAACAACGGAACCCCAATAACCGTTCACGGGAGCTTCGCCAAGTCAGATACCTGTGACAGGGAATTCCAAAAGATCGCCTCAAAGTTCGGCGTTAAGGAGGAGCTCAATGCAATCGACGCAGCTGTAGACCATACGCAGCCGCCGGCCGATAATCGAAGCGTAAGGTCTAACGAGTTTGACGCTACAAGGGAAGCCAAGAAACTTCAGGTGCACCCCACTGACCCGAAGAAAACGGTCAATATATCGGCTGACCTCACGACCGCATAGGAAGGCGCGCTCATCGAGTTCCTCCGTGAGCGCTGGGAGATATTTGCATGGGAACCATCCGACATGCCAGGTATCCCCAGGGAACTCGCTGAGCACGCCCTTAATGTCGATCCGACGGCCAAACCAGTACAACATCGATGCGTCGGTTCTCGAGCCCAAGAGGAAAGCAGTCGGTGAAGAAATCAATCGACTCCGCAAAGCAGGATTCATCCGAGAGCTTAAGGAAGCAGAGTGGGTGGCTAACCCTGTTATGGTACCCAAGAAGGACACCACCGCTCTGCGTATGTGTATCGACTACACCGGCCTCAATAAACATGTCCGAAAGACCATTTCCCGCTGCCTAGAATCGACCAGATAGTTGATTCCACAGCCGGATGTGATCGCCTCTCCTTCCTCGATGCTTACTCTGGGTATAACCAGATCAAATTGAAGAAGGAAGACCAGGAGCTGACCGCTTTCATCACTCCACACGGCGTTTTCTGCTACAACGTCATGACCTTCGGGTTGAAAAATGCGGGAGCAACTTATCAACGTTGCATGCAAGCTTGTCTTGGAGAACAAATCGGGCGAAATATCGAGGTCTACGTCGACGACATTGTGGTAAAAATAAAGCACACTGCCACCCTCGTCGACGATCTGCGAGAAACCTTTGACAACCTGGACAGGTATAAGATCAAGCTAAACCCCAAAAGTGCTTTTTCGGGGTCCCGGGGGCAAGTACTAGGATACTTCATCTCGGCCAGAGGAATCGAAGCCAACCCCTTGAAAATCAAAGCTATTCTCGATATGGAGCCGCCAAAGAATCGCACCAAGTGCGGCAGTTGGCGGACCGGCAGCACTCGGCAGGTTCGTTGCCAAGCGGGAGAAAAAGCTTTGCCTTTCTACAATCTGATGAAAAATCGGAAAAATTCGAGTGGACAAAGGAGGCACAGGAATCCTTCGACAATCTAAAAAAGATCCTATCGACGTCTCCAGTCCTTGTAACCCCTCGTGAGAAGGAAACGCTGCTCATGTACATGCGACAGCCCAAGTCTTTGCGTCCTGGTCGTTGAGAAGAAGCGAGGAAGAGTCCACGGCGTACAGAGCCCGTCTACTACCTTAGTGAAGTACTTACGCCTGCAAGACAAAGGTACCCCCATCATCAGCTGGCGTATGCGTATGGAGATCATCCCGCAAGCTACGACACTACTTCACCGAGCATCCGATCATCGTTGTGAGCGAAGCGCCGTTGAAAAATATAATGACCAATCCAGAGGCCACTGGTCGAGTGTCCCAATGGGCCATCGAGATAGCGCCTCACGACATAACTTATGTCAACCGACCATAAAATCCCAAATCCTCCCAGACTTCGTGGCAGATTGGATTCAATCCCAGACCGGTGGCACCCGACATGTCGGGATCATGGATAATGTATTTCGACGGATCAAAGCGAAGCATAGGCAGGAGTAGTGCTGATATCACCGCAAGGAGATAAGATGAAGTACATATTGCGTATGAACTTCCCTCTGCCGACAAACAATGAAGCAGAATACGAAGCACTGCTGCATGGAATGAAGATGGCAAAGGCATGTGGGGCGACTCGCCTAGAAATCTATGGGGACTCAAACTTAGTGGTACAACAGTCGATGAACCTATGCGACGCAGTTAGCGACAACATGATCGCCTATCGACAGCTGTATCAGAACATGGAAGCCAAGTTCGAGGGGTGTGAGCTCAAACATATCGGCAGAGCCAGGAAGCTGACACCTTAGCCAACATCGGCTCCATGTGTTCTCCCATCCCAGACGGAGTTTTACGAGGTAATCACTCAGCGATCAAAGAGAAAGCGCTGACACCCTCAAAACCATCGACTGAAGAAACGGAAGCAAGCCCACAACAAGTTATTGATAACGCTCTAGCTCCCCCAGCCAAGCAAGTTCTCTTCCTCGAGCCATTATGGACTAAACCGTTCCTGGCGTACTTGACAAGGCAGGAACTTCCAGCGGATCCAGTAGAAGCAAAACGAATCGTCGGGCGATCAAAAGCTTTCGCCATAGTAAACGGTGAACTCTACAAACGCAGCATATCTGGTATTTTCCAAAGGTGCATTGCCATCGACGACGGAGCAACTGCTGCGCGAGATACACGAGGGAACTTGCGGGCATGCGGGAAGCAGGGCTCTCGTAGCAAAAGCCTTCGGGCAGGATTCTACTGGCCAACGGCAGCGTCGGATGCTCGAGATTTGGTCATGAAATGTGACCCTTGTCAACGATTCTCTCCAAAACCGCACGCCCCTGCGACAGACCTCATGACGATACCCTGGCATGGCCGTTCGCTCAATGGGGACTCGATCAAGTTGGGCCACTGCCGAGATCATCGCCTGGAGGACACACGTACTTATTAGTCGCAATCGATAAATTCACAAAGTGGATTGAGGCGTACAGCGGAAGAAGGCAAAAACAGCAGTCCAGTTCTTCAAGGAGATAACATGTCGGTTCGGCGTACCCACATATCACTGATAATGGAACCAATTTCGACTCCAAAGAATTCCGAGAATTCTGCGCAGGGGCATAAAGCTGAAGTTTGCATCGGTGGCTCACCCGCAAACAAACGGGCAGGTGGAAAGGATCAACGGTTTAATAGGAGACGGCCTCAAGAAACGCCTTACAGGCGCAGAGGGAGCTTGGGTCGAAGAATTACCTTCGGTGCTATGGAGTTTGCGTACCACGCCGAACAGGTCAACGCAGTACACCCCATTTTTTCTGGTACATGGAGCCGAAGCAGTCCTACCAGCCGATGTTCGATTTGAAGCACCTCGAGTGACGGCATATACAGAACCCTCTTCCAATACCGCATTACAAGATGCTGTTGACTTACTAGATGAAGCTCGAGACGTTGCTTTAGCCAGGACCACGGTATATCAGCAGGCGCTGAGAAACTACCACAGTCGACGAATACGCAATCGATGCTTCAGCGTTGGAGATATGGTACTAAGGTTAAAGCAAAAAAGACCCTCGAAACTCGAGTCTCCATGGGAAGGACCATACGTCGTCACCGAAGTGATACCAGGAGGAGCGTACAGGCTCAAAAATCCGACTTCGGGAAAAGATGTCGAAAACCCATGGAATATCGCACACTGCGACGGTTCTATACATAGGATGCTTGTTATTATTGCCTTTAAGGTTGATTTTTCTTTATGAATAAAAGTTTTAATCAGGTTCTTTGCATCCTTTTCTTCAATTCAGGCCACATCACTCGAACAGATCGACTACGGCCCTTACCTTCGGCTTTACTCCCATCGGGCGCGCTGGCCATAAGACATGCGGTGTCATTAATTAAATACTCTCAACGAGAGCTAAGATTAGTGGCACACAAAAAGAAAACAACCAATCCAAGCCTCGGAAAAATACGCGAGTGCTGCAGTCGATGGTTACATTATCACAAAATAAGGCTCAAACCGGTGCAGTGACGATGCAAGCGTCTAATTCCCTCGACTAAGTCGACGGGTATCGCTCTTACAAAACTTACACAAAGGCAATAACATTGCATAATTCAACGAAGTCATCGGGAGAGCAGGTTGAATTGATCACTCAGCCGCCCTCGACAAATAAAATAACAATTATTATAGCGTACAACGTATGCAACAAATTTATACAGGGACTAAGGCTATTACATTCATAGTCAAGCCTCCTGGCCCCAATGGGCCTTCAGATCCTTTTCAAGACATGACTCCATCCGGGAAACGATGGTGTATGCAGGACCTCTGGCGGCATCATAATATTGACCCAAGTTCTTCTCAGTATTTGCTACAGCCTCCAAATCCAGGGACGGGTGACATGCCAATGTTGAAGCAAGAGCAAGCTCCGCACCCGCCAAGAGTTCTTTCCGCACCAACTGCCGAATCCTTTCGGGGGACTTGAATCGGGTGAACAGAGCAGATAAGGTTTCAGGTGCTTGATCTAGGGGAAACAAGGTGCTCCAAACCATCTTAAGATGAGCGTGGAACTTATCGAAATAGTAATGCGCCTTCCCCACCCGATACTTGAACTTCGCCATGACACGCCTTGGACGATGCAGCCATAAGCCATGATTCGGGTGCGCAACGTCAGTCATTGCTTCAACTTCTTCGTGGATCTTTTTGTTCTCTTCAGCCGCATCTGAAGCTACAACTGGAAAGAATAAAACCAGTTAAGGGAATAATTGAAACTGTTGCAGAAAACAGAAACATGGGCTAATACTTACAGCCCAAACTTTCGGTAGCAATATGCAGACCATCAAGAGCATACTGTTCAATAGCTATCGCCGTTTCCCCCTTTTTCTTCACCAAGGCCGCCATTGCACGAAGAGAAGTGATATCCTTGTCTAAACTAGACACCTGGTCACGCAAGCGGCGAACGAGGCTTGATTCATCACTACTCGAAGGGTTTGGAAAAGGCTCGGCACGAGAAGAAGATGAAGGAATCTGCAGTGCAATCCTCAATTCAGATTAAGTAGCAAGTAAAAACTCCCATCGGGAGCGCCGGGCATGTGTGATACATTCAAAAGCACGTTCAAAGCATGTTCGAATTGGCAACAGAGCCGAAGTAAAATCAAGCTACAACAAAGCGCGACTGGTCTTATTTACAATAAGTCAAATAAAAAGTTCAAGGATTCGCTGATGACGAGCCAGGGGCGGATTCGGGAGCAGGCTTAGCTTGAGCTTCGTCCACCAGCTTCAGAAGTCGATTCGCACAAGTGACTGCCGATCGCTTGTAAGGCTCAAGGTCAATCAAGTTATGGTCATTATCGACAGGCAGCGTTTTGGACAACTCCTCCAAGTTTGATTCCATCCCATGCCCCATGAGTAATTGAAAGGTGAGAACCGCCCCGAATAAACGGCTGCGGCGTTTCAATACCTCCACAGGCTCAGAAGGGTCGACAAGGAAAGAAGCCGCCATATCATCAAGAGTCTTGTCATCCTTCATCTTCGGGAAGATCATTGAGTATAATCTTGATAACGCCCCTTTGGCCTTTTTCAAAAGACCAAGCACTTGGATGTTAGACTCGGCAGCAAGCGACAAGACGTCGGCTACGGAATCCTCCCGAAGTTGATGACGACGCGTGACGGTTAGGTCAGCAGCATCTGAGGAAAAGATAGATCAGTAATCAATAATCAAAACACTCTTCAACAAGTTGCGGGTCTTACCTAATAATTCCTTGATGGATTCGTGGAGGGTGCCTTCTTTCTTGTCGAGTAAAGCTGCTGCTGCTTGCCTGGCGTCTTGCTCGTCCTTCAGCTGCTGTTTCAACTTCTTCAACTCCTCCTTCAGTAAGATGTTCTCGTTCTTGGCATCGGCGGCAAGCCTGTTGGCTTCCAGCACCTGATCAGCCGAAGATCTGACAGTCTTTCGAAGTTGAGAGTTCTCTAACTCTAGTCGCGTGAATTCTTCGGCGAACTCCGCCACGGCATCGACTGTGGCATAGATCGGCTGCGACAAGATAAGTTCATAAGGATCCAACCGATAAAAGAGAGTCTGGTAAAATAAAGTGGGTTAAATACTCACGTGATCGCGATCAGCCGATGAAGCAGGAACGTTGCCAGGAGGGATAACTGTCGATATTGGGACCTTCTCTACGGCTGTTCGTGAAGGAGGTGTCGATTTCGCAGGTGAAGGATTAGATTCTTTAGCAGATACGGCTCTCTCGGAGACGAATTTCGCCCTCTTTGCGAGAGGGACTTCATCATCATCGTCATCGAGCTACTTAAAAACAGTGGGCAGTTAGCATACGAGATGACAAGGAATAATTCAAGGAGGGAGCAAGAAACACTTACAGGTCAAGATCATCTTCGCCTGCAAAGACGCTTGTTGAGCTCTTCTTGGCAGGAGGAGGCGCGGCAGCATCATCGGCATCATTATCGCCTCCGTGAGGACTTGATTCAGCCGAAGCGATAAGATCGTCATGTACCTGCTTCCGACGCCTACCCCTGATGAAGGCGTCATCTTCAGTGGCTTCTTCCCCTTGGACATCGCTGTCCTCAAGGACATGACGAGCATCCTCGGTCCCATCGGAATCTTCGTCGTCATCCTCCAAATCTACACCACTTTCGGGAGTAGGGGGATAGCTTCGAGCAGTTGCTAGAGCCTTTCAAAGAGAAGGAAATTGATGAGAAACAACAGAAAAAAGAGAGATGTCGGCAGTAAAAATAAACGAAGAATTACCTCGGTTGGAGGATGGTCAGCATCGTAAGGAGGACGAGCTGATATCAGGACAATATTGTCATTCTTGCTAAGACATGTCAGGCGACGGACTTCGTCCCGAAGATCATCAGCCGAAAGATCGGCAGAGCTAACCCTGGACTCATCATCCTTACCCGAATAAAGCCACAGTTGATGGGGACGAGACATCAACGGCTGCACTCGACGTTGCAAGAACACCGAGATGACCTCAGTGCCGCACATTGTCAAGCCTCCCGTGATTTTTAGAGTGACTACTTGATCAAACCGCCTGTCGGCTGTCAATTTTTCGTCGGGAGAAAGGGTGTTTTGCCAGGATTTCTTCGGCTTAGCAATTAGTTTGTCCTCGAAGGGAGGAAGGTTTGAGCATCTCCCAGATACTGAAGGATCTCGAAGATAAAACCATTTGTTGCGCCAACCTTGGACGGACTCCTTCATCGGGTAATCGAGGTAATCCACCTCCTTCCGACAACAAAGCGACGCCACCAACGACGGGGGCCGTTGCTGTCATTATGGCGCTTCACATAGAAGATCTTCTTCCAAAGACCCCAATGAGGGTCAATGCCGAGGAAGGCCTCGCACAGCGACGAAGATGGATAGATGGAGGATGGAGTTCGGGGTCAGTGCCAGAGCTGGATCCCGTAGAAGTAGAGAAGAGAGCGAAGAAACTCGTGCGCCGGAGAGAGGCCACGGAACAGAAGGCAGAAAACATAACGGTGAAGCCCTTCGGGGCTTTGGGCGAGAAACCGCACCGTGAAGACGGATGTCGTCCTCAGATGCAGAGATGAAACCAAGGGACCGCAGTTTGTTGATGTCGCGGTTGGAAATGGCAGAGGCACTCCAATCGCGGCTAACCTTGGCCGCCTCCGAAGCACTAGCACCCTTCTTTTTACCCATGGCTCTGGAAGCTCTTGGAAGAACAATGCGGGAAGAAGGAAAGGATGTGCGGGGAAGATGAGCAGTAGGAGGTGTAAAAAAGTAATAATGAGGAAGCCCTCTATTTATACCGCAAAAGATTGATATCAGATCGTGGCCATAACTCCGTGGGCGTCGTGGGAGGTGGAGCGAATCCAGCTGTACACGTGGCACTAGAAAACAGGATGGAACCGGCGGCCCATTATTCCCACGTCGCGCGAAAATCGAGGAAACGCCTCGATCGCTGCGTGCGCGCTAGTCAAAACCTAAAAACTGCCTGCGCAGAACTTGGGTGGGCCCGGAAGGTCAAGTCTTGTCAATCAGGTCATAGCAGCAGCCTGTCACCACTGACGTCATGGGCATTGTTAATTACATACGAAAAGACAAAAAGATCAGGTGATCAATTTGAGCGTATGCGCGGATTGCAAGCATCCGCACTTAGGCTCGGGGGCTACTCCCATCGGGAGGGTCGCGCACCCGATACAAATGAAGACTCGAAGGATATGGTTGACTCAAGTCTGCGCCCAGGCGTAATACGCCGCGCCCGGACTCGGGGGCTACTCCCATCGGGAGCGCTGGATGCGCACCCGCAGAACTTTCGCACTCCGGGATCATGCCGGGGACTTGATTCTATGTAGGGTAACGTTGTTTTGCCTTCGGCAGTTAGCCAACAAAAGTTGGGCACGTTATTCGGTATCCCTTGCATGAAGAAAATGTATCGAATGCACTACAAGAGGCTTGCAGAAAAAGCTTCGGCAGAAGAAGATGTTCGAGTGGTACAACTTGAGTCGCACGGATCACGAGCATCCGTACCTAGACTCGGGGCTACTCCCATCGGGAGCGCGCGCACCCGATAGAAGATAGAAGAAATGCAAGAACGGTCAAGGAAAAGGAGTTCGGAAGAAGACATGCTTCAGTCTCTACCCGAACTATGTTCGGCTAGACACTCGGGGGCGTAGGCATTACCCTTCGGATAATCACTATTGCTCTACCCTATACGGCTCAGGTGGAGGCCCATGAAGGCACTCGAAGGCAAGATGGGCCACTAGGACGGTGCGGCGAAAGATTACTTGAAGTACAAGACACGGAAAGAGCTGAAGAAGGAAAGATTAGAGATAGATCTATTGTAAACTTACCCGTACTCGATTAAACCTCTCGGGACCTGGCCACCTATATAAAGGCCGGAGAGGGGCTATCGAGGACACGACCAATCTTAGCGATCTTAGCCAACGAAGCTTAGAACTAGGTAACCCTAGCGATTAGCTATCTCGATGAGATCACAGCCGAACTATTCGGCACCCCCTTGTAACACTATCTTTATCATAATCAAGAACAGACAGGCAGGACGTAAGGGTTTTACCTCATCGAGGGCCCCGAACCTGGGTAAATCGCTCTCCCCGCTTGTGTCGATGTCTCGTGTCAGCTTGCAGGATTCCATCAACCCTAAGCCCCTATCGGAGGGCATTGCCGAGGAGCTCCCTCGACATACACCCTATGTCGTATTTTTCCCCTCTAGACCACAGGAAGAATTGGGCGTGGAAAAAGGACATGAGAACAGGGCGCGCGCGAGACTGGGGAGTCGATGTGTCCCTAATTGTTTGCCAAGTGTCCGTCAAATACAAAAGACCTACCGTTTTAACGGCTCCGTGAAGGGTGGATGTGGTGGCCATGTGTCCTGGTCTTTGCTGTGGCCCATTTCTTTGTCGTGCGTTTTTTCTAGACTTTGCCGTATTTCAAAGTTTTGCCATGTGCTTTTGTGGCGAAACACGACAAAGTATGTGTTTTCCGAGTTCCGCAAGATTTTACACATGACAAAGGCTATGGAACACGACATCGACGAGTTTTTCGGTAGTGGTTTCACCCTAGCCGTCGTCGCTATTTTCCCGGCCTCCGTTGTCTCTAATCGGGAACAGAAGGGTCCCCGCCTCCTCTGGTCGTTGCTCTAGCGGCGAGAGGGGGCGGGGACCTTGATCCTACGCTCGGCGCTGTAGCAAGATCCATACAGTTACATATTTGTTAATTGGTAGCAACGTTATGGTGGCTATGGTGGTGTTGTACGGGACAAGAATAAGGTATACTCGTCTCCTCGTCCACCTCATCAGCGATGATCGTTGAGGAGGGCGGGAAATTGTCTTGTTGCTTTTGCGTCTCGTTCAGTGTACTTGTTTTAGAGATTTTTTGTCACAAGATTCAAATCAATTGAAGGGTTTAATGGCGGAAACGTCGGGCTCCGGGGCGTTGGTCCTTAGTGCACGTGCATGAAGACTTCGTTGCCGTTTTCAACAATCAGGCGGGCTCTGGTAGGAAAACAACGAAAGCAGCTCGTCGAGGGTTCACTCTGGCCACAACGATGGTGGTTGTTAGCTGATGCAGTAACCTCAATGCAACTTTTGTTACATTGAGGTGCTTTGTAGTAAGTGTGAACTTCTATTTGTAGATGAGGATTTTCCTCAAAGAAAAAACAATAAATGAATTATTCATCACCGCGTGTTTTTTGCTAATTAAGTCGGCCTGGCCCTACGAAGTCGATCGCCATGCATGTCGAGGTCGATCCTCTTTAACCTGCTTTTACGCCTCCAGGCCATTTGCACGTAAGAGCACGAGCCACATGGACCCAGGATGTAAAGCGCGGTGCACACTTAATTAACCGGACACAAACGTCGCTGCACGGGCAGCTAGCTGCAAGAAACGACGATATACATTTTTTTTAACGAACGACGATATACATTGATGCTGCTGGACTCGTACGACGCAACTGCTACCGGATGCAACACCGTACGTAGACCACGACCAAATGGGGACTGGATCCTAACGGTCGATCGGTCTCTCGTCAATTAATTTGGAACGGCGGAATTACGTTCAACCACTATACATGTGTATGTGGACATCGACCAGAGGGAGCTTTCAGGTGCTTCCTTTTTTCCATATAGAGGTGATACTCGGCCTCTGCATTAATATAATAGACGCAACATTCTTTATTTGTTATTTAACAAAACCTTACAAAGGGAATACAAGGAACAATTTGAAGCCACCTCTCTAACCAACATCCTTGATGAAGGGGGTGGCCATGTTGGAGCCCACTCCGACCACACACCCACACACAACATCATAAAATCCAAGTCCACATAACCGCTCAACGGCGAGCCAGGAGCACAAACATGTCCAGCTGGTTCTGAGCGCAGACCAACGTGCACACTCAAACCGCTGTTGCCACTATCTTTCGCCAACCCATCATCGGAAGGATCAAAGTAAGGACCTTGCTAGGCCTGTCGTCGACGCCATACATTGCCACCACCCTGCGCGCGTCCATCAACACGCACACACGGTCGCCACTGAGACCCCTCGGCACCATGCCACCGAGTCCCGCCATCCGACGCAGCTTGAAGCCTCCAAAAAATATGCCGTTCGTAGCACCTACCGAACTAGGATTGACTGTCCGTAGCACCCGGTGGTTAGGCATGACTTGACATCTCCCCCCGAAGTCTCCGTGCGACGAAGGCGCTCCTACTCCCCCTTCGACCAGCGGCTGCTCCAAGAAAATGCCCCCAAGAGGTAGAACGACATCGAGCGTCTTAATCGTTCGATCTGGGTTGCCTAGATCTAGGGTTTCCCCCGGAACAATCCAAGCAAGGATGTGAGATATGCATACATGAAGCCTTCAACAATGTAATGACGTGCAAGCCACCATCGTCTGCCGATCGAGGTCAGCTCGGTTTTCAACGGCAGCCACACATCCCCACTACATGGTCAATGATGCAGCCACCAAAACGGCGAGCATACAAAGAAAAAATATGGCCCTCCATGCAGATCATAGCCGCCAAGACAGCCATGTGGCCTACGCCGCCCGCCTCCAGTGCCATCCGAAGGATCGGATGCACCCTACCGGATGCCAACTGCCACGCCACTCCCGGAACAGCCTCACTGTGACGCCTTGCCGCACGACATGCCAACTAGTAAAATGCGTCCCGGGACATCCCTGACCAGGCTTTTCCCAGTCTTGCCCTCCGGCGACGGTGGGGGAGGATGAGGGGGGTGGAGGGGGCCTAGAGGTGGTGGCGCGTTAGGGTTCCCCCATCGCCCCACATGAGCGAACGAGAGGAACGATACGAGTCCCCCCTTCAAGTGCTTCCTTTACGAAAAACACATTCCATATTGTGACGAAAATTCTGATTTTTTTCACGTATCCATGTTTACGTAATTTTTTGCGAAAATCTAATTTTCTAATCTGTTGTATAAAACGATAAAACATGTATCACACAAATTCTAGCTTTAACACCAAATTTTATCTTTCTTTTACCACGTCAACCGAAAAAGTCGACTTTTAATGAAGCGATCTGGTGCGCACATAGCTTGTGCAAATGTCCGTGCGACGTATTTACCTTTTTTTTTGGCATTTTAAGATATGCTAAATTTTCATTTTAAATGAAAGGAACATCCAAAGAAAGGAAGGACGATACATTGATACTCCACTAAGAGATGCAGCACCCTAGACTAGGACCAAATGGGTACCGGATCCTACTAGACCGTTCCATCGATACAGCTCGTAGGTGCAACCAGTATATACACATACATGTGTATATGGACATGGATCGGGGGGCTTTCGTTCCACTGAAAGGCCCTCCTTCACGCTGGCATCAGGTGATGCATGAATGCTGGCAATATAATGTGTAGAGGTAATGCGGTATGGCTCGGCCATTGACGTACTACCCGCCAGTCTATACCTGGCAAGAGGAGCTATCTTGTCCATCGATCGTTAGCTAGCTATGGCTGTCGAACTGTAACCCCACATGGCTTCCGTCTCTCCCGATCCGATAGTATCGTTATCGACTAATAGTTAACTCGCGACGGTCTTAGTTTACCCACGCGGAACACATGACGAAGAGCATCTTGCTACTATCTGTCAATCTAGCTTTATAATTAATCACGCTCTTCCACTGCGCTGTGTGCATGTGGCCACTGCGCCAGCGAGAGGTAGCGTGAGCGGAAGCTTTTGACTAAGCTTTGCTTATGGATGGTGCAATGTAACGATACCATGCATCCTTTTACTTTTGCAAAGTTGGGACTAAGAGCATCTCCAGTCGCTTCCCCCAAACGGCGTTTGGGGGACGGCGGACAAGAAATGGGGAAAATCACGTCCCAGTCGCGTCCCCCAAAGCTAAATAGCGCCTCATTTTGTGTCCGGCGTCCCCGGTAGATGCATGCATGCAGCCCCTAGTCCCCACATCTCTTTCTTGCACTTTCTCTCACCTACTTTTCCCACATGGGGTGGTCCCCTCTATTAAAATGCATCATCCTGTTTGAGGGGCGCGGTGGAAAGGCCTCTTTTGTTGATTTTTGTCTTTTTTTGTCGCGGTCCCAAACGTCCCCCAAATCATTTGTGCCGGACGCTTTTTGAGGGACGCGACTGGAGATGCTCTAATTCAAAATTTCAAAAAATGGTGGAACTAGTTCAAAAACGCTGAGAAGAGATATACGGTCGGCAAACGGAATGACATGAGAGCAGAGAAGCTATCCTAGACGTACGGCATGGCGATTACGCCCGACTCTCCGTTCCGCGCCTTAGCAGTGGATGAGATCCTGAAACGGCCCAAAACCTAACGCCTTTTCCACACACCTGGAGCATCCAGTGCGACCGGGAAGAGAGTTCTGAAGGGGACCCTACCTCCATTGCAGGTGCGCGGAGGTCATTTCGCTTCTCCTACCTCCCAATCGGGGGAGGCCGCTTGAGTAGGGGACTGCCGCATGGGTCCCAAAGTGGGATGTCGACGGAATCGTGGAGGAATATTTTTGCCAACTAGCGATCGTCCCTTCACCCTCTCTGTGTCCGACTAGGTTCTAGCCCAAAGCCACCACACTAGACCTAGCCATGGGAAGCATGGCCCGGTCGGCTCGACCCAGCCCGGCCTGAAATTTCCGGACCAAGCCTGACCCGACCATGCCTGTGGGCCGGGCCTCGGCCTGATTTTTTGGCCCAATGGTTGGGCCAGGCCGGGCCTGGGCCATGATTTTGCGCGATTTAAGGAAGCGGCCCGACCCGAGGCCCAACAGGCTTTCCTTATGATGGGCCGGGCTTGGGCCAAGATTTCCGGCCCGACGGTCGGGCCGGGCCGAGCCTGGGCTAAGATTTTTCTCGTTGGGCTTTGGTCGGCCCGACCTGGCCCGAGAAATGCTCAGGTATACGCCTCACCAATCTCGTTTGGATTCGAAGAGAGATATTTGCTAAACATCGCTTGCAAGCATCACATTGCTACCCTCTTCGATTTGGAGAGCACGTCGGAGTGGAGCCAAAGCAGTTTAGTTTCTCTAGGGATTTTTATGGAGTAGAAATTGCGGGAAGGAGACGTTCGCCGAGATTGTGAAGATGCAAGGCCGTCAACCGGGACGGGGGGGGGGGGGAGGTGCCCCTCCGCCTCGTCGGCCGGTGCAGTACCAGCAGCAATGGCAGAATCCGTACCACTACAACCATCCCTAACAAGCTCGCCGACAAGAAAATCTGACAGGCCAGCAAGGCCAAGGTGTGGGTGTTGCGCCACCTCCGGTGCAGGGAGGGCATTTTGGAGCTGCACCTCAGGTGGTCAATCATCACCGATTGGAAATCGCCTTGAGCCAGCATCGACTCCAGTTCAACCAATTGACCCGAGGTACATGTCAGTGGTTTGTTACAACCGAGGAGATCCAGGACACTATGTGGGGAACTATGTGAAGGAACACATTTGATTCATGTGCAATATTCCGGGGCATCATATGAACAACTGCCCATCCTGGGCACAACCGATCCCAATGGCGCAGTATGTGGGGAGTGTTAACAACGACTTGGGTTTCTTCCATGTGGTGGTGGATGGTCAAGCGGAATGTCAGTGGTTGAATCTAAAGAATGTGGTGATTATATCGGTTACTCATGGACATATTAATTTGAAGGAGCTGGAGACGAAGATGTGTGAGACCAGGGATCAGAATTGGCCATGGCAAGTTCGTCAGTTGGAGGATACAAAGTTCCTGGTAAGGTTCCCACCTCATAAAAGAGTTACTGACCTGATCGATTCACCATCTATCAATTTGAAGGAAGGAAATGATCAAGAGAGAGTTACTGTCAAAATCATTGGTGGAGAAGGAGATCTGCCAGATATGGGTGCTTTGGAAGAGGTATGGGTGATGGCTCCCAAGTGCATGAGTTCAATTCTAGCACTTTTCAATAAGAAATGTTGTCGAACCCACGAGGAATTCAAGGTATTGGTTAGCAAAATCGATAAGAGAGCATTAATAATAAAGTGGCAGTTTTGGTGTTTTGGTGTATAGTTTGCAGTAAAAATAAAGTGCAGAAAGTAAGTAGAAAATAAGTAAATGCTCCCGATGAGAGAAAAGCCCAATCCTCTATGCAGCAAGAGGACAAACTCAAGTGTGTGTGGTTATATGAGACTAAAGTTTCCGAGAGCGGCATGGATTCACTAGTATCTAAGTTCTAAACAATGTGGTAAATACTTTGTCAAGCTTTATTCAATTAGGGATGAGACCTTAATTAGGTGTAGCCATAAATATGAGCAAATGCACCCCTTATGATGGGTCCTAGAGTCATTTTCATGAGCGAGTATAGGAATCATTAAAACATAAATGTATCATCATACCTATATGATCTGGGATCCCCGAGTAAACTCCTCTAATGCAACCCATAGTGTTGAAACACGGTTTCTGTCATTCCGACCCTTCCAACACTAATGCATTACATTAAAATGCAGCCCTATGAGCCCATATAGGTGAAGTAATATGCAGTCGACGTTCGCATAAAACCATCATAGAACAACATAAAAGATATAAAACTTGACCAAATACTCATTGCACATCATATAGAATCATAACCAGATCATCCGCCCTCAGTAACATGGGGAACTACTCACAAATATCAAACATGATATGGACCATAGGTATAATGAGTACAACACAATCTGAATATATAATCTCCCCACCAAATAATGGCAAAGTACCAATCACGAACATGCAATAGCACTAAAAACAATATCTGGGGGGGTTCTATTCAACACAAACTATGAGGGGGATGACGTTGATCTCGTAGATGGAGATGGTGGTGATCATGGTGCTGATGGAGATGCCTCCTCCCAAGCCAAGGAGGAGTGGGGATGTCGATGGCATCGATTTCCCCTTCACCGGAGACACTGGTGCAGCAGGATCTGCCCTCTCCCAGAGTAGGAGAGGAATTTCGCCTCCGCCGCCGCCTCAATAAATCTCGAAAAAAATATGGCGACGCTCCAGGGGGAACGGGCCTGGGTGGCACGCCCTACTTGTTTGGGAGCGCCACCTGGTGCCGTTTGCACCCCGTGGCCCCTCTAGTGTGGTTCTTTCGGTCACGGCCTTGCTTCGGGTGAAAAACTGATCAGGTATTTTCCCCTTGATTTTTAGCGATCCAGAAAGTTCTGAAACAATTAAAATACGAAAAAGGAGGTTTTCTAAATACCAATGAAGGGGACTTTGTAGAAAAGTTCCGGAAATCAACTAAAAATGCATAAATAACAATGTATGAAAGCAAATAACATTGAAAATAATCATATATGTAGCAATAATAATGATGCAAAATGCACGTATCAATGGGTAAAAATCAGAGGGATCCCTCTAAGACGGTGCTCGTGGAAAGTTATTGCATAGATTGCTAAGTGCTTGGTTTTGATTCTGGATGTTCATTGGGGTGGTATCTTCAAATCCTTTTATGAGGTTGTGAGACTACATCTGGCAGTGAAAAACGTGGCTAAAATACCTGAACAAAGAGTGGTGCACTACTAAGGAAAGGCTTATCCCCGACGCACAAAAATCAGTTATCGCTGACGCACCAGTGCACACTGTTTTGAACTTGCCGGTGGTAACAGATTATCACCGGCGGACCAGCCCGTGCGCCGGCGGTAACGCGATTCATGGCTGGTGCACCAGCCTGATGCGTTGGTGGTATTTTTCCAGGATTCAAAAAAGTCCGACCTAGATCTAGATCTAGGTAGAGTTCTAGGTCGTGACCGTGGCACCTCCATCACCGTAGTTGTCGCCTTGGCCGTGTTCGTTGGAGTGAGAGGAGGTCATCACCGGAGTTAGAGGAGGTGGTCACCGGAGGAAGGTCGGCAGGAGGCAGAAGCTCGTTGGAGGGAGGTCGAGGAGGCCGGTGGTCGCTGGTGCTTGAGAAGGTTCTTGCCGGAGAGAGGGAGATGAAGTCGGAGAGGTAAGAAGGTAGAAGAGGAGGAGGGAGAAGGAAAAGTGGAGGGAGGAGAAGAGAAGGTGGCCGGAGGAGGAGGAGGAGGAATGGAGGAGAAGGGAAGGAGGAGGAGAAGTGAAAGAGGAGGAGGAGAACTGAAGGAGGAGAGGAGAAGTGAAAGAGGAGGAGGAGGAGGCTTATATACGAAAGGTTACCGCCAGCGCACCAAATATGGTGGTGCACCGGCGGTATTTTTTTCTTTTTATTTAATGTTTCATCAAAATTATCATCCTCCGAAAACTCCTGTTTCCTTTTCGAATTTGACTATTCTAAAATATCGCTAAACGCTCGGAGGGCATTGAAATCAGATGTAAATTTTTCCATAGATACATTTTCATATAAATAAACTTTACATGCGATGGTAATCCACCTCGAGCTCCACAACCGCCCCATGATGATGATAGAGAGGTGGCGATGATGATCCTTATGAGGATGATCTGCTGGGCGATGAACTAAATGAGGGACATGATACGACTGTGTTTGTACAAAAAAATTCGCAAATGCCTATGATGCAACATGAGCAAAGATCTAGAGGGTACATTTCTCCAATAGCTGGGAGAAGACCTGATACAAAAACTTGCAGAATGTAGATGATAAAAGAAAAACACACATAGTGCAAACAACAGATGCCAAGCTTTGATGGACATGAATATGATGGACTCGAATGATGGAATGATCCCAACAATTGATGTTGATCAGCTGATTGGTAATTTGCAAGACGTGGTGTTATTTGGTTTTAAAAAAATGGGGAGAAATATTTAGCTGGAGAAGGATACACTGTGGAACCTGCCAATGTTCAGGATACAACTCTGGACCCTACACCGGCTGAAGCGACTATGAGAGACAAAAAGGACCACAATGGGAACCAGTCCAAGCAACTAGAAAAAGTGCAACAATTGCTCAAGATGGTAAGAAGATGGTGGACAAGGCAGTGGAACTGCTGCAACAAAAAACCCTGGAAGTTCCTGGGAAAGGTAAACTTTGAAACACTCATTTGCTCTATTTGCGACTCAGCCCTAGATGATTAGGTGCTTAAAATTGGTGTTTAATTGGATGATTCAATAGATAAAATAATTGATAATATAGCTAAAAAACATGTGAAGAGGAAGATGAGTCATTAGAGTTTGGTCTCTATTCTCGAAGGAGATGAAGAGGAAAGAACAAAAGTATTTTTTATCATGATAGGGAGTATATGGAATATTAGGGGTTTTAATAATCTCATTAGGGTAACACGAGCTATGAAATCCTAGCAAAACGCAAAACTGATTTCGTCGGCTTTTCTGAGACCAAGAAGGAGGATTTTAGTCCTTCTCTCTTAGGTAGTCTAACAAAGTACGTCAATTTTCAATGGAACTATCTCCCAGCAGTAGGTACTACTGGTGGGGTGTTAATAAGTATTAATGAAGATGCTTATGAAGTCATATCTTGGTCCATTTGAAAATATTTATTAATAGAAAATATGTTTTTATCTGGAATATGGTGGCTGTTTATGGGTCTACATATGATAAACGTAAACATGAGTTTACTGATGAACTTGAACTTATCTGTGCTAACAACACTCTCCCTATTTTGATTGGAGGGGACTTTAATATCATTAGAGATGCCCCGGAGAAAACTAATAAAAACGTCAAAAAAACATGGCCCGACAAATTTAACAATTGGGTTAACCAATTTGGTTTAGTGGAGATCAAACCTTCAAACAAGTTGTTCACGTGGTCTAATAATCAGAAAAATCTAGTTATGGTGGCGATTGATAACTTTTTGTGTGTCAACTTGTTGGGATGCTCATTTCCCTACTGCTCATGTCCAAGCCATAGCTAGGAATGGGGGTGATCACACACCTTTATGTATTAATTTTGGCGATAATACACTTACTGGACAGAAACCTTTTCGTTTTGAAAAATGGTGGTTGGAAAAAGGGAATGTATTAAAGGTATTTATAATTCCAGGAATGCCCCTACTAGGGGAAAAGCGCCACTGATATTTTGCAAGAAAAGCAGAAAAGATTAAGGAAATGCCTTAAAGGATGGAATGCTAACACTGAATCTGAACAAAAAATAATAAAGAAGGAGCTTATTGCTGAGTTTGACTATTTAGACATCTTGTCTGAAACGCATCACAGTAGCTTCTTCCATAAGAATTTGATAGGAAGAAAGAAATTACTAAGAAACTAAATGCAATCTATGCGAATGAAGAGATAAAGGCTAGATAGAGGTCTAGGGAAAAATAAATTATGGAGAGTGATAGGAATACGTCATATTTTCATGCCGTAGCTAATCAAAGGAAACATAAAAAAATTGTTGTGTTGGAAGGGCCGTTAGGCGCAGAAGTTGTAGAAACACCAGATATGCTTAAACTTCTAGTTGCTTATTATAAAAATCTTCTTGGCAAAGGAGAGATAATTGACATATCATTGATGCATTCCTTTTTGGAACCTGATGATATGGTCAATGAGGAGGAAAACACTATGTTTGATACTCCCTTTTCGGAGGAGGAGATAAAAGAAGCAGTGTTTGGATCCTACGTAGAGTGGGCGCCAGGACTTGATGGTTTCTCATTTCTTTTCTATCAGAGTTTTGGGAGGTAACTAAAACATACCTGATCAATATCTTTAGAGATTCTGATGATAACGTAGCTGATATGTATAGACTAATATTTAGTTTGGTCACACTAGTTCCAAAAGAAAATGACGCAAAAACGTTGAAGAAGTTTAGACCAATAGCTTTTACAAAAAAAAATTTAAAAACTTTTCAAAGGCTTGTACTTATAGATTGATTTCACTCAACTAAACCGCCTTTATTCGAGGGAGGTATATTCTTGAGAGTGTGGTCATGGCGCATGAGATTATTGATGACGTTCACTACACTACAAAGGAAAACAATTTTTTTGACAAATCACTTTCGTCATATTAAGGCCAATTTTCGTCAAGGATTACTTCGCGGTGACAAAATTTGATCGTCATGGGGTTCGTCAAGGAAGCTCCGTCATAAAATATCGGGGTGACGGTATGCATTTTTTTGTCAACGTCAAATGTTTGATGGTGACGACCTGCAAATTCATCAACATCAAAGGTTCATTGTTGACAGACAGGTTTGTCACGAAAAATTGCAACTTTCGTCAATATCTAAATCTTGGGAAGTTTCTGATTGGTCCAAAAAAAGCATACGTGGCCTTACATGTGGGTCCCATTTGGCTTCTGACAACATGGGTCCGACGGCGCTGACATGGATATCTGTCATGTGGGACCGGCATGGTGCTGACTGGTGGGACCCACAAAATATTATGACAAGCTGGACCCACAATATTCTGACCGGTGGGATCCACAAAATTCAGACAAGTGGGACCAGGTTGTTGCCGACATATGGGTCCCAATAATGCTGACTGGTGGGACCCACAAATTCTGACAAGTGGGACCAGAAATTGGTGCCACGTGGTTTCATTTAATAGTGACGTTGTGACATTTTCCGTCACCTTTTGAATTTGACAAAATTTGAGAGCATTTGAATTATTTGCGAAATTTGGGGAACAAAAAAACTGGCGAAATATCAAAAAGTAGACAATAAATATCATACTTAAATGGTGGCACAAGAAGTATATATGTCTCTCACAGACCGAAAGATTCATAAGAAAATTACAATTGGAACACAAAGAAATTAAAAGACCTATGATTAATAATGTTGTAGGACGGTGGTGCAATAGATTAGTTGCCCTGGGATTGAGACATGGATGGTGGCTGGGATGTCCTCAAGAGCAAATTAAGCACGGCATCCATTTCTGTCAGCCTCTTTTCATAAGCCAGAGTCTTTTCTTCTTGGGCTTTCTTCACAGCTTCAAGTTCTTCCTCCTGCTTCTTCCTGATGTCTTCAAATTTTTCATCTTGTTCTTGCAGTCTTGCCTGCATCTCACTGTGGTACGTTTCAGCTGCCTGTATGGAGTTCTGCTCTTGATCTGCCAGTCTTTGTTGTAGCTCTCGGATGCGTGTAGCTGAGACAGAAGACTTCCTGGAACTTGTTGCGACGCCCAATCTTGGTAGGAATGTGCTGTTGCAGGTGGTGGATGGGCTTTTCTCGCTCAGAACTAGCTGAACAATTTGCAAATCAGTCAAATCAGGTTCATCTTCATTGCGTGGCGCCGCTTTTTTTGCCACCATTTGATCCTGCATAAAGATTACAATCATTGCATGGACAACATACAAAACTGGATTATATTATATTGTGCTAATAAGAAATATTTCTTACATATGCACTTTTTGCTTCAGCACTCATAATGTTATCCTTGTTAGTGTGTGTGATTCTAAAAAATTCAATTGGAGAGGTTTCTTCTTCCTGCTGCTTAGCCTTCTGCTTGAAAAAATGTAGAATGCACATTACCATTGTACACTGTGTATGACAGAAGTATGAACTGTATTGGGAAATTCAGAACACTTACTAGATGTTCCCAGTGAGCAACATAGCTTCGAGATCCAGTGGTATGGAACTGTTTCACAGCTTCTCTGTTCTTTCCATTTATTACACACAGTCCCTATGTTCAGTACATGCATTTTATTTATCCAGATCAGAGAAATGTAAGAATTCAGTAGCTGTTATTGAAAGGAATAACGTTTATGTACCTGGTACTTCTCATCAAACCATCTTTTCACCAGTTCTTTCCAGCTTTTCTCTTCTACATGACCTGGCTTCTTGAGATATGCTTGCTCCAGTGTGAGATTTTTAATTTTCGGCCAATACTCCTTTTTAAGCCTATATCGGAACTGCCGAATACTAACTTGCAGCATATCAGTGCACACATCTTGAGCCACCTCATCATTTTTGTTCATATTAAACTTTCCCTGCAAAATAGTGATGCATTAATCAGTAGATTCTTAGATAGTTGATCATGTAGCATACTAATTAGGTTAAACCAAGATTGTACAGGACTCACCGCTACTGTACTTATAGCATGAGGAATGACATGTTTGAGAGTTGCATCTTTCTTGTACTGTGTCCAGTGTGTTGCAAGCGGCATTTTTTCACGGATGTGAATACCAACCTCATTGCTCAGCTTTGCTGACTGGACATAATCCTTGGGTCTCCTGACACCAGGAGTGAATTCAATTGGCATCTTATTGCCACCATGTCTTCTTGTGTACTCATGTAGTCCATGGCCCATGGTACGTCTGCGTCCACCTCTCTTTCTCTTACTACCGTCAGATGTTGTCAATGTCTCTGAAATAAGAGATATGAAATGATTCTCTTTTATATGAAAATATGCGGTACAGTGTTTAGTTTTTACAAATTTTCATACCTTGCCGCTCAAAGTTTACAATTTGATTGTCCTCAGGAGATGAGGTGCTGCCTCCAGATGTCATGATCTGGTTAGGTGAGGGTGCTCCTTCAGTGTTCAGACCAGCAGTGGCCGTCGGCTCATCAGATGACCCAGCTTCAGGTTCAGTTGTTGCCATTGATCTTGTTGCAATGTTGGATGGTGCAACTTCAGGTATGGATCGCTTCTTCTGTGCAACTATTGCAGAAGAAGCAACTATCTGCAAGCAAAGTAGAGGCTACATTAGTAGGAAACATTTAGCATGTACGTATTTCCTATCATAGTTCAGATATAGTTCCACAGACCTGAGCTGAAGTTTTGCCGACAGTGCGCTGATCCTCATCTGAATGAAGATCATCATCAGCAGTAGCTATCTCTTCTGGATTCGGTTCATACGAAGGGTCCTCTTCGACCTCCATCTCTTCGCAGTCTGTGTCCTTTAGATTGTTACTAGTTCCTATTTGTACCCCACCATACACTAATGTACGTGCAAAACCAGTGAAATCTTTCTGAAATTTGTGGCCAGGTCCATATCTTTCAGCGAAATTTTTTTCCATGCGTACTACATTTTCTTGCATTTGTTTCTCCTTGGCAAGCTCATATGCCGGCTTGACGGGTTTTTGTGTCTCCGCTGAAATAATCGGAAGAGCGGAGCGTGAACAAAACATAAGAGGGGGCCAATTCCATAGAAAACAGCAAATAATTGTCTTTGCAAAATATTGTACAACAGCAAATGATTGAAAACATAAGAGTCTACGTATGATGTCGGCGAACAAAACATAAGAGGGGGCATATGCCAGGCTAAGGGACATCATGTGCTTTTAGATATCTACTCGTAACAAATAATTGACACATGAGACTCCCCTCGCACACTGAATTATGCATGTCTGTTGATAGCTGGTTTCAGTCTGTTATTGGACAACTACCACCTCACATGGTGGATACTACCCTTCTGGTTGCTTGGCGGGCTTGGTATGCACGTAATGAGGTATCGGTAGTTCAGTCCTATACCGATAGAAGTTCAGATATGTGCTGATAGAAGTTCAGATATGTGCTGATAGAAGTTCAGATATGTGCTGATAGAAGTTCAGATTTGTGCTGATAGAAGTTCAGATATGTGCTGAAATTTGATTTTTGACTTTTGAAAGACATAGATAAACAAAAATTGTGGAAATAAATAGACTGATGAAACAAAGTACATGATTAAAAAAACTTCATTACATTGTTAAGACGTGCATTGCACGTGCAAACTAACTAGTTCCATAGAAAACAGCAAACAATTGTTCTAGATCAAACTCTGCTTCCCTCTGAAACTGAGGAATAAAAGTCTGAAGCAATGTCGTTGTTCACTGTAGCTCGTCAGGCTGTTTTCGGCAACGGCTGGAATTAGTTCAGTTAAGTGTTTCGGCAAACAATTGTCTATGCAAAAGATTGTACAGCAGCGGGATGGCAAAGATTGTATAGCACGGCATGATTGTCTCTGGAATAAAAACGATAAACCCTATACGTATGATGTCGGGATTGGATCTATCAAATATGCAAGATCTAGATATAGGTCAAACGGGCGTGGTAGACATGTAAAACCGATCTCTCGATCTAACCATCCGAAAAACACAACAACAAGCCGATCACCGACAGATTTACCTTGGCGTTTCTTCGAGCTGGGCGCCTTCTTCGGCGTGTGTGCGCGATTTTCCTTCCCCCCGACGTTTCGACGACTGCCGGCCATGGCGACCACCGGCCGGGGAGATAGTTGCGAGATGGAAGAACGTCCGGCGAAGACACCGGATCGGGGTGAGCACGAGAGGATGAGGTCGGGGGGTGGGGAGTTAAGATGCTCGTAAATCATGGGGGAGAGGCACGACGTATATAAGGGAGGGCGAAATATTTGATAGGTGGGGTGCGCGGGAGGAGTGGAGGGAACGAAAAATTTGTGTGTTTTGGCAGCCGTCGTACTAAAATTTGGAGGGAACAAGGTTTTGCCGTGGAAGAAAAAATATTACTCTGAAAATGGAACTGTACATGTATATTTTAATTAAAAAATACCAAAACATGAATGGGATGCATGAAAAAAATCTAAATTTGGGACCCTCCTTTCGTTCGAAAACCCCTCTTTCGACACATGAATGGAACATGAATGGGCCATTCCCCCCTCTTTTCGTCCGAAAACCCCTCTTTCGACACATCTACACCATGGGGACACCATGCCACCAACTCCAAAAAATCAAAACCCATAGCAACCAAGGTTTCATATCACAATGTGCACAAGGGTGCCAAATCATGCCCCAATCCATGGTGGTTTGGTGAGTTTTTGGCCATTCCCCCTCTTTTCGTCCGAAAACCCCTCTTTCGACACATCTACACCATGGGGACACCATGACACCAACTCCAAAAAATCAAAACCCATAGAAACCAAGGTTTCATATCACAATGTGAACAAGGGTGCCAAATCTTGCCCCAATCCATGGTGGTTTGGTCAGTTTTTGGCCATTCCCCCTCTTTTCGTCCGAAAACCCCTCTTTCGACACATCTACACCATGGGGACACCATGACACCAACTCAAAAAATCAAAACCCATAGCAACCAAGGTTTCATATCACAATGTGCACAAGGGTGCCAAATCATGCCCCAATCCATGGTGGTTTGGTCAGTTTTTGGCCATTCCCCCTCTTTTCGTCCGAAAACCCCTCTTTCGACACATCTCCACCATGGGGACACCATGCCACCAACTCCAAAAAATCAAAACCCATAGCAACCAAGGTTTCATATCACAATGTGCACAAGGGTGCCAAATCATGCCCCAATCCATGGTGGTTTGGTCAGTTTTTGGCCATTCCCCCTCTTTTCGTCCGAAAACCCCTCTTTCGACACATCTACACCATGGGGACACCATGCCACCCACTCAAAAAATCAAAACCCATAGCAACCAAGGTTTCATATCACAATGTGCACAAGGGTGCCAAATCATGCCCCAATCCATGGTGGTTTGGTCAGTTTTTGGCCATTCCCCCTCTTTTCGTCCGAAAACCCCTCTTTCGACACATCTACACCATGGGGACACCATGCCACCAACTCCAAAAAATCAAAACCCATAGCAACCAAGGTTTCATATCACAATGTGCACAAGGGTGCCAAATCATGCCCCAATCCATGGTGGTTTGGTCAGTTTTTGGCCATTCCCCCTCTTTTCGTCCGAAAACCCCTCTTTCGACACATCTACACCATGGGGACACCATGCCACCAACTCCAAAAAATCAAAACCCATAGCAACCAATGTTTCATATCACAATTTGCACAAGGGTGCCAAATCATGCCCCAATCCATGGTGGTTTGGTCAGTTTTTGGCCATTCCCCCTCTTTTCGTCCGAAAACCCCTCTTTCGACACATCTCCACCATGGGGACACCATGCCACCAACTCCAAAAAATCAAAACCCATAGCAACCAAGGTTTAATATCACAATGTGCACAAGGGTGCCAAATCATGCCCCAATCCATGGTGGTTTGGTCAGTTTTTGGCCATTCCCCCTCTTTTCGTCCGAAAACCCCTCTTTCGACACATCTACACCATGGGGACACCATGCCACCAACTCCAAAAAATCAAAACCCATAGCAACCAAGGTTTCATATCACAATGTGCACAAGGGTGCCAAATCATGCCCCAATCCATGGTGGTTTGGTCAGTTTTTGGCCATTCCCCCCTCTTTTCGTCCGAAAACCCCTCTTTCGACACATCTACACCATGGGGACACCATGCCACCAACTCCAAAAAATCAAAACCCATAGCAACCAAGGTGTCATATCACAATGTGCACAAGGGTGCCAAATCATGCCCCAATCCATGGTGGTTTGGTCAGTTTTTGGCCATTCCCCCTCTTTTCGTCCGAAAACCCCTCTTTCGACACATCTACACCATGGGGACACCATGCCACCAACTCCAAAAAATCAAAAACCATAGAAACCAAGGTGTCATATCACAATGTGCACAAGGGTGCCAAATCATGCCCCAATCCATGGTGGTTTGGTCAGTTTTTGGCCATTCCCCCTCTTTTCGTCCGAGAAAACCCCTCTTTCGACACATCTACACCATGGGGACACCATTTTTTGAGGTACCTAACTTGAAATGGACTGAAATTTGGCACAAGGGTGCATCAACATGTGGGTAATGATGCTTGCATGCTATCTTGGCAGTTTGGTTTGAAAATTTTCAAAAATTCATCCCCTAAACTCAAGAAGAGGCATCACTTGTCAAGCATGTACATCTTAGGGTATTGGGAAAATTGGGAACACGTGTTGGTCTGATTTGGCATCACCACATTACCCTAGAACAGAAGTTTCACTTTGAAAAGGTTTGACAACCTCTTAGTACAATGGGGTGAACCTAGGTTTGACCAAACACTCAAAATTCCAGCCCTAATCATGTTATGAAATTCTTAGAAATTTGAAAGAATTTACATACTCGATTCATTTTTTATTTATTTCTTTCTATGTGTGATCACTAATTCGTATTTAAAATATTTTATAGTTTTTAATACCCATCTTGAAAATTCTGTGCCTGCCCATCCGTCATGCGTGGGACCCATGTCAAAGTAATGGGAAAGTGGACTACATGCAGGAATCCACGTTTTCACACGCACGCGTCACACAGAGGAACCCAAACGGCAGCATCTACTGTATATCCATCGGCCCCATCGTCTCTCCCACCCGCAACTTCTATTCCCCAATCTGGCAAAAAACCCTGCTTGCACCTCCACCACGCACCACCGACCTCCCCTTCCACCGAAGATCCCGAAGATGAAGCGTGCGCGGAGACGAAGGCGAGTGCGGTCGTCAACGTCGACAGAAGCGACGGCGATGCTCCGGTAGTCGCGACGCCGCGGAGGCGATTCTTCCGGAACTAGCAGAGCCGCTCTTCGCCGCGCCGTGACCGTGGAGGGCTCCGCCCAACCGGCCGTGGTCGCCGTCGCTGATGAGGCCAACGGAGACGTCCTCGCTCCCGCGGCACAAGCAGATGACCAGGGCTTTGATCCGAATGACCCGTTCTACCGCCACTCCAGGCAGTACCGCGAGCTATATGGCCCCAGAGAGTGCGACGAGTTCGAAGAGGAGGCCTCGGACAACTGCAGCGAGGTACTCTACTATTCCGATCGATCCCCTGTTTTTCTTGATCTTACTGTTCACCTTAGGGTTTGCTCGTACGGTAGATTGATTTGCCCTGTCTGCAACTTGTTGTACAAATTGATGATTCTGGGGGTTCTTACTCATCCGATTTATGGTTTGTAGTTACTAGATTTGTAATATTTGATGCACATCTTGATTCAACTGTACCAAAGTATCAACCAAATGATTTATGGTACCATGAATATTCATGCATGTTTCAAATTAGTAGATGACAGTTATCTTAATTAGGTCATGATTCCTTGTGTGTGATGAATCATACCTGCTTAGTGTAATGCTCACTGCATTTCAAACTTAAATTCATCCGAATATGAATCATACCAGAGTGATCAGATGCATGTAATAGTGTGTACATCATTTTTATTTAGGGAACAAATGAATGATCAGATGCATGTAATTTATGACCACCATTCTTGAATTCCTGCTTATTGACGTCATGAATCCATATTGTTTTATGAATCAGTACATCTTCAGGGAACAAATGATTGATCCCTGATCCATGATATTTATAATCACCATTTTATCTTAAATTGGTGCTTAGTTATATTACTGAAATAATGATTGGACTACCCATGAACAATTTGTGACAACAGTTTAAATTGGTGCATATTTATATTAGTGAACTAATTATCTATGGTTGGATCTGGATCATAAATGTTGATTCTACATGATGATTACTTCTTAGTAATGTTCATAAAAAAATATTTAATGCTTGAATTGTATTTCAGTTAATTTCCTTCTCTCACTTCTTCTTTACTTTCAAATTCGCAGGAAGACTCTGAGGACATTGGCAGCGACAAGGAGGTGATACGTCCAATTTGCATCACTATTTTGTATCATAATTTGCTGTTATTCATTGATATATTTCATATTGGGATACAATACTTATGTTATTTCATCTATTTTGCATGTTTCATCATCATTGGAGGATCAAGCACCGGAGCCAGGATTCTGGAAAAAGCACCGTCAGCAATATTTCGAAGATCAACTGTGGAAGGGAATTTCACGAAAATTCCTATTTTTCCAGATGACGGAGGGAGCGGAAGGGGAAGAAGAGAGGGCCACAGGCCCAGACCATAGGCGGCGCGGCCCAGGCCCTGGCCGCGCCACCCTATGCTGGGGGGCCCACGACCCTTTCGCCTCCTTTTCTTCGCGTACTCCTTCGTCCCGAAAACCTAAGCCACGAGGGATCCTCACGAAGGGTTACCGCCCGCGGGGCGGAGAACACCAGAGAGAAAAGAGCTCTCCGCGGGCAGGAATCCGCCGGGGAAATTCCTCCCGGGAAATCGACGCCATCGCCATCGTCATCGAGCGGGACATCATCTCCATCACCATCATCATCATCTCCACCATCTACACCGCCATCACCACCGCTGCACCTCGTCATCGCTGTAGCAATTCGGGTTAAATCTTGATTGTTTGATAGGGGAAACTCTCCCGGTGTTATTCTATACTTGTTGTAGATGCTATTGAGTGAAACCATTGAACCAAGGTTTATGTTCAGATTGTTATTCATCATCATATCACCTCTGATTGTATTCCATATGATGTCTCGTGAGTAGTTCGTTTAGTTCTTGAGGACATGGGTGAAGTCTAAATGCTAGTAGTGAATTATGGTTGAGTAATATTCAATGTTATGATATTTAAGTTGTGGTGTCATTCTTCTAGTGGTGTCGTGTGAACGTCGACTACACGACACTTCACCATTTATGGGCCTAGGGGAGTGCATCTTGTATTCGGTTGCTAATTGCGGGGTTGCCGGAGTGAAACCTGAGCCCCGTTAGTATATCGATGCAGGAGGGATCGCAGGATCTCAGAGTTTAAGGCTGTGGTTAGATTTATCTTAATTACTTTCTTGTAGTTGGATGCTTGCAAGGGGTATAATCACAAGTATGTATTAGTCCTAGGAAGGGCGGTGCATTAGCATAGGTTCACCCACACAACACTTATCAAAACAATGAAGATTATTAAACCACATGAAGCGAAAGTACTAGACTAAAATCCCCATGTGTCCTCAGGAACGTTTGGTCATTATAAGTAAACAAACCGGCTTGTCCTTTGTGCTAAAAAGGATTGGGCCACTCGCTGCAATTATTTCTCTCGCATTTTATTTACTTGTACTTTATTTATCGCAATATCAAAACCCCCTGAATACTTGTCGTGAGCATTTACAGTGAATCCTCCATCGAAACTGCTGCCAACACCTTCTGCTCCTCGTTGGGATCGACATTCTTACTTATCGAAGATACTACGATACACCCCTATACTTGTGGGTCATCAAGACTATTTTCTGGCGCCGTTGCCGGGGAGTGAAGCGCTATTGGTAAGCGGAATTGGTAAGGAAATTTACTGTTTGTGCTGATTTTATTTCTGCCTGCTGCTATAAATCATTATGGAGAGATCTTCTCTTCAATTTCTATTTGGGAAATCTACTACTACTGCAACGGTAGTGGATGAAGCGCCAGGTGAGGAAGTAGTACCATATAAAATACCTATGAAAATTATTGAACGTGTTATGGATAACCGCTATGAAGGGGATGGAACTGTCCATCCTGGTGATCATTTATTGTTTTTGCATGAATTATGCGGGTTATTCAAATGTGCAGGTATTTCTATGAATGAAGTTAGAAAGAAGCTATTCACTATATCGCTGTCTGGTAAAGCGGCGCACTGGTATAAATTGCTGAAGAATGGTGATTCTATTGATTGGGAGGACATTGTGCCTTTATTCTATTCCAAATTTTATCCTCCAAGTGAAATTCACAAAGATCGGAACCGCATATATAATTTCTGGCCTCATGATGGAGAAAGTATTGCCCAAGCTTGGGGGAGGTTGAAGTCTTTAATGCTCAAATGCCCCATTCATGAGCTTCCTGGTAATGTTATTATTGATAATTTCTATGCAAGACTTTCTTTTCAAGACAAGACCTTGCTGGATACTTCTTGTTCTGGATCATTTACACGCAACAAAGAAGAGTTTAAAAGGGACCTTCTTGATCGGATCCAAGAAAATACTGAAGGATGGGAGAATGATAAAGATAGAGAATCAGGTATAATTTATGATTATAAATGCATTGAAGCTTTTATGGATACGATAAATTTCGTAATATGAGTGCTACATATGGTCTTGATTCCCAAGTTGTTGCAAATCTTTATAGAGCTTTTGCCTCTCATTATGAACTGCCTAAGAAGAATTTTGATAAGTATCATGAACCGTATAAAGATAAAATTGATTCATCTGTAAACAAATGTGTAGTGGTTGAAACTGTTGATAATGTTATTCCTGAAGCTTATATTGAAAAAACTCCTTTCCCTGCTAAAATGAAGGAGTACTCTGTCATATCTAGTGCGGTTAATAAAAGTGAAAAGAAACCTAAAGAACCTGAAGAACAAATTAAAATTGAACCTGCTGTTGCTATAGTTAAAGATCTTGTGACTGAAAATGTGGAGGATGGTCATATTATTTTCTGTGAAGATGCTTCTAATATTGTTTCACATCCTAATAAATCCAAACAAGTTAGTGTTCCTATGCTATCTGTTAGAATTGGTGATCATTGCTATTATGGTTTATGTGATATTGGTGCAAGTGTTAGTGCTATTCCTTATGAACTTTACACGGAGATTATGCACGAAATTGGTTCTTGTGAACTTGAAGATATTGATGTGGTTATTCATCTGGCTAATAGAGAAACTATTTCTCCGATTGGTATTGTTCGAGATGTGGAAGTTCTATGTGGTAAGATTAAATATCCTGCTGACTTTTTGGTACTTGGTTCTGCTGCTAGTGATCATTGTCCTATCATTTTTGGTAGACCTTTTCTAAATACTTGTGGAGCTATTATAGATTGTAAGAAAGAGAAAATTTTGACTAGATTTGCTGGTGAACCTTATGAATTTAACTTTTCTAAATTCACCAAAACTCCTTATAAAGCTGACTTGCCTAGTAATGATTTTAAAATGGAGCAGTGTGCATCTATTGTTCTTGTTCCTAATAACCCTTTGCAGCAACATTTGGAGAATAGTGAAAGTGAAGCTTTTAGGAAAGAAAGAGATGAGCTTGAGGAAATTTTTCGTCGCCAACCTATTCTCAAGCATGATTTACCGGTGGAAGATTTGGGTACAACACCGCCACCAAAGGAAGATCCTGTTTTTGATTTAAAGCCTTTACCTGATAATCTTAAATATGCTCATATTGATGATAAGAAAATATATCCTGTTATTATTAGTTCTAAGCTTTCAGATATTGAGGAAGAAAGGTTATTGGAAATATTGAAGAAACACCGAGGAGCTATTGGCTATACTCTTGATGATTTGAAAGGGATTTCTCCTTCTATTTGCCAACATGCTATTAATATGGAAGAAGATGCAAAGCCTGTTGTTGAACATCAACGTCGTCTAATTCCGAAGATGAAGGAAGTGGTAAGAAACGAGGTATTAAAACTCCTTGAAGCTGGTATTATATATCCTATTGCTGATAGTAGATGGGTTAGTCCTGTTCATTGTGTTCCTAAGAAAGGAGGAATGACTGTTGTGCCTAATGATAATGATGAGCTTATTCCTCAAAGAATAGTTGTAGGTTATAGAATGTGCATTGATTTTCGAAAAGTTAATAAAGTTACTAAGAAAGATCATTACCCTTTACCCTTTATTGATCAAATGTTAGAAAGGTTGTCTAAAAATACTCATTTTTGTTTTCTTGATGGTTATTCTGGGTTTTCACAAATTGCTGTTAAAGCTAAAGATCAAGAGAAAACCACCTTTACTTGTCCTTATGGAACTTATGCTTATAGGCGTATGCCTTTTGGTTTATGTAATGCTCCTGCTACTTTTCAAAGATGCATGTCTGCTATTTTTCATGGTTTTTGCGAAAGTATTGTAGAGGTGTTCATGGATGATTTTTCTGTCTATGGGAATTCTTTTGATAATTGCTGCGAAACCTCGATAAAGTTTTGCAGAGATGTGAAGAAACTAACCTTGTTCTTAATTGGGAGAAATGCCACTTTATGGTTAATGAAGGAATTGTATTGGGACATAAAATTTCCGAGAGAGGTATTGAAGTTGATAGAGCTAAAGTTGAAGCAATTGAGAAGATGCCCTATCCGAGGGATGTTAAAGGTATTCGTAGTGTTCTTGGTCATGCTGGGTTTTATAGGAGATTTATTAAAGATTTCTCTAAAATTTCAAAGCCTCTTACTAATCTTCTTCAAAAAGATGTACCTTTTGTTTTTGATGATGATTGTAAGGAAGCTTTTGAAACTCTAAAGAAAGCCTTAACAACTGCTCCTGTAGTCGAACCTCTGATTGGAATTTGCCTTTTGAAATTATGTGTGATGCTAGTGATTTTGCTGTAGGCGCTGTTCTTGGACAGCGGGTAGATAAAAAGTTAAATGTTATTCATTATGCTAGTAAGACTCTTGATGCTGCTCAAAGAAATTATGCTACAACTGAAAAAGAATTGTTAGCTGTAGTCTTTGCTTGTGATAAGTTTAGACCTTATATTGTTGATTCAAAAGTTACAATTCATACTGATCATGCTGCAATTAGATACCTTATGACAAAGAAAGATGCTAAGCCAAGGCTTATTAGATGGGTACTTCTGTTGCAAGAATTTGATTTACATATTATAGATAGGAAAGGTGCTGATAATCCTGTTGCTGATAATTTGTCTAGATTGGAAAATATTGCTTATGATCCTGTTCCTGTTAATGATAGTTTTCCAAATGAACAATTGGCTGTAATAAAGGTGAGCTCGCGAGAGAGCCCTTGGTATGCAGATTATGCTAACTTTATTGTTTCGAAGTATTTGCCTCCAACCTTTTCAGCTCAGCAACGGAGGAAATTCTTTTATGACTTGAGGCATTATTTTTGGGATGACCCACACTTATATAAAGAAGGAGTAGATGGTATTATGCGAAGATGTGTTCCTGAATATGAACAACAGGAGATATTGAATAAATGTCATGGAAGTGTTTATGGAGGACATCACGCTGGAGATAGAACCGCGCAAAAGGTTCTACAATCAGGTTTTTATTGGCCAACACTCTTCAAAGATGCAAGGAAATTTATTTTATCTTGTGATGAATGTCAAAGAGTTGGTAATATCTCCAGACGCAATGAAATGCCTATGAATTATACTCTTGTTATTGAACCATTCGATTGTTGGGGATTCGACTTCATGGGTCCTTTCCCTTCTTCAGATGGTAACACTCATATACTTGTCTGTTGATTATGTTACTAAATGGGTAGAAGCTATACCTACAAAAAGTGCTGATGGTGAGACCTCTATAAAAATGCTTGTAGATATTATATTTCCTAGATTTGGAGTACCTAGATATATTATGACTGATGGAGGTTCTCATTTTATTCATGGAGGTTTTAGAAAAACTCTTGCTAAGTATGGTATTAATCATAGAATTGCTTCTGCTTATCACCCTCAAACTAGTGGTCAAGTAGAATTATCAAATAGAGAGATTAAAGCTATCTTGGGTAAGACTGTTAATAAATCTAGAAAGAATTGGCCTAGCAAATTGAAAGAAGCGTTATGGGCTTATAGAACTGCTTATAAAAATCCTATGGGAATGTCACCTTATAAAATGGTTTATGGAAAAGCTTGTCATTTACCTCTAGAACTAGAGCACAAAGCTTATTGGGCTGTTAGAGAACTAAATAAAGATCCTAAATTGGCCGGTAATAAGAGGTTGTTGCAATTAAGTTCTCTAGATGAATGGAGAAGTGAAGCTTATGAAAATGCTAAACTCTTTAAAGAAAAAGTTAAGAAATGGCATGATAGAAGGATCATCAAAAGAGAATTTAATGTTGGAGATCAAGTTCTATTGTATCGGTCTCGTCTCAGATTCTTTGCAGGGAAATTACTCTCGAAGTGGGAAGGACCATATGTTGTTGAGGAGGTGTATCGTTCAGGAGCAATTAAAATTAGCTCTCTCCAAGGCAATGCCACACAAGTGGTGAATGGACAAAGACTCAAGCATTATATCTCGGGCGATTCTTATAATGTTGATGTTGATATTATTCAAGTGGAAACACCGGAGGCTTTCATCAAAGGACAAATTGACAGTCCGCCAGAACTGGACTTTGAATAGGTAACAGTATAGGTAATAAAAAGTCCGCGTTTACCTTTCCGAACATTATTTTTGCTGTTTTTAGAAAATATGAAAAATTACGAGTTCGAAACGGAGTGGAAAGGACGCACGAGGGGTGCCACCATAGGCCGGCGCGGCTGACCTGGGCCCGCGCCGACCTATGGTCTGGCCGCCTCGTTCCCCTTTCCGACTCTGGTTCGATCGGAACCTTCCTTTTGTCGCGAAAATTTTTGCTATATAATCCCCCGGACCCCTGGAGGTCCGTAATATCGTTTTCTCATCGTGTTTTGTTTCGAGCTGTTTTCTGCCAGATTTGTTTTGATCTAGAAGCACCATGGTCTCCAACAACAAAGACAAGGGGCCTTGGAGGGAAGAGATAGATGAAAGGATCAATAAGGAGAAGGAGAAGATAGCATCAGCAAAAGGAGAGTGGGAAACTACGAGGAGTAAGCCAATCTTGGTGGGATCGGTTAACACTGGGCGTTCTTTTTCTCATAACTTGCAGGGAGCTCTTCCGCCTGCTCTGGACCTCGACTCTTTCCCTTGTGTGGAGGAAGCAATACGGGTTGCTGATGAGTTTTGTGATCAATATCGTGCTCTAAGGAGGGAAGTGGAGATACTTCAGGAGGAGAACCAGCGACTTCGCAGAATGCTGGAATATTACTCAAATCCCAGCACAAGGCCGTCACCGCCACACTCGGGTAACAATGAGTCTCTTCAGGTTTTGGTGCAGAATTACAAAATTGAGAAGCTGAAGCTGAAGGAGATCCTTATGAAGCGCGAGAGGAATCCATCACCATCATCACCGAAGGAGTAATTCATCATCGGTATTGGCATCCCCTTGGTTTGTTCCAAGCTTGGGGGAGTGCCGCGGTATCACATCACCACCTTTATCTTTTACTATCAAGTAGTGTCATATCATGAATAGGGAAGTTATTATATAGAATAGTATGCAATGTGGAAGTATCTCTCTTAGTTAGTTATCTATGTATCCGTTGGTGTGAGTTATCGTTATGGAATATTAATGAGAAGTCTTATCATTTACTTTTCGCACACCTTATTTTAGTTTGCAATCTCCATTATATGATTACTCTTGACATGAGTATTGATATCACTTTGGGAGCATCAAGTAAATCTATTTGGTTTTGGCAAACTTAGCATTGGTCAATAGCAACAACATCTTGATGTTTAATAGAAGAGAGAAATACACTTAGATACATTACTCTATTATCTCTATGCTTAGTATTCTAGAGTTAAAATTGCTTGTGCTTATGAGAAAGATGCATGATTGTTTCTATCATATGTATATTTGTTTGTTTCCTCAACCTTTATGCTTGCTATCAAACCTTGCTAGCCAAAGACCTGTATCGAGAGGGAATGCTTCTCATACATCCATAACCTTAGACCAAACCTATGCCATTGGTGTCCACCATACCTACCTACTACATGGTATTTTCTGCCATTCCAAGTAAATACTTCATGTGCTACCTTTAAATTATTCAAACTATACTACTCCTTATTTGTGTCAATGTTTTATAGCTCATGAGGAAGTATGTGGTGTTTTATCTTTCAATCTTGTTGGGCGGACTTTCACCAATGGACTAGCGGCACATCCGCTTATCCAATAACTTTGCAATAAGAGCTGGCAACGGGGTTCCCAGCCCCAATTAATAACTTTCATTAATAATTCTCTTCACATGTTTTGCTCTGACTTATCAGTAAGCAACTTAATTTTGCAATAGACACTCCTCCATGGTATGTGAATGTTGGAAGGCACCCGAGGATTCGGTTAGCCATGGATTGAGAAAGCCAAGGTTGGGGGGAGTGTCACCCATAATAAAACTAAAGTACATGTGTAAACAAAAGAGAAGGGGGATGATCTACCTTGCTGGTAGAGATGCCGTCCCTCATGGGAGCCGCTCTTTGAAGGTTCGTTTGGCAAGGGGGTTAGAGTGCCCGCTACCATTCGTTGACAACAACAAACACCCTAAAAATATTACTTTTATGCTCTTTATATGATTTCAAAACTTGAAAAGCTCTAGCACATGATTTAATCCCTGCTTCCCTCTGCGAAGGGCCTGTCTTTTACTTTTATGTTGAGTCAGTAAACCTATTTCCCTCTATCTCAAGCAAGCAATTGAGTTGTTGTGAACCAATCATTTATGCTGTGATCAGTTAATCATGTCTTTTATACTTTCTTGTTTAGTACCAATTTTATCTGAATGAATATGACTTTGAAGTTATCAATGATTATGAAGAGATTGTTATGCTTAAATATGAAGGCTCAGCTATAAAATCTAATATGAAAGCTTTGCTTAGAAGTACAATCCGTTAGCAGTTCTCTGACCAAGAACAAAGTTTGCCATCACCAATTATGATTTCTTATGCACCTTTACATGTGATCTCTCTTTACTTATTTCGAGATGAGTTATATGAGGAAGTTGTTTACTAGAATGTCTTGTGTGAATGAATATGATGCTTCTTGTCCGTATTTTATTTATCGACTCTTCACTCCATAAACATGTGGACTTGTTTATCGAGCTCAGTTTCGCTTGGGGACAAGCGAGGTCTAAGCTTGGGGGAGTTGATACGTCCAATTTGCATCACTATTTTGTATCATAATTTGCTGTTATTCATTGATATATTTCATATTGGGATACAATACTTATGTTATTTCATCTATTTTGCATGTTTCATCATCATTGGAGGATCAAGCACCGGAGCCAGGATTCTGCTGGAAAAAGCACCGTCAGAACGCAATATTTCGAAAGATCAACGAAAATTCCTTTTTTCCAGATCTGAGCCGGAGAAGAAGAGAGGGCCAGTGGGCAGACCATAGGCGGCGCGGCCCGGCCCCGGCCGCGCCACCCTATGGGGGCCCACGACCCCTTTCGCCTCCTTTTCTTCGCGTACTCCTTCGTCCCGAAACCTAAGCCACAGAGGATCCTCACGAAGGGTTACAGCCGCCTGCGGGGCGGAGAACACCAGAGAGAAAAGAGCTCTCGGGGAAATTCCCTCCCGGAGGGGGAAATCGACGCCATCGCCATCGTCATCGAGCGGGACATCATCTCCATCACCATCATCATCATCTCCACCATCTACACCGCCATCACCACCGCTGCACCTCGTCATCGCTGTAGCAATTCGGGTTAAATCTTGATTGTTTGATAGGGGAACTCTCCCGGTGTTATTCTATACTTGTTGTAGATGCTATTGAGTGAAACCATTGAACCAAGGTTTATGTTCAGATTGTTATTCATCATCATATCACCTCTGATTGTATTCCATATGATGTCTCGTGAGTAGTTCGTTTAGTTCTTGAGGACATGGGTGAAGTCTAAATGCTAGTAGTGAATTATGGTTGAGTAATATTCAATGTTATGATATTTAAGTTGTGGTGTCATTCTTCTAGTGGTGTCGTGTGAACGTCGACTACACGACACTTCACCATTTATGGGCCTAGGGGAGTGCATCTTGTATTCGGTTGCTAATTGCGGGGTTGCCGGAGTGACAGAAACCTGAGCCCCGTTAGTATATCGATGCAGGAGGGATCGCAGGATCTCAGAGTTTAAGGCTGTGGTTAGATTTATCTTAATTACTTTCTTGTAGTTGCGGATGCTTGCAAGGGGTATAATCACAAGTATGTATTAGTCCTAGGAAGGGCGGTGCATTAGCATAGGTTCACCCACACAACACTTATCAAAACAATGAAGATTATTAAACCACATGAAGCGAAAGTACTAGACTAAAATCCCCATGTGTCCTCGGAACGTTTGGTCATTATAAGTAAACAAACCGGCTTGTCCTTTGTGCTAAAAAGGATTGGGCCACTCGCTGCAATTATTTCTCTCGCATTTTATTTACTTGTACTTTATTTATCTGCAATATCAAAACCCCCGAATACTTGTCTGTGAGCATTTACAGTGAATCCTCCATCGAAAGCTGCCAACACCTTCTGCTCCTCGTTGGGATCGACATTCTTACTTATCGAAGATACTGCGATACACCCCCTATACTTGTGGGTCATCAGGAGGACCGGGACCGGAAGAGCCGCTTCGTTCTGAAGAAGCTGAAGACTGGCCAGATCCCTTTCCGCCGGGACGGTAAGCCTAATTGCCCATTCTGCGGCAGGGTTTTCCCGAAGGATATTGAGAGTCTGATCCAGCACGCGACGGGAGTTGGAAAAGGTAGCGCGCACAAGCACAAGGCTGCTAGCAAGGCGAAGCACGCTGCCTTTGGCAAGTTCCTCAGGGACTGTTGGCCCTCATGTTGTCCACTAAATTTAGTTTCTGTTTAGTTGTTCCCCTGGAGGTTCATGGTTAAACTATGTCATGTTTCAAAGACTATGTTCTACTTTTGTTATTTGGAACCTGGGCAATCATACCCAGTTGTTTAAGACTATGTCATGTTTATATGTTGTTTGCTGTTGCAGAAGCATTACTGCTGCACATCTTATCTCTTTTTTCATGTTGATGCACGCTGCATTTGTGTAGATGTTTGGCTACAGCAGAGTTGTGTAGATTACATATCCCTTTGTCCCACAAGTTTACTACTTTTATGTCTCCTTTTTTCGACTTGTAGTTGCTGTTGTTAGTTTCAAGTTTTGTTTTCATAAATACAATCTGTGTTGGTAATCAGCAAAATTGAAACCTCACAGGACAATTTGGAGGATGTGGTGCTCGAATAATAGTGGAAATGTGATATTATTTTTTACATGCATAATATATAGAAAATAGCTAGATCTCTAAATCGATGCATATGAAGCTACATATAAATTCTTGGTCATAATCCCCTTATCTAAAGGGGATGGATGCATGGCTTCACGTCGTCGTCGCTTTCATCGTCAGTATCTTCGCCGTCTGAGTAGTAGTACCTCCTGCACATTGTTCCGTCGAACACCTTCACTGTGAGCACATCATCGCCTTCATATTTGAAGTGTAAGAACCAGCCGAAATCCACACCATGCGCGATGGCGAATTTCTCCCAGCCCTTGTCGAGGTACATCTGGCCTTGTCCGTTGATGACCCACAAGTATAGGGGATCGCAACAGTCTTCGAGGGAAGTATTACCCAATTTATTGATTCAACACAAGGGGAGACAAAGAATACTTGTAAGCCTTTGAGTTGTCAATTCAGCTGCACTGGAAACAGACTTGCTCGCAAGAGTTTATCGTAGTAACAGTTTTATGGCGGTAGGAATAGTGAAATAACAGCAGCGGTGAAATAAAGACAGCAGTAGTGATTATAGTAAACAGCAGGATTAAAATACTGTAGGCACAGGGACGGATTTAACGGGCGTTGCATGGATTAGAGAAACTCATGTAACAATCAAAGCAGGGGCATTTGCAGATAATAATAAAACGGTATCCAAGTACTAATCAATCAATAGGCATGTGTTCCATATTTAGTCGTACGTGCTCGCAATGAGAAACTTGCACAACATCTTTTGTCCTACCAGCCGGTGGCAGCCGGGCCTCTAGGGAAACTACTGGATATTAAGGTACTCCTTTTAATAGAGTACCGGAGCAAAGCATTAACACTCCGTGAACACATGTGATCCTCACATCACTACCATCCCCTCCGGTTGTCCCGATTCTGTCACTTCGGGGCCATTGGTTCCGGACAGCGACATGTGTATACAACTTGCAGGTAAGATCATAAACAACGAATATCTTCATGAATCAATAACATGTTCAGATCTGAGATCATGGCACTCGGGCCCTAGTGACAAGCATTAAGCATAACAAGTTGCAACAATATCATAAAAGTGACATCTACGGATACTAGGCACTATGCCCTAACAATCTTATGACTATTACATGACCAATCTCATCCAATTCCTACCATCCCCTTCAGCCTACAGGGGGAATTACTCACACATGGATGGGGGAAACATGGCTGGTCGATGGAGAGGCGTTGGCGATGATGGCGGTGAAGATCTCCTCCAACCCCGTCCCGCGGAGTGCCGAATGGAGACTTCGGCTCCCGAGGCGGAGTTTCGTGATGTGGCGGCTCTCTGGAGGGTTTCTGGCGACTTCGACTTCTCCGTGCGTTTTTAGGTCGAACCCGATAAGTAGTCCGAAGGAGGGCGTCGGAGGCCGAGGGGGCCACACCATAGGGCCGCGCGGCCCCCCCTAGGCCGCGCCGCCTTATGGTGTGGGGCCCTCGGGCCTCCACCTCACTTGTCCTTCTGGCTCCGTCATTCTGGGAAAATAGGGCCTTTCGCATAAATTCCGAGGATTTTCCCGAAAGTTGGATTTCTGCACAAAAACGAGACACCAGAGCAGTTCTGGTGAAAACAGCGTTAGTCCGTGTTAGTTGTATCCAAAATACACAAATTAGAGGCAAAACAATAGCAAAAGTGTTCGGGAAAGTAGATACGTTTTGGACGTATCAACTCCCCCCAAGCTTAGCTTATTGCTTGTCCTCAAGCAATTCAGTTAACAACTGAGCGATAAAAGAACTTTCACAAACACATTTGCTCATATGATGTATATATTCTCATGCTATGGCTAATACTCAAGTAGTTCATAATGAGACACATGCAAATAAGATCATCCAACAGCTATGTCAATCATGGAGAGGTACCAACAATTAATAATAAGCATCATGAATCATGTATATAAGCAGGATTGCAATGTTCATAAGAGAATATGATAAAGTGGTATCTTACTTGCCCGTATTTGATCGGCAAAACATAAATGCCGAGGCACCTCTGGAGTTCATAGAAAGACTAGAAGTAGTGATTGTCAAAGATAAAAGCATCAAAGTTATACCACAATCAATCATATTTTGAGACAAGCATATTATACTAAGAATGACAGTTGTGCTCTCAAGATAGTGCTCAAAGAAAGAATGGAGACACAACATAAAAGTAAAAGATTGACCCTTCGCAGAGGGAAGCATGGATTAACATGCGCTAGAGCTTTTCATTTGTAAAGCAGGAGTAAAATTATTTTGAGAGGTGTTTGTTGTTGTCAACGAATGGTAATGGGTACACTAACTACCTCATCAACCAGACTCCTAAGAGCGGCTCCCATGAATTATTTGCATGTTTTTGTGGCACCCCTTCCAACCTTTCTTACACAAACCATGGCTAACCGAATCCTCGGGTGCCTGCCAACAATCACATACCATGAAGGAGCGCCTTTTATTTAAGTTTTATTATGATGATGACACTCCCCCAACCTTTGCTTACACAAGCCATGGCTAACCGAATCCTTCGGGTGCCGTCCAACAATCACAAACCATGGAGGAGTGTCTATTTAAGTTAATTAATTCGGGACTGGGAATCCCATTGCCAGCTCTTTTCGCAAAATTATTGGATAAGCGGATGTGCCACTAGTCCATATGAGAGTCCGTCAAAAGTAAATGACAAGGTTGAAAGCTAAACACCACATACTTCCTCATGAGCTATGAAACATTAACACAAATTGAGAAGCATTTTGAAAGTTTTAAAGGTAGCGCATGAGAATTTACTTGGAATGGTTTGAAATGCCATGCATAGGTATTTATGGTGGACACTTTGGAACAACTTGGTTTCAGGTGTTTGGAAGCACGAGCGGTGCCCCCGTCAAAGTGAAGGCTAGCAAAAGACTAGGGAGCGACAAATCAAGAGAGCAATAACTGTCATAATCATGCTTGCGGCAAAATAAATTAACGGAGGCATAAAAATGATACAAGAACTCTGAAGCAATATAAATCATCGAGGCTTAATTGAATTTTTGTTCAGTCATATGCATGCGTGAGCATGTGCCAAGTCGATATAAATGAATTATTCAGAGGAGGATACCACAATGCCATACTTACTTATGAATAAAACAATGCAAGCGAACATCCATGACATGCTACTCATATTAATAAATTGGAGCTAAACATGAGAGATCATGAACTACTAGACTTTCTCAAATAACATATACCTCACATGAACCAACTAAGCATGCTCACATGGATGAGTATATGTACAAAAATGAAAACAAATAGAGTTCATACCAGCCTCTCACCACAATCAGATTGTCGTAGATCGTCATTATTGCCTTTTCACTTGTGTAGCTTGGATAATATAAAATGAAAACCACGCTCCAGCCACCGAAGACCGTTGAACTCATGATGAACTTTACAAACCAAAGAAGAACAGCAAATATTTTTGGTGTTTTCGAATTGGAAACAAGAACGAAAGAAAACAAGCAAACAAAGCAAAATCTTTTGGGTTTTCTCATAGCAAACCAACGATAGCAAACGAAATAAACTAAGAGCAAAGAACCAAATAAACAAATGGTGAAGAGAAACAACAGAAATATTTTTGGTCTTTTTGTGTTTTAGGAAAGAAACAAAGCGAAAACAAAAGAATGCAAACTAAAAGAAACACAGAAAAGCAGGATGACAGAAATCTGCCAAATCCTGACAGCAGTACAGAAATCGAAATTAAAAAAATCTTCCATTGCTCAGACCAAAAAGTGTTCAACTAATGAAAGTTAGATAACAACCTGGGGAACATGCTCAAAAATTGGCAGCTCAAAATAACGTTCTGGCTGTGCGTACGAATTTTTTTGGTAACAGCCCAGAATCTGTTTTTGGACAGCACTTCCCCAAATGTCATCTCCCTCTCATTAGAAATCCACTCTAAGAGACTAAACAAGTATGTACAAGTATCCAGCAACCATAATATGCAAAGAATGAGTGATGCCGGTATACCTCCCCCAAGCTTAGGCTTTTGGCCTAAGTGGAGTTCATTCCCAACGAGGGTCGGAGTTCCACGCCGGTGGGTCATACATGGAGTGATAATAAGGCCCCTGCGCAGAAGAATATCGTGGAGGCTCCACATGACCATGATGTTGATATGAGGAGCTCGCTGCATCGGATGAAGAATCGGGGTGCTCCTCGGCCTCCTCCACACCTTCCCTTGCACGACGGCTTTCCCTTTCTATGTATGCGTTTAGCTCATTTTCTGTGATCGACCACCCTTTCCTGGCATCAAGGTTAAACAGAGCAGGTGCAGGCAATCGTACTAGTTTTTCAATTTTCTTAGTTATGCTCCAATTTTTCTTATACAAAGTTATCCTATAATGCAGGTTGTTCAAATTAGATGCATCTGAAATAAATTCATGTTTAATCATGGAAACAACATCAAGCTTCTCTATAGAAAGCGAAATATCTAAATGGTGAGGTCCTACACCATGCATAGCTAATAAGCGAGAGGCGATAAGACCTCCACAAATTCCTCCTTTCTCACGGTTAGTAGAAAGTCTACAAGCTATTAAAGCACCCAAATTATAAGTCCTATCCTGTTGCAAAGCAGCAGCTAAGAAAGCCAAATCTTGGACAGATAATTTACCTCCAGTCTTCCAGCAAGAACGCACTTTGTAACGAAATAAGCAAAGTAGCGGATAGCTGGCTGTTGAATGCTACTAATCTTACCACTATCATTGGAGAAGCTCCTCCCATTACAAATCATTGTATAAAGATTCGAGAGCTCCGGCGTTCCCCTGATCTTCTCGCAGGATCCCCACCGCGGCACTCTAATTGCTGTACAAAAATCACTGAAAGGCAAGTTGATAGTTTTGTTATAAATCTTGTACCGGACCATGGGGTTAGTTTGAGACCGATGAAATTCGAAATCCTGCACAACCGACACCGTTAGTTTAGCATATTGGTGAGGTTCACCAACAGTAAAACCTTCCAACCCTGCATTGGAAATCAGTGTTTGAACATCTTGCAGGATTCCTGCATTCCGCATAAAATCCGTGCATGGGTAATAAGAGGGGTATACTCCCTCTTCACGATGAACTCTCATGACTTGCTGTACCTCCAACTCTTGTTGGTTAAGTTGGTGCATACTCCCCTCCATTTTCTGAAATTTTCAACAACCATTATAAAATTTGATTTCGAGGTATATAATTGAAGGGAACTACTATAGGAACTTGCTAGAGTACTAAACATGCATCAAAACTAGTTTCTTCCACTTAGAACAAGCATGCAAGCTCACTAAACATGTTATCTACAACAGCAAAATATTCAAGATATACTCAACCAAACAAAATTCTAATTGGACAATCAAAGGAGTCACATACCAAGGAGTAAATGTGCCAAATTTCAAACAGAAATCTGGGCTGAGCAAGGAGATCGAAAAATCGTGAGTTCTTGAGCAGAAACACGAGTGAGAGGAACTTGGTGCGAGTTTTTCGGGAGAGAGAAGACTGGGAGGAAGAGATGAAGTGGGGCAAGGAGGGGCCCACACCACAGGGTGGCGCGCCCACCTCCTTGGCCGCGCCGGCCTGTGGTGTGGCACCCTCTGGTGCCCCACAGGTCATCCTCTGGTACTCCCAGGTGCCTCGTCGAAAAATAGGACCAACGGTGTAATTTTTGTAATTTTTAGAGAACTTCGAAAAATGCACATTTCTGGGTATTAAATTAATGATTACTGCGCAGGAAAATGATTTCTAAAATCTTAAACGACTAAAGCATATTGCAAAACAAAAGTGCTACAGCGAGTAAAATAAGTGGAGGGAGAAAGAAAGAAAGAAATGTTGTTTAGCTCTCTTATGCATTAAAATATACTTGTTAACAAGGTTGATCAAGTCTTGCTACCAAATAAATTTTATATGACATAAGAAGAAATAAACCTCAAATCAATCATGTTACCTTATATTGAATTGATATGGATCCAATCACAAGAGTTTGATATTTTTCTTTAGGCTCATATATAGGACAATCAATGGATCCCACTTTGATAGTTTTCACATTAAAAATTGTATTGACTCCACATACTTTATCAATCCTCTTGGGAAAATAGACAGTGTGTTCCTTATCATCAACATTGAAAGTAACCATGCCTTTATTGCAATCAATAACAGCCCCTGCAGTATTAAGAAAGGGTCTTCCAAGAATAATGGACATATTATCATCTTCAGGCATTTCCAACACAACAAAATCAGTTAATATCAAGCAATGCTGAGTAACTTGAACAGGAACATTTTCACATAAACCAACATGAATAGCAGTAGATTTATCATCCATTTGCAAAGATATATCAGTTGGTATCAACTTATCTAAATCAAGTCTCTTATAAAGGGAAAAAGGCATTACACTCACACCTGCTCCCAAATCACATAGAGCAGTTCTAACATAATTATTCTTGATGGAACAAGGAATAGTCGGTATACCTGGGTCTCCAAGCTTCTTTGGAATCTTACCATTAAAGGAGTAATTAGCGAGCATAGTGGAAATTTCCTCATTGGGGATTTTCCTTTTGTTAGTAACAATATCTTTCATATACTTTGAATAAGGAGGCAATTTAATAGCATCAGTCAAAGGGATTTGCAAAAATAAAGGTTTCATCCAATCACAAAATTTATTATAATGTTCCTCCTCCTTTGATTTTAGTTTCTTAGCAGGAAAAGGCATTTGCTTTTGAACCCAAGGTTCTCTTTCATTACCATGTTTCTCAGTAATAAAATCTTCTTTAGTGTACTTTTTATTTTTAGCAGGCTTTTCAGGTTCTTTTTCAATTTCTTCTTTATCAGGAGTATCATTCTTATCATTATCTTCCTCATGTTCATTACCACTTTCAGTTTCAGCATCAGAAATAGAAATACTATTAGGATCATTAACAGGTTCAGAGGATTCTACAACATTCTTATGTTTCTTTTTCTTTTTCTTAGATGGAGCACTAGTTTTAATTAGTTGAGAATCTTGTTCAACTCTTTTGGGATGCCCTTCAGGATATAGAGGATCCTGGGTAGAAACACCACCTCTAGTTGTTACTTCATAAGCATGTTTTTCTTTAGAATTATTTCCCAACAAGTCATTTTGCACTTTAGTAAGTTGATCAATTTGAGTTTGAACCATTTGAAAATGTTTAACAAGTATCTTAACATCATTGGAGGTTCTCTCCACAATACCATGCAATTCACTAATAGCTCGAGAATTTTCCATTAAATGATTCTCTACTCTCATATTAAAGTTTTCTTGCTTAACAATATAATTATCAAACTCATCTAAGCATTGAGCAGGAGGTTTTGAATACGGAATATCTTCCCTAGTAAAGCGTTGAAGAGAGTGTACCTCAATCATGGATGAAGGGGGAGTTATCTCACATAAATCTTCTATAGGAGGTAAATTCTTCACATCTTCAGGTTTAATACCCTTCTCTTTAAGAGACTTCTTGGCTTCCCTCATATCTTCATCATTTAATTTAATCATACCCCTCTTCTTCACTATCGGTGTCGGGGTTGGTTCAGGTGTAGACCAATCATCATGATTCCGGCCTATTTTAGCCAATAATTCTTCAGCGTCGTCTGGAGTTCTTTTCCTGAAAACACAACCAGCACAACTATCTAGGTATGCCCTAGACTCAATAGTTAGTCCACTATAAAATATATCAAGTAAATCATGCTTTTCCAAATCATGGTCAGGCTGAGCTCTAATAAGAGAGCAAAATCTCGCCCAAGCCTCAGGCAATTTCTCTCCATCTTCCTGGTCAAAATTATAAATTCTCTGCAAAGCAGCATGTTGAGCACTAGCAGGAAAGTATTTCCGGAAGAAAACATCAAGCAATTCTTTTGGGATTTTAATAGAACCAGGAGGCAAATTATTATATCAAGTTTTAGCATCATCCTTTAATGAGAAAGGAAAAATTTTAGCGACAAAATAAGTACGCATCTTAATATCATCAGAAAACAAGCCACTAAGAGTAGATAACTCAGTCATGTGTTCAACAACACTTTCTTTTTCAGTACCACAAAAGGGTGTTTTCTCAACAATAGCTATATGAGATAAATCAAGAGAAAAATCATAATCTTTATCCCTAATATTTATAGGAGATGTGGCAAATTTAGGATCAGGAGATAGTTTATATCTAACAGCATGTTCTGCAAGCAACTTTTTAATTTTTCTTGCATCAGTAGTAGCATTGCATTTTTCAATAAAATCATCATCAAGCTCTACATAATTTTCATCAAGATCATCACTAGAATATTCAACAGACTCAGGTGAATTAACAGGTGTAGCAGCATTTTCATTAGGAGTTTCAGTATTTTCAATTTGTCTAGACCTAGCAATTGTAGCATCTAGAAAAGATCCTAACGAACCATCATTATCAAGCACAGCAGAAGCATCATCACAATTATGAGAGGAATTTTCAGATTCAGCAGAAGTACCAGCATTTGAAGCTTGTGGTGGTGAAACAAGTTTACTTATCACAGATGGTGAATCAAGAGCAGCAGAGGTACTAAGAGTTGTACCTTTTCTTGTAGTGGATGGTAATATGGCGATCTTAGTATCGCGAGGTTTACCCATGATGGAGAATTTGCAGCGAACAATATCAATCCAAGTGAACTTCCAAATAAAGCTATGCTCCCCGACAACGGCGCCAGAAAATAGTCTTGATGACCCACAAGTATAGGGGATCGCAAGTCTTCGAGGGAAGTATTACCCAATTTATTGATTCGACACAAGGGGAGACAAATAATACTTGTAAGCCTTAACAATGAGTTGTCAATTCAGCTGCACTGGAAACAGACTTGCTCGCAAGAGTTTATCGAGTAACAGTTTTATGGCGTAGGAATAGTGAAATAACAGCAGCGGTGAAATAAAGACAGCAGTAGTGATTATAGTAAACAACAGGATTAAAATACTGTAGGCACAAGGACGGATTTAACGGGCGTTGCATGGATGAGAGAAACTCATGTAACAATCAAAGCAGGGGCATTTGCAGATAATAATAAAACGGTATCCAAGTACTAATCAATCAATAGGCATGTGTTCCATATTTAGTCATACGTGCTCGCAATGAGAAACTTGCACAACATCTTTTGTCCTACCAGCCGGTGGCAGCCGGGCCTCTAGGGAAACTACTGGATATTAAGGTACTCCTTTTAATAGAGTACCGGAGCAAAGCATTAACACTCCGTGAACACATGTGATCCTCACATCACTACCATCCCCTCCGGTTGTCCCGATTTCTGTCACTTCGGGGCCATTGGTTCCGGACATGTGTATGTATACAACTTGGTAAGATCATAAACAACGGATATCTTCATGAATCAATAACATGTTCAGATCTGAGATCATGGCACTCGGGCCCTAGTGACAAGCATTAAGCATAACAAGTTGCAACAATATCATAAAAGTGACATCTACGGATACTAGGCACTATGCCCTAACAATCTTATGACTATTACATGACCAATCTCATCAAATCCCTACCATCCCCTTCAGCCTACAGCGGGGGAATTACTCACACATGGATGGGGGAAACATGGCTGGTCGATGGAGAGGCGTTGGCGGTGATGGCGGTGAAGATCTCCTCCAATTCCCCGTCCCGGCGGAGTGCCGAACGGAGACTTCGGCTCCCGAGGCGGAGTTTCGCGATGTGGCGGCTCTCGGAGGGTTTGGCGACTTCGACTTCTCCCCGTGCGTTTTTAGGTCGAACCCGATAAGTAGTCCGAAGGAGGGCGTCGGAGGCCGGCCGAGGGGCCACACCATAGGGCCGCGCGCCCCCCCTAGGCCGCGCCGCCTTATGGTGTGGGGCCCTCGGGCGTCCACCTCACTTGTCCTTCTGGCTCCGTCAGTATGGGAAAATAGGGCCTTCTGCATAAATTCCGAGGATTTTCCCGAAAGTTGGATTTCTGCACAAAAACGAGACACCAGAGCGGTTCTGCTGAAAACAGCGTTAGTCCGTGTTAGTTGTATCCAAAATACACAAATTAGAGGCAAAACAATAGCAAAAGTGTTCGGGAAAGTAGATACGTTTTGGACGTATCATCCGTCAAATAGGACCTCCACGGTCCAGAGACGAGGACCGCAGTCAGCTGCTCGCAGATACACCTTAGCTGGCTCCTGGCCGTCAAGATAGTCCGCAAATTTTTTTGGTAGTTGCTGCAAAGAGATCGAGCGCCGATCGTTTCAAATTAAAGGTTTTTTAAAACATGCCCATAATTAATCACATGCATCATATATGTGGGAACGCGTACATACCTTCTTGACCAAAGGGTCTTCACAGACGACGATGAAGAACTCCTCTATGATCAATGGCAGTGTTGACGGTGGTGGTGGCAATGATGATGATCCACTTCCCCTTCCCCTTCCCCTTCCCCTTCCCCTTCCCCTTCCCCTTCCTCCGCGTCCGAGATGTGGAAGCCATGGCAATGGATCAACTGTATGTGAACAAAGAAGAGAGAGGCAGAACCTATTGACAGAAGGGATGGCCGTGTGGGTGTTTATAAGGGAGAGATGACCGTTGTAGGTGTTTACACAATAAAATAAGGAGGAGATGACCGTTGTGGGGGTTTACACAATAAATTATGGAGGAGAAGACCGTTGTGGGGGTATATATCTCAACTAAAAAGTAATGCGGACTATCTTGACGGAAATTGAACAAATGGGTACAACAAATCGTTGATGGTTTATCTTTTTTGCGTGAAGAGTTGTGTAGATTACATATCCCTTTGTCCCACAAGTTTAGTACTTTTATGTCTCCTTTTTTCGACTTGTAGTTGCTGTTGTTAGTTTCAAGTTTTGTTTTCATAAATACAATCTGTGTTGGTAATCAGCAAAATTGAAACCTCACAGTACAATTGTTGACATTTCATGGCAAAATATTTACTTATATATAGTAAAAACCAACTAGCAAAAAGCATCTACAGTTTGAAAAGAACTGAGTAGTAGCCAAAAGCACCTCACGCAGGAGGGAGACCAAACCAAAAGATCAGGTGGTCATGCAGCATCAAGGACTCTGTCGACCACGATCTTGCGGTAGAGCTCGTAAGAGACCCAAGCATCAATGGCTGCATAGTCGATGTTCATATTTGGAAGTGGGAAGTCCCCCCACAGTCTGTGCCGATGGTGGTGGAACTTCTTCTTCATATCACCGTAAGATGAATCAATGAGTCTGGCTGCCATGGTAGCCATGCCAGCCCTCGGATGACCAGTGTACTTGAAGTACTCGTCCTGGAGATCGACGTAGTACTCAGGAGGAATCTGCATGTGCCATGACCTCCACAGAACTTTCGTGTCACCACGGATGTCAACACTCGCAAACGTGATTCCTTCTCGAAAGAAATCGCAGATAGCCGGAGCGTCCCACCGGGCAGCACTGCAGTAAACAAAGTAATGTACTAGTCACAGATCGAGCATATGAACTAGGAAACAAATTGGGGATCAAGTAATGTAAAAAGGAAGTCACAGATCGACCATATGAACTAGTCAATCAAATGAGGAATCAAGAAAACTAAAAAAGAGTCACAGATCGAGCATATGAACTAGTCAATCGTACGACGAATCAAGTAAACTAAGTAGCAAATATGCAAGAACCTACATAGGAGACGAAGATGAAACAAATTAATAAATCGGGAACAATGTCTAGCAGATTTAGATCGGGAATGTACTGATATTCGGGAACAATGTCTAGCAGTTGTAGATCGGGAATGTACTGATTTTCGGGAACAATGTCTAACGAGAGTCGAAGAGAGACACAACGGCGGAAACTAAAAAACCCCAATCGAAAGATTCAAAAAGGGGATTAGTTCTTACGCTGCGTAGTGGAACACCAGCACATGTCGACGCATGCAGAGTTGAACCACGGCGATCTTCTTCTCGTCCTCGGCTCGATGGTTGGTGTACTCGAAGTCGAGGCCCACGAACTTGTGCTCCTCCTCCTTGAGCCACTCCGTGTACATGTCGAGGACGCGGCGCACTTGCCAGGGGTCGTTGGTGTAGACGACTTCCAGTTCCTGGCCGTCGTGGATGTGGACTACGCGCGTGCTGGACCAGTAGTACACTTCCTGCTCATCCATGTCCATGGCGACGCGGCGGCGGGAGACGAGGACAGTGAGGGAGCGGAGACGACGAGAAGTGGGAAACCAGGAAGCGGTGCGAATATTGAGACGGTAGGGGAGGGGGAAGGGGATAAAAATCATCCCCATTAATTACTCCGTGCGAATATTGAGACGCGTAGACGACGAGAATATTGACGCGGGTCTTGACTTCTGACGTGGAGTCCAACTGACCAGTGGGGCCTGCGCATTCGATCGTGTTGTCACGTCAAAACCCAGCACCGCCCATTTGCCCTCCTCTTGACCTACCGAAATTTACTCCACGATATAACTGGCCATCATATCACGACCTCCTTCAGCCGCCGCCAGATCTCGCCACGTCTCTCGCCGCCACAGCTCGCCACGTCTCTCGCCGGCGACACTTGTAAGACTCTCGCTCCGCGTCGAGACCAAGGATGGCGCCTACTAGTGGAGTAAGTAAATAAAATGTACGTCTCGCGATCGATCGTTGTTTCCGATTTGTAATCTTTCTTCATATTTTTTCCAGTGTCCAGTTTGCTTTGACAAGAAGGGGATGTGCGGCGGAGGGGGAGTCACGTTAGGTTTTTTCGTGCAAACACTACAAGAGGGTTTTGAGGAGAAGACGGTACATGCGCTTATAAGTTTAAAATTCATTCAGATGTTTTATTAATTCACCGCCACATCAAAGTTTAACACGTGATCCTATTAGTTATTGCTAGTTTAGTACTATTATTCAGATGTGTGTAATAATTGTTCTTCACCATATGTATTAACCGCTTATTTATGGTTGAGTTTTAGGATAGTTGTGATAAATTTTACGTTCATATGAGTTTTACGATAGTTGTAGCTGTTAGAGATAGAGGTATCGGTAGAAGTTCAGATATGTGCTCATAGAAGTTCAGTCCTATACCGATAGAAGTTCAGATATGTTCTGATAGAAGTTCAGATATGTGCTGATAGAAGTCCTAGATACATACGATGTATTACTTGCGCAACAATGTACCTCCCCTATATATTAATGAGATCTGAGAATAGTTAACTTACTTTTGTATTAACTCTACTGAATTTAGGTCATCCCTTGCTACTATAGACCGTATTTCCTTCAGAAGTATGGTGTCCAGACCTCCGACAGGACAACTTTTGAAGCTGCACTTAGAACCAAAGATGGCCATGCATTTGTTGTTAATGTTACCAACAGAGCTGGCAGAACCTATATCAACGGAAGATTTTGGAACGAATTTGCTAGAGTGTACAATTTTAAGGTTGGCATGGAGTTAATTTTCAGAATTAACTCATCTGGTCAGGATACTCTTGTAATAACTGGAACTGAACCACTAATCCATCCAGGTAATTTTCCACCTTTGGACAGAATGATTGATCATATTAATTATTCCATATTAAGTCAGTTATTTTAATTATGCAGCTTACTACCAGTTGTCCCGTACGAAGCGTGACATTGTTGACTCGCTCAGTACTACTGATGGAACAATGATAAATTGGAGGATGATGCATACCGTCATTCTTCAGGTGGACAACTTGGACTACCTTGTTGAGTACCACAATGCTGGAGATTATGATCAAGGAGCACTAGTTGTCCCAATGTTGCATACTCTGAATTGGACAAACAACGAAAATTACAACAAACACGTGGTAAGCAGTAGATCATATCATTTCATTAACTTTGCGACCTACATTACGTACAACTGTTTAACTAAACTATGTCTCTACTGTTGGAACAGAAAATCCCTAGCCGTTTGGTTCCTAAAGATATGGAACAATATGGTGCAATCAGTATTGTGTGCCATCCCAGTACTTTGGTGCGTGCGTCCTACGCAATTTCTTCTGACGATGGTCGTCTCTGCGTCAGTGGGTGGAAGGAGTTCATGGACAAGGAAAAGCACCTTGAGATGGGTGACAAGATGTTGTTCTTGCTTTACCTGGGAAATGCAGGGGTTTACTTGTTTGCTACCCATGTGCCTGAAATCGATCTGGAGTAACTAGTCAGTGATTCATGGTGCCCGTGAGTCCAACTATGCAGCCCCTTTAGGTTTAAATTAAGTTGTAAAACTCTTTATGCGATTGTCGATTTTGCTTGTGTTAAAACAATAGTTAGTCATATCGTGCTGCTGGTTGTAATCGTGTCAAGTGTCGATTAATTAAAACCATTGTCCAAGTTATGGTACCGAACATATAAATAAGAACATTTCAAATGTTTGGAACAAAACATATAGTTGTATGTATGCATTACATGTTTCTATCAATCAACATCACTATCTTCTTCTGAATTTTTTCCCTCGTCATCATGTATGTTCTCTTCCAATATGAGACTCTCTTCCTCATTCTGTAGTTCATCTTCGCTCATATCCATGTCAACATTGGGACTATCTTCCCCATTCTCTAGTTCACGAATTGTACGAGCATCATGAATACGTACAACTTCATCAGCACGATGATCATCCTCCTCTGCTTCCACCTCTGCTTCCTCGTCTAGGTCGACAACATCATGAAATGTATGGTCGACTGAACCTTCATCCTCCTGGTATGCGTCTTCATTCCGTACAAATGCATCATCGTTACCATCTTCTAATTCTGGAACGTCGTACACGTGTCTATGGCTGAACTTCTGCACCACTTTCCACGGATCACCAAACTTTGTATCCTCCAAATAGAAGCATGTTTCAGCTTGACTGGCCAATATGAATGGTGAATTCTTGAACCATAGGACAGAAGTGTTAACGCTTTTAAAATAACCATCATCTTTTATCTTGGAACCCCTGCTCGCAAGGTCGAACCAGTCGCAACGAAACAAGTACACGGACCTGTCACCGTGCTTGTTACTCCCGTACTGCAGTTCAAGAACTTCTTGCAGAACACCATAGTACTCGGTCTCATCTGCATCACCAAAAGATCCCTTAGTCGCTACGCCCGAATTTTGAGTCTTCAGGTCTTTATCCCGAGTAAGCGTGCGAAACCTCGCACCCTTTACGTTGCAACCAGCGTATACTACTACACGCCGGTCTGGCCCAGCAGCCAGAGACTTCAAATCTTCTGATGCATTGTCCAACTGTCTCACATGGTTTGCAAACCAACCTGCAAACTCTCTCTGAACCGTCTCCTCGATGTCACGCACACCCCTACCTCCCAATTCTTGTCGGAATTCACTGAAACATAGAAAAAACACATATGAAATACAGGACAATTATGTCTGCAACATTGAGAAGTAGTTATTAAAGTGAAGCTAACTACTTACTTGATATAACGTTCTACATCGTCACAGTTGTTCAGCACATACCAAACCATTTTGTCAAATTCCTTGTCAAAATGTTTCAAAATGGATTTCCCAAGACCTTTAGCTCCAACTGAAAATACTTCCATCTCGTCACGATCAGGTTTTCGCCGTACGTCTTGGTTCCTATCATCTTTGTTAAATCTTGTTTCTGTGCCATCCTTGAAAAATCTAGAGCAAAAAATCAAACACTCATCAACAATGTAGCCCTCTGCGATAGAACCTTCTGGCCTTGCTTTGTTACGGACCGTAGACTTTAGATAACCTAATCTTCTCTCAACTGGATACATCCAACCATAATGAACAGGACCCCTCAAAAGAGCCTCCTCAGGAAGATGAATAGCTAAGTGCACCATTACATCAAAAAAAGCTGGGGGGAAGAGCTTCTCAAGTTTGCATAGGATCACAACAATTTCAACCTTCAATCGATTCAGCACATCAACTTTCAGGGTTTTGGCACACAGCTCCCTAAAAAATCTTCCTAGCTCTGCAATAGCCACATACATTTCCTTGGATGCAATTCCCTTGAGCCCAGCCGGCAACACTCGCTGCAGAAGTATGTGGCAATCATGCGTCTTCATACCGGTAACCTTACAACCATCAATATTCACACATCTTCCCCAGTTTGCGCAATAACCATCTGGGAACCTAGTGTTTGCCAAATACCTACACAAATGTCTCTTCTGTTCCTTCGAAAGCGTCCACGGTGCAGGGGGCTTCGCATAAGTTACTGCTGCATCATCATCATCCTTCACAATTTTCTTCAACCAATACTTCTCCCAGATTTTGAATTTCTTCAAATCAATTCTAGCACTAACAGTGTCCTTATTCCTGCCCTCAAGTTCAAGTAGTGTACCAACAATATTGTCACATATGTTCTTCTCAATATGCATCACATCTAAGTTGTGAGCTATCTTAAGTTCTGGCCAGTACGGTAGATGATGTAAGCTGACTTTCAGGTGCCATGTTGGTTCACCGGGTACAGTTGCACGCTTCCGCTTTCTACTTATTGGAATTTTCCCATGTTCAAAATCCTTAACCCTTTCTACCTTCGCAGCTACCTCTTTGGGTGTGTACTTCCTTGGTGGATCTCTAGTCTCAGCTTTACCATTGAAAAGTCTGCTTCTCCTGTATGGGTGACTTTTATCAAGAAATCGCCGATGCCCAATATATCCAATTTTGTTTTTCAAAGATTCAGCGCAAGGATTCTCATCGCAATGCACACACGCATGAAATCCTCTTGTGCTTCGGCCTGACATAGTGGCATATCCAGGATAATCATGAATAGACCAAAGAAACGCAGCATGCAATGGGAAATATTCATCTGTGCATGCATCAAATGTCTGCACACCACTCCATAGTTGCATCATATCTTTTATTAGTGGCTGCATAAATACATGAAAATCTTTCCCTGGGGAATACTTTCCGGGAATTAGCAATGCCATCATGTAATTCGATTGATCCATGCACATCCATGGTGGGAAGTTGTAAGGAATCACAAAAACAGGCCACATACTGTAAGGATTACTCATACTTCCAAAGGGACTGAAGCCGTCTGTGGCAAAACCTAGTCTTATGTTACGAGGATCTTTAGCAAACCAATCAAACTTGCCATCAAAGTGCTTCCATGCCTCACCATCAGCAGGGTGCCTCAGTACATTGGGCTCAACAACCCTCTTCTCTTTGTGCCATCTAGTATGTGTCGACATTTCCTTTTTAACAAATAGTCTCTGCAACCTTTTAATTATAGGAAAGTACCTTAACACCTTGTGAGGGATTTTCTTTTTTCCAGTAGGGTCTCTATATCTTGATACTCCACAAACATGGCAGTGCGTATCGTCCTTGTGATCTCCCCAAAATAAAGAACAATCAAACTTGCATGCATGAATTGTCTCATAACCAAGCCCAACATCAGAAAGAACACTCTTAGCATCAGCATATGATTTGGGAAAGTCCACATCTGGCAAAGCTGTACGTAAAAGCTGAAGTAAGAGATCAAATCCTCTGTTTGTTATCCGGCTGTATGATTTGACATGAAGGAGCTGAATAATGAACGACAACCTAGTGAAAGTGGTGCATCCCTTATGAAGTTCTTTTTTCGCTGACTCAATTAGATTAGCATACATATTTGGCAGGTCAGGACCTTTATTTCCAGACTTCTGCAGTTCATCGATCATACTAGACGAATCATCAACATAACAATCACCATTGTCTTCCTCTTCATCGTTGTCACTATCATACGCACCATCGTCGTCTCTATCCCGCCCTTCGTCATCACTAAAATATTCCCCATGTCTAGTCCATCTTGTATACGTCATGGACATACCTGAACAATTGCAGTGATCCTCGACTGTTTTTATATCCTGACGTATCAGATTTAGGCAGTCCTTGCAAGGGCACAAGATTGGTTCATCTGTATTGTCCAAGTGTTCTTGCGCAAACTTGATGAAATCCCTAACACCTGCCACGTACTTTGTTGTGAACTTCTTGGTGCCATCAGTTATCCAACTTCGATCCATTGCCTACAATTCAGTTAAGAACATGCCAACGTTCTTCAGAACAGATCTTGACAACTGATTAAAAAATCTAGACCTAACGAACAATCAGGAGAACTCACCGATGATGCGTCTCGCCGCCACCACAATGGAGCCTTCACGGAATTCTTCTCACCTCGACGAGAACCCTAGTCGATTCGACTGTTAGCAAGATCACCTATATAGGCCGTGTCTGCTAGCGGCGCGACTTAAACGAGGCACCCTCGGCCGACATAAATATTAATAAGGGAATTATTATGTCGTAACATCTAGATCACACCATTGAAATAAATATGTAGAATAGACAAGTTACGGATCCAGATCAAAATTCCATATCTACCTTAGCGGTAAGACTCCGCGTCGGTCACGCCAAAGCCCTGGTTCGATTCTTCCAAACCACAATTTTTACTTAATTAAATATGTTCCTGACAAGTGGGTCACGCATGATATATAAAACTAATAACATTTAATAAAGTAACTTAGTATTATTTCGTCACCACGATCTTTGATTTCGTCACCTATTAACAGACACGATGGAAGCCCTTCCCGCTTGGGTAATGGGTGACGATTTTTTGTTGACGAAAAATCATACCGTCAAGCATTACCTTAAATGCTTGATGAAAGATGAATTCGTCACCCATAAGGACACATCCTTGACGGTATGCATTTTTGTCACCAGGGTTTTCGTCAACAAATCCCCCATCTCTTGTAGTGCTACAATAAAAAGGAAGGGATTATTTTGAAGCTGGATTATGAAAAAGCCTACGATCGAGTCGGTCTCTCCTTCTTAGAGGAAATGCACAAACAAAGGGGTTTTAACAACAAATGGGTGATTTTTTTTGTACATTAGTACATGGTGGTTCAGTGGGGATAAGAACTAATGAACAAAATAGAAATTTCTTTTAAACGGGGAAAGGGCTACGGCAGGGGATCCCTAGTGGCCAATCTTATATAATATGATGGCGGATGTCTTCTCAAAAGTGCTCTCAGAAGCAGCCAGACAAGGTTTAATCTCTAGGGTTTTAACCAGACTGAGGCCAGAGGGTGTGATTAGCTCAAAATACGCGGATGATACATGGATGCCATGTTCCTTTTCTGACGAAATAACGTAGACTCATCAATGAATCTCAAGTGGATTTTATCTGTCTTTGAATAAATGTATTGAATGCGAATTAATTTTCATAAATGTGATTTGGTACCGATAAACATACCTGCAACACAAATTAATGTGTTGTCTCAAATATTTGGGTGCAAAATTAGTTCCTTACCTTTGAAATACCTCTGCATTATGGCAAGCTTCGAAAAGAAGATCTTCAACCTATGATTGATCAAATTCTCAAAAGGATAGGGGCTGGAGAGGCAGATTACTGTCATATGCTGCCATGATTACCTTAATAAAATCATGTCTAGCCAATATCCCTATATATTTATTATCTGCGATTAAATTCCCTACATGGGCCATTAGAGCCATCAATTCGCAAATGGCGCACTGCCTGTTGGACAATTACGAAGGACATAATAAATACCATTTGGCCAACTGGGATTTGGTGACCTTGAAAAAATAATATGATGGTCTTGGTATGACGAATATTAGAGAAATGAATATGTGTTTACTTGCATCCTGGATAAGGATATATAATATGGATGGGGACAAGCTTTGGAAAACAAATAGTGGATTTAAGGTATGACACAAAAAATCCAAGTATCTTCAACTGTCGTATCTTAGATGCTTATCATTTATGGAAAGGAGTTATGTGGGCTGGAAATGCAACGAGAATAGGGTACAAATGGAAAATTGGCGATGGAAAGATGACAAGATTTTGGGAGGGTTAATGGCTGGGTATCACTAGCTTAGCAATATATTTTTTGGGATATCTATTATATTTGTAACCAACAAGGGCCTATTGTTAGAGATGTTTGGGATGCATTGGAGCTAAAACTCACCTTTAATGATGGATCAATGGTTACAAGTTGAGCAGATTGCTAAATCCACCAAATATGATGGTGTAGAAGATGCGATGGTTTGGGAGCTTCACGATTCTGGAGTGTATACCTCACAATATTTATATGCTATCCTGAATTTTAGGGGGTTAACCCGGTTTACATACCTGATGTTTGGAGTTTTTTGTGCCTCCTAGGGTGCAAGTCTTCCTCTGGTTGTTATCACACAACAAGCTCCTAACTAGGGAATATCTAGCTAAGCAAGACGTAGCTGATGAAACTTGCCTTTTATGTGCATAGAAAGAGAGCACTGATCATTTTTTCTCTCTCGTGCGATATTGTGAAAATCATGTGGTCAGAATCTGTGATCCTAGTTAGACAAGCAGGTGGAAATTATGAAAATGTTGCTATATTATGGATAAGTAGCAATAAGAATGATGTGATTAACATGGTTTCTATGCTTTCATGTGGGCAATGTGGACATAGGGATGCCGTTTTCTTTCGAAACTGCTTATGGTTTGGAATGCATGTCCCGTGCGTGCGCCTTGCGAAGTTACTAAAGAGGTGGATTCCACTATGCCCAACAAGACATACAAGTCTCCTGGAGAAGTGCATCGTACTTACGGAGAAGAAAATGGTGGGAGTCCCAACGCTAACAAGCTATTGAAGAAAAGGATGCTGACAGTGGTGGTTGGTCCCCGAACCCCTGACGTGCGGGCTCAAGGCATGTTGCAGCGTGCATGAAGGACTATGTTGTATGCAAGACCTTCCTGGGAGTTGTCATTCTTTTTGACATGGTTTAGCTCCTGATAGCCTTTCAGTTGTTTTTCGATAAAGGGAATATATTAATATCGCAAAAATTCCAATTACACTCAGCCTCTGCAAAACATAGTACTCTAATGGCAATACGGATGCACAAAGCCAAAAAAAAAAGAACAAATACATTAAAGAAAAGTCCCACTATAGTGACCAGTTCCTTTTAACAACGGACCAAACACCACCAAAACAGCACCAGAAATCGATCAACTCCAAAAAAAGATGCCTCCAAGAAGGGAACAATGCACAAACACCGTCATCGCCCTAATCGAAGACCATAGGTTTTCACCCCCGAGAAAGTACGCACTCACAAAACAATGCCTTCAACAAGGTTATTGCCAGGCACAACCAATAAAGGCCAGACCTTATATTTTCATCTTGCAGGTTTAGACACTAAATTCCCATGTACTGTCGCCCCCACTTGCCAATTCTGCTGCTCCAAGTTACAAATCACCAAACCAAAATCCCTACCCCGTTGGACTCAAACTTCCATTGACAGTCTTCAGTTTCCGGCTTTCAAGCCATTCTACTCGTCTGAAGCTTGTCTGTACCTCTAGGCTAAGGCCATCCTTTCAGTTGTTGTCAGTTAAAATTAGTAGTTTGTGCCTGGAGGTTTATGGTTGGCCTTAGCCTGAACTTTTCTTCTATCTTAATGATGTGCAATAAATGTTGGGCAATGTCGTTTCATTTTTCAATGAGAAATGGAATGGTGTTGCGGCCTTTAGATCTAAAAAACGGTCGTCGCGTGCGCCCCGTGCATGCTCTATTTTTCTACTCTACCCAATTCATATTAATTGCCGTTAATATAAATGTATCTAGATATTGTTTAGTTTAAGATACAACCAAATTAGCACAAATAATATGGATCAGTGAGAGTACTACAACTCATCTCTCTGTAACTTTCCCATCGACCAGTGAGGATGGCTTCAGCTTTTTGATGAGAAAGGGGTTTGGCAAGAGCTTATATATAATAAATACAATCACTTGAAAACACTAAATCAAGTCACCACGAGATCTACAATTTTGCCTTTTCGGAAAGGCCTCATGAAGGCTAAGGACAAGTTCTTTTGTAGAGTATCCTTCACTGCTTGGAATGTGATGAGTACTGGGTTTTTGGAAGACACTTTGTTAGGGGACACGACCCTATCACACCAATATTCTTCTCTTTATAACATTCTTCAATGAAAACAAGTTTTCGTGGCCAGTGTGTTTGCACAAACTCGTTTGAATATCTCTTTGGAACTTTGTTAGAAAATAAATGGGCACAATGGCTGAATCTTGTCCAACGCAAAAACTTAAAACAAAAGCCAAACCTAAAAGCTACAGCAAAAAAACTTAAAACAAAAGCAAAAAAGAAATAACCGGGTTGCCTCCCGCAAAGCTCTTTTTCATATAGCCATATAGCCAGACTTCATACCGTCTACTTTTAGAAGTTACACATATCATGAGGGCAAGTCTCTATCTCTCCACTTCTTTATTGGGAAGTTCGTCATGCACTTCTAGTGTGGGAAGGGATACTTCACAATCCCCTCTTTTGAATAATGATGATTGCACTTGTAGTTCTAAGAAAAAAATCATCCAAAGATTATGTGATATGGGTTTTTATTCTCTATGCCCATGATAATAAAATCAACAGGCAAAAAAACCCATATGCAACTCAACATGACATTATTAAGTCTACCTAAACCATACTTGGTACGTAGCATTTTTTCCATAGGATCAATGTTTAGAGTTTCATATGGATTTTTTTGGGAATAGCACAAACACTAGACCCAAAATCAAGCACGACATTGCATGCAATCTTTCGTGTGATGACTTGTAATTTTGGCTCCGTATATCTCTAGGCTTCGGCGGGTATTATAGCCTTCTGATTGTACCTCAATTTTTTTTGTTCAATAACAATATAAGCTACTATGTAAGATCCAATACCTGGTTGATGCATATCAATTGTGGGATCATTTTCATATTTATGAATCCTCTTTAACTCGCTTTTACGCCTCCAGGGCATATGTAGGAGAGAGCACGTGCCACATGGACCCAGAATGTAAAGCGCGGTGCGCACTTAATTTAGGATTAAGAATGCTGCCCGCCACGTACGTACGTCGCTACGCGGGCAGCTAGCTGCAAGAAACGACGGTATACATTGATGCAACTGCTACCAGATGCAGCACCGTCGACTACGGCCAAATGTGGACTAGCTGGATCCTACAGATACGTCTCGTACGATGCAATGCAAGCACTATACATAGGTACATACACGTGTGCATACGGGCGTCGATCGGGGAGCTTTCAAGTTCTTTCCTTCCATCAATGGCATCCGTTGATGAATGCTCCATCGGCCGGAGTAGCTTTCCACGCTTGAATGTATACGGTCTAGCTAGCAGCATGGCTCGCTCGGCCACTGGCGACGGGAAAATATCTAGTGATACCATCCTTTACATGATACCATGATACCACTCTTTAGAATTGAAATTTTAAATGTCAAAAAATTGAAAACCAAAATTTTGGGTGTTCACATGATGCGTCTCTACGTGTCCCTGTAACTTTCATAACTAAATTCAAAATACCCTAAGAGAAACAAAAATGAGAAATCAAACATGAATAGTGTCACATAAAGACAAAAACACAAAATGCCACTATTCACATACAATTTGTCTTTTTTGTTTCTCTTGGTGTATTTTAAATTTGGTTGTGAAAAATCTAGAGAATGTAAACACACATCTTGTCAACAACCACAAATTTTTTTCTAAATTTTTCGACACTTAGAATTCAAATTTTATGAAGTGGTATCATGGTATCATGTAAAGGATGGTATCACTAGATATTTTCCCCACTGGCGACGTGCTAACCACCGAGCTATACCTGGCAACAGGAGCTACCTTGTCGTTAGCCCTATATGTGGCTCTCAAGCTGCACTAACCACCACTCTAACCACATGATATTTAGTGTGGTCCTCCTCGCGAATATCCCGAGTTGCTTAATTTGATCCCTGCCGCTCTCTCCCGATCTGCGAGTATCGACTAGTTTACTCGCGACGGTCTTAGTTTACTCACATGACGATCGAGAAGCATCTTAGTGTCAGGCTTTATAACTAATCAGGCTCTCCCACTTCGCCGGGTGCATGTGCCGGGCTACTGCGCCAGCTAGCTCTAGCAGCAGCATCAGTGAAAGCTTTCGAGCTTTGCTTGCTTATAGCCTAATGTAATGATGCCATCTTTTACTTTTAGTTTGGTGGCACTAAACAAAGCTGAGGCGAGGGTACGGTCGGGGCGTTTTTTATGGGCTTCCCACGAGGCGCGCGCCCCATGCATGCTCTATTTTTCTATCTTTTGCAGTCTTCTCTGTAGCTCGACGATCAATCGGTGACGATCGATGACTTTGCAGCACTGCATCGTGCCCGTGTGCGCGCGTGCAGATCATTCGAGAAGCGCCTTAATCAGCCACGGTAAACACGTATAGTCAGCGCGAAATCGAATCTCATGAAGCGTTTCTGTTCACCGCTGCACGCATCTTGCCACCTTCCGTCAACTGCACTAATATTTGTCTACTCTTATTACCATGTTCTTAGTTGTCCCTTGAATTTCTAAGCTTGTTTTTTAATCGCCTTTTACAGCTATTCTACAACGCCACCTGTTTCCAAGCGAAGAATCAGATCTTTTAGGTTCTCCAATGGAAGATTCGACGAGCCCAATTTAGTAGTAGTAGTAGCCGCTAAATCTGAAGGAAAGACTTGTGAAGAATGGGTTGAGATTCGTCCCCTACAGCTGATACCAGTGACGATTGGTGACACAGGTGAGGCATGTCTTGCATGTTTGGTAGGCCAACGAAGCTACGTACTGCTTTTGTGGAAAACGACCCCTCGGGCCACCTCATGTTAGGCTACTCTCGGGGCTCCCCAAACCCTAACCTAGGTAACACCCCGATCTCGTCTCTCCGGCCGCTGACGGGGATTCACATGGGTGACCGCGGGGAAAGCTGGTCCGGCGGCGCTGCTTTGGCGGCGGTTGCTGGAGCATGGCGGGGCAACGGTGGTGCGGTGGAGCTCGGCGGGGAGTAGAGGAGATCAGGAGCGACGGTGGAGCTTTGGCAGGGAGAGCGCAACGCGGCGGCACCCTTTTCGACGAGGCGGCGGCGATTGTCGACCATCTCTGCGTTGTGGTGTGCGGCGGCGTATCCCGTTGCCTGCTGGCTTGGGTGAAGGAGGAGAAGGGAAGGCTCGATATGGGCCTCCGCGGGCCTGATCTAGGCTACCGCGGGCCTATTTGGGCTTTCGTGGCTTCGCTGCGAAGGTTCCTGCCTTGAGGCAGTCGGTGGCTGCTCCCCGTCCAGGTTGGAGGTGGTTGATGGACCGTGGCTCCTAACCATATGAGGTTTTCGGCGGGTAGCGTGGGGCTGCTCGTTCGACCTGAATAAAGTTGGTGGTCCTCGAATATCTCGCGCGCCAGGACGAAGATCTTCCTTATGCATGTCCGTCTGGATTTGGCTGGATGTTGAGTCCCAGAAGGCTCCGCTGGCAAATGTAACAGTGCTCGTGCCTGGAGTTTGCTAGTTTGGGAGGCATTTGGTCGTGCGTACCCATGCTTTTATTCCGACCGTTTGGTTTCGGAGGGAGCGACGCGAAGCTCTGTCCCGTGTTGCCAGCAGATGACATTCTGGTCCTTGGCGTATCAGAGACGGAGAATTTCTTGAAGGCCAGTTTGGAGGACTAGCAGTCATGGTTTTAAATAGCCGGCTATAGCCTTTCGGGAGACCTGCCGCTGCGGCTATGCCCTTTATAGGCTAAATTAGAAAAAACCGCTAATAGCCGGCTATAGCCAAATTTAGCCCCTATTTAGCCTTTAATTCAGCCGCTAAACCTCCTGCATTTTAAATTTTTGTTCTCTTCTCTTCTTTATTTCTTGTTTTCCGAATTTTCGTTCAATATAATTAGATAAAACTTGTGAGTTGAATAACTGAATACTTATTTGACTTGAATAGTTGAATAATTGTATCACAAATTCGGATTTGAGTCATAGTTTTCCTCTTCTTTTGGTAAGATATGACTGAAATATTTCAAATTTTTGAAAAAAAGGCTAAATGGAATAGCCCGCTATAACCCGGCTATAGCCTTTTATAGCCTCCAAAAAAAATCGCGGCTAAATGAAATAGCCCGCTATTTTAAACTATGCTAGCAGTGGAGGATCGAGTTGTGGTGTTGTTGAGGGTTTTGCTTGCTATTATGGTTCTTCTAACAACAGTGTGTAAGTGGGGGCAGCAGCACAGGTGAAGTTCAGAGTCCTACCTTTCAGGGTGAAAACCCAAGGTCTGGCCTTAATTGGTTGTGCCTGGCAATGGTTTTGTTGAAGGCATTGTTTTGAGAGCCGAGACTATCTCCAGGATGAAAACCTAGGATCTTTTGATCGGGCGACGACGGCGCTTGTGCATCGTTTCCTTGTTGGAGGCATCCCTGGTGGAGAGCCTGAATTTCAGGTGTTGTATTGGTGATGGTTGTACTGTTGTTGCTAAGACGGGAGTACCGTAGTGGGACTTTTTCTTTCTTACTTACTTTTCTTTTTTCTTTTTGACAGTGTGCATCCATACTACTATTAGGGTATTGCGTTGTTGCAGAGGCTAGATGTAATTGATATCTATCGATATTAATATATTCCCTTTATCAAAAAATGTCTTGGATGTTTGGCAGACTAGACGAGATATTTTGTAAGAGTCTTATAAACTGTCTTTCAGGCGGCATACACTTTGCGCGGTATTCTTTTCCACCCCGTGAAAGATCTGGGAGCATTTCACTTGGAGTGAGGACATATATATGGATATGTTGGCTAATTCAGATGGAGAGTATCACATTAAACTCCATATCGATAACAAATTCGACGCCTTCACATGGACTCTTGTTACCATGTATGGAGCTGCATTGGTTGTGGCGAAGGACGATTTTCTTTGTGAGATGGTTAATTCAACAGAAGATAACCCATACCCAAAACTTAAGCATTACACTCGACACATTTGCCCAAAAGGATTACACTCTTCTTCCTTAAAAAGAAAATGTTGTTCAAATTCAACAATATCACCCCATTTGCCTTCTTAACGTTATCTTCAAGATCTTTACAAAGGTGGCTACGAATAGAATTTCTGAGTTGGCACATAAAGTGATTAGGGCAACTCAATCGGCGTTTATGCATGGACGTCATATCTTAGAAGGGGTGGTTGTGTTACATGAAACTATTCATGATATTCACCAGAAAAAGCTTGATGGTGTGCTTTTCAAAATTGATTTCGAAAAGGCATATGACAACGTTAAATGGCCTGATTTACAGCAGGTGTTGCGCATGAAAGGTTTTGATCCTAAATTGTGCGAATGGATTAAACATTTCGTGCAAGGCGGTAGTGTCGGGATTAGGGTACATGATGATGTTGGTAATAATTTTCAAACAAGAAAAGGATTGAGACAAGGTGATCCTTTGTCACCTATTCTCTTCAATATTGTGAGGGGCCTACTGGCTATTCTTATTGCTAGGGCCAGGGAGGATGCCCAAGTTGGGAGTCTCGTACCTCATTTGGTCGAGGGCGGTGTTTCCATCTTGCATTATGCAGACGATACACTTTTATTTATGGAGCAAAATTTGTATAAAGTAGTCAATATGAAATTGATTATTTGTTTGTTTGAGAAACTATCCGGATTGAAAATTAATTTCCGCAAGAGTGAACTTTTTCTGGTTTGGAAAAGCGAAAGACATGGAACATCAATACAAACAAAATTTTGGATGTGAGTCTGGGTCTTTGCCTTTTAGGTATCTTGGTGTACTGATACGTCTCCAACGTATCTATAATTTCTTATGTTCCATGTGTTATCACCAGAATTTGACCAAGTCAGAGGTGGGCCGCGATCAAGATGGACTTGACGATATATGCGTGGGAGAGATATGTGAATCGGCCTTGTGTATCAAGTTTGGGCTAGTTAGCCCGTGTATCTTTATAGTAGGTTATGTAGAAGTTAGAATTTATCTCGTGCACGGTTTGGTGCACGCCCACGATTAGAAGTCCGCTGGACTATAAATATGTATCTAGGATTTATGGAATAAACAACAACCAACGTTCAACACAAACCAATCTCGGCGCATCGCCAACCCCTTCGTCTCGAGGGTTTCTCCGGTAAGCACCATGCTGCCTAGATCGCATCTTGCGATCTAGGCAGCACGAGCTGCCTACGTTGTTCATGCGTTGCTCGTATCAAGCCTTTTGATGGCGAGCAACGTAGTTATCATAGATGTGTTAGGGTTAGCATTGTTCTTAGCATCATATGTTGTCGTAGTGCAACCCTTGCGCATCTAGCCGTCCTTGTACCTCATCACGGGTGCAGGGCGGCACCCCGCTTGATCGTTATTTAGTAGATCTGATCCACGGTTGCTCCTTGATTCATCAAGGATTAGTTTAACATCTGCAATAGTTAGGCCTTACAAAGGGTTGGAGGATCCAGCGGCGTGTAGGGTGTAGTTTGCTGGCCCTAGACAAGACGTTCCGAGGATCAACCTCGTGTTGGTTTTTAGGCCTTGTCTAGGATTGGCTTACGATCACCGTGCGCGAGCGCGAGGCCCAATCGTGAGTAGGATGATCCGATTATGCGGTGAAAACCCTAAATCGTCGTGGATCTCATATGCTTTATCTTGATCAAGCAGGCCACCATATATTCGGCCACCTTGGACGAATCATGGGTGGATCGGCTCCATGAGCCGATTCACAGATAACCGAGAGCCGATCGAGGCTCGTATTTAACGTGTACGTGTGTGCCCCGCAGAAACTAAGCGAGGCATCATCCACACCTTCCGACCAGGTATAGGTCAGGTGGCACGCCTGCAATTTGCATCGGCGCGCGACCAGAGGCTTTGCGGGCCGTCGCTTGAGGGACGGGCCACCCGCAGCCCTAGTTGTTCCCGGCTCTACGGTGTTGACCGCTGCCCGCCTGGGTTTCGACGTCAACACATTCTCGCACGCCCGGTGGGACTATCCTCAACATCAACCACATCGCCGTCTACATCGGAGATGGCGGAAGAAACTCCGGTCACTTACGAGGATCTCAATGGCGAGCTCAAGAAGAAGTATGACGAGGTCAAGGTCCTCCTCGAAGCCGACCTCATCGGCTCTTTCCACAGACCCGCTCCCATGGCATCGATGGAAGGGGTTCTGAAGGCGCGCTTGATGGAGTGGACCTATCCACCCCGTCGAAGAACGCACCAGGTCGCTGCGTCGGGAGATCAACTTCATGGTGGCTCATTCGCTGCACCGCCATTCCGAGAGCCTGGTGAATACGTTGGAGCGCGTCGCTCGCGCGTGATCCAGGAGATCATGAGCCGTCGGTACTCTCCGTCGGGACCAGCTCTAGGGACTCACCAAGGAGAATTGCCACTCCAGTCCCGTCCACCGCTGCCGTTCGCGTTGGCAGCGCCCCGCCGAACTCATCGGCCTACGTCGCCTACAAGATTGGTGGTGACCCTGACTACCAATTCCTACATGACGCGCCCAAGGAGATCCCGCACGGATACGCATGCGCATACCTGCCCGACTGCAGCACCCGGGCACTCTCGAACCAGGTTGCAACAGCGGGGACTTCGGAACAACAGAGGAACGTTGGAGGCAGAGAAGCGTACGTGGCTAGCTAAATACGCCACCCCGACAAAACTCCAGAGCCCAGCTCCTGCAGTTGGCTCAGAACCGGAAAACAAGCATGGCTGGTTAAGTATGCCACCCCGGCGAATCTTCAAGGTTCGGCACCTTCAGCCATCACCGGATCAGATTTGTACGATTCTGAAGATCAGTTCGGCATGATGCCGAAAAGGAAGACGGTCGGCTATACCAAGCCGTACCCCAACGAGTACGAATTGATCCCGCTACCACCCAAATATCGGCTCCGGACTTCACAAAGTTCAGCGGATCGATGGTTCCAGCTCCATCGAGCATGTGAGCCGATATTTGGCACACTGGGATGCGTCAGACGAGCTGCGTGTGAGGTACTTCTCGTCCCTCACAGATCGGCTTCCTGGTACACGTCGCTGCCACCGAACTCGCCTAGACTTGGAAGCAGTTGGAAGAACGGTTCCATGAGCAATATCACTCGAGGCTTCCGAGGCTGGCATTGCCGATTTGCACAAGTACGACGAAGCGCGGGAAACAGTGTCGGAGTACATCCAGCGCTTCAGGACCGTTAGGAACCGATGCTATTCGGTTCACGTAAGCGAAAAGAAGCCGAGTTGGCGGTGGTGGGTCTATCATCATCGATCAAGGACGTGGCCTCCCAAGCGGACTACCCTTCATTAGCACACATGGTGCGTAAGTTGTCAGCAGATGAATACCACCAGATGTCTACCAGACAAGTTCAAGCGCGTGGTTACCATGGTTGACGCAGGCGAAGATGAAGGTGCTACGGGAGAACAAGAGGTCGCTGGCTGAGTGGACTCGAGCGGGCCCAACCTGCAAATGGGTGAAGCCACCAGGGCCTCCAAGAGGGTTCGACTTCGACGTGACGAAACCGAGCAGATTTTCGATCTCTTACTCGCGGAGAAGCATATAAAGATACCCGAAGGCCACAAGGTCCCTACGGTGCAAGAGCTGAAAGCCATACTGCAAGTGGCATAACACGTTCACCCACACCACTAACGACTGCAGGGTGTGGCGTCAGCAGATCCAAATGGCAATAGAAAATGGGCGACTAATTTTTAACCAAGACGCCATGAAGGTCGACACACACCCCTTCCCCGTCAACATGGTGGAGTTTACCCACCTCGGAGGGTGCCAGCCAGATTTCTCAGCCAACATCAACATGGTAGAGCTTGGACACCACTCGAGAAGGACGGGGATGAGGGCAGCTGCTCTCAGCAAAGACACGAGGGGGCCGCTCCATGCGATCGGCTCCGTCAAGATGGCAAGCGCTACGTCACAGAGGGAGAAGTGAAGAACATAAGATATCAACGACCCCTCTCTGATCACCTCCTCAACAAGTATGTGAGTCGGTATGACCAACGCCGGCGACACGGCGACGATGATGAAAGAGATCGTCTGGCCAGAAACGAGAAGGCATCGTCGGCATAATCACGATGAGGAGCGGCAGGAGCGCCACGCTAGGGAGCAAGACGACACCAGGCATTGGGACTGCCCTTCTTCACACTGGGATTCAGGAATGAGCCGATTGCCTACGATCGGCAATTGCCAGAATGCAATCGTAAGAAGAAGGAGGCAGCCAACGTGTCCGTGTTCGAGCGCTTAGGGCCTCTCCCACCACAAAGCAGACGTGCTGAGACCCCTCGGTTGGAAGATCTCGAGGATTCGGAAGACGAGGGGAAGACGAAGAAGACAGAGGTCCAAGCCCTGGTCTCAGCCATTCACAAAAGCGCAGGTTCAGCGATTGCGCGGGAGGAAGCCGAAAGGTTGTACTTGTATACGCTAAGGAAGGCACGGCCCGATCTGGCTGCGAAAGTCCAGCGAACCCTGGATGAGGAGGGACCGCCGCAAAGAAAAGAGTGGCGCCCCAAGCAAAGGAAAGCCGATGATGAAACATCGGCTGGCACAAACATGGTGCTCGTTCGTCCGGCGAAGTGTAGAGCTCCACGATTACACGATGCACCCGAGGTGGACAACAACAAGCGCACCAACGTGATAAAGTCAGAGATTGGGCTGGTTTTATCCACCGGCCTGGACGAGTAGCAAGACTACGTCAATAAGCAAACATTGCGAGGCTGATCCTTGCGATCGCCCCCCCAAGGGATATTACAAAACCTTCACCGAGCAAGCAACGTGGAGGCCGATTCCAGCAATCGGCCAAGATTATCCTCACCATCTATTTTGCCTGGGATCAACGTTTGACCCAACAGAACCTGAAGAGCCAATACCATACCATGACATAATTCTCTTGACAAATCGGCTAGGGGATAAAACACGAGGATATGAGATAATACTATATGGGGGCCGATACACAAATCGGCCTTAAAATTTTAAAATTTTTAGCACAGCCGATGCATGGACATCGACTTAAGGATATAAAAGCCGATGCATGGACATCGACTCAAGAGGAATAACTATCAGGGGATCAATGAACTGGAGGCTGATCCTTCCAAAACCTTTCCAAGAGCACGGGCTTCTTGTAAGCATTCTTACCCTGTTTTTGGAAAGGAGTAGCTCGGAGGGCAGCTCGCCTTGAAACATTGATGTTCTGGATAGCCGATTTTGTTGAAAACGGCTAACATGGCGCTACGAGGGGGAATCTGATGATGGCCGGTTCGGATGGTCCACTTTTATCCTCGCCTTGATTAAGGCTCGGGGGGCAACACTGTACCTACCAGAAGGAGAATCATCAGTTGAAGGATGGAAGGGTAAATGTCGAAGGACCGGTGCGTTGCTATCGGCTCGTTATGCATTGGCAAAGGGGGACAAATCGGCAAAATCATGACGGAGGAAAATCGGCTAAAGGCAAAATCAAACTGGGAAAGTTCTTCATTGATGGACAAGATTTCTTACACAAAGAGCTGATTGCTCTCAAAAGGAAGTCCTAGGGGATACATTGCCCCGCCTACTACTATTGGCCCTATGCTACGATCCTATCTAGGGGCCGCGCTGCCCTCGTCGTTGTCGCCGCTGTTGGCGCTGCTCCCCGCCGCTCGTCGCCGCTGCTCCGGCGACCGCCAACAGGACCCTCGTTGTCCTCATCTTCATCATCGTCGTCATCGTCGCCACGAGGTTCCCGGCCAGAGGGCGGGCGTTTGGCCGGGCTCGTCCGAGGAGCTGCGTCTCTTCTTCCTCCTCCTCCACCGCCTCCGCAGGAGGTGGCCCCATCCCAGGGAAAGCGATCGTCCTCGCTTTCTTCCGCTTCCCTTTGACGAGGAAGCGGAGATCGCTCTCCCCATCGTCGGGGACTTGTCGTCCTCCGACAGATGGAAAAATCATGGCTGGGCTCATCCCCGGCCTCGATGGCGCGGCGAGTGTTGGCCGCGTGGACCTCCGCCGGTTCCACTCCGGCGTCGGCTCGCGGGAAGAGGAGGACTCGATGGGAAAGCCCGATGAGGCGGAGGAAGAAGAAGACATGGTGGCTCGGGAGGGTTTTTTGGGATGCCAATGCGAAAGGGACGAAGAGGAGAACTGTTCGATGCGGTTAAATAAAAGGGCATGGAGTAAATACTCGAACAGTTTCGAGGGGGTAGTGCCAAAACTGTCAAATCGTGCAGAGAAGTTGAGAAGGCAAGTTATCATGATGAAGGACTCTGCGACGGTTCTGCTCGCCACGACATGACCCGACGAGAGAAAAGCATAATGATTTTGGAAATGTCATTTCCAAAACCAGGGGGCATGTGTTATCACCAGAATTTGAGTCAGAGGTGGGCCGCGATCAAGATGGACTTGACGATATATGCGTGGGAGAGATATGTGAATCGGCCTTGTGTATCAAGTTTGGGCTAGTTAGCCCGTGTATCTTTATAGTAGGTTATGTAGAAGTTAGAATTTATCGTGCACGGTTTGGTGCACGCCACGATTAGAAGTCCGCTGGACTATAAATATGTATCTAGGGTTTATGGAATAAACAACAACCAACGTTCAACACAAACCAATCTCGGCGCATCGCCAACCCCTTCGTCTCGAGGGTTTCTCCGTAGCACCATGCCGCCTAGACCGCATCTTGCGATCTAGGCAGCACGAGCCTGCCTACGTTGTTCATGCGTTGCTCGAAGCCTTTTGATGGCGAGCAACGTAGTTATCATAGATGTGTTAGGGTTAGCATTGTTCTTAGCATCATATGCTGTCGTAGTGCAACCCTTGCGCATCTAGCCGTCCTTGTACCTCATCACGGGTGCAGGGGCGGCACCCCGCTTGATCGTTATTTAGTAGATCTGATCCGTTACGGTTGCTCCTTGATTCATCAAGGATTAGTTTAACATCTGCAATAGTTAGGCCTTACAAAGGGTTGGAGGATCCAGCGGCGTGTAGGGTGTAGTTTGCTGGCCCTAGACAGGACGTTCCGAGGATCAACCTCGTGTTGGTTTTTAGGCCTTGTCTAGGATTGGCTTACGATCACCGTGCGCGAGCGCGAGGCCCAATCGTGAGTAGGATGATCCGATTATGCGGTGAAAAACCTAAATCGTCGTGGATCTCATATGCTTTATCTTGATCAAGCAGGGCCACCATATTCGGCCACCTTGGACGAATCATGGGTGGATCGGCTCCATGAGCCGATTCACAGATAACCCGAGAGCCGATCGAGGCTCGTATTTAACGTGTACGTGTGTGCCCCGCAGGAAACCAGCGAGGCATCATCCACACCTTCCGACAGGTATAGGTCAGGTGGCACGCCCTGCAATTTGCACGGCGCACGAGGCTTTGCGGCCGCGCTCGGGGACGGGCCACTGCAGCCCTAGTTGTTCCCGGCTCTACGGTGTTGACCAGTCGCCGCCGGTGGGTTTCTGACGTCAACACCATGCTACTTTTATGACAATACTCACATGTTTTATACATACTTTACATCATTATTATGCATTTTCCGGCACTAACCTATTAATAAGATGCCGAAGCGCCAGTTGTTTTCTGTTTTTGGTTTCAGAAATCCTACAAAGGAAATATTCTCGGAATTGGACGAAATCAACGCCCATGGTCTTATTTTTCCATGGATCTTCCAGAAGACCGGAGAGCTTACGAAGTGGGGCCACGAGGTGGCGACAACGGCGGCGCGGTGGGCCGCAGCGCCCCATGGTGGGCCCCTCGTGAGCCCCCTGCGCTGCCCTTCCGCCTACTTATACCCTCCGTCGCGAAACCCTATTACCGAGAGCCACGATACGGAAATACTTCAGAGACGCGCCGCCGCCAATCCCATCTCGGGGATTCAGGAGATCGCCTCGCACCCTGCCGGAGAGGGGAATCATCACCGGAGGGCTCTACATCATCATGCCCGCCTCCGGATTGATACGTGAGTAGTTCATCCTTGGACTATGGGTCCATAGCAGTAGCTAGTTGGTTGTCTTCTTCTCCTGTGCTATCATGTTTAGATCTTGTGAGCTGCCTAACATGATCAAGATCATCTATTTGTAATGCTACATGTTGTGTTTGGCGGGATCCGATGAATATAGAATATTATGTCAAGTTGATTATCAATCTATCATATATGTGTTGTTTATGTTCTTGCATGCTCTCCGTTGTCAGTAGAGGCTCTGGCCAAGTTGATACTTGTAACTCCAAGAGGGGGTATTTATGCTCGATAGTGGGTTCATGCCTCCATTGAATCGGGACAGTGAGAAAGTTCTAAGGTTGTGGATGTGCTGTTGCTACTAGGGATAAAACATCAATGCTTTGTCTAAGGATATTTGTGTTGATTACATTACGCACCATACTTAATGCAATTGTCTGTTGTTTGCAACTTAATACCTGGAAGGGGTGCGGATGCTAACCTGAAGGTGGACTATTTAGGCATAGATGCATGCTGGATGGCGGTCTATGTTCTTTGTCGTAATGCCCTGATTAAATCTCATAGTGATCATCATGATATGTATTGAATCTTTATTTGTCAATTGCCCGCCTGTAATTTGTTCACCCAGCATGTTATTTATCTTATTGGAGAGACACCACTAGTGAACTGTGGACCCGGTCCATTCTTTTACATCTGAAATACAATCTACTGCAATCATTGTTCTCTATTGTTCTTTGCAAACAAACATCATCTTCCACACTATACGTTTAATCCTTTGTTTTCAGCAAGCCGGTGAGATTGACAACCTCACTGTTACGTTGGGGCAAAGTATCTTGATTGTGTTGTGCAGGTTCCACGTTGGCGCTGGTTTCACTAGTGTTGCGCCGCACTACACTCTTCCACCAACAACCTTCACGTGTTCCTTGACTCCTACTGGTTCGATAACCTTGGTTTCATACTGAGGGAAACTTGCTTCTATACGCATCACACCTTCCACTTGGAGTTCCCAACGGACGTGTGCTTCACGCGTGTCATGTACCTATTCACCGTAGAAAGTTGCGTAATTATGAATGGAATCCGGTAGAGAGTCGGTTTGTTGTAAACTTGGATGTTGGCAAAGCAAATTATTTCGTATGGAGATCTCTTATATATTAACTCTGTCCTAACTAGTATGCCCATGTTCATGCTATCGTTTCTTGAAATTCCGATTGATGTGCACAAGCGGTTAGATTATTTTAGGCCTCAATTTTTTGAAAATCAGATGACAATAAAAAGAAGTATACATTTACTAACTGGAGTTTGTTATGTAGAACCAAAGACCAGAGGGGTATGGCTATTGGGGTTCTTGAGTTAAAAAACAAGTGTTTGTTAAGTAAATGATTGTTCAAGTTGCTCTCGGAAGATGGAGTGTGGCAATAATTATTGCGTAACAAATACCATAATAACAAAAAACTTTCTCAAGTCGAGGTAAAACCAACGAACTCTCCCTTTTGAAAAGGTCTTATGAGGATAAAAGATGATTTCTTTAGTAGAGACCGCTTTTTCATGGGAGATGGATCAACCATTCGCTTTTGGGAGGATGTTTGGCTAGGTGATATTCCTCTTGCGCAAAATATCCATCCTTATATAATATAGTTTATAGGAAAAATGTTTTGGTTGCAAGTGTTCTAGCCCAAAACACTGAATATAACTTTAAGAAAGGCGGTAAATGATTTTAAGTGGAACGAATGGCTGCATCTATGTCGTTGGCTAATGTTGGTCCAACTAACTGATGCACCTGATATTTTTAGATGGAAGCTTGCTGATTCTGGGTTGTTTACCGTAAAATCCATGTACTTAGATTTTATGAATGATCATACTAGATTCTTATGCAAATAAATATGGAAAATGAAAATCCCGCTAAAATTAAGATATTCAGGTGGTTTCTTCATAACAAGGTGCTACTCACCAAGGACAATCTAGCCAAACATAATTGGAATGGATGTACCAATTGTTGTTTTTGTGACTCTGTTGAGACAGTCGAACATTTGTTTATAGCTTGTCCTTTTGCGTGCATTATTTGGCGCATGCTATTCTTCACTTATAATATTCCTCTTCCAAACAATATTGTCAATATGTTTGATAATTAGTTGAATGGAGTGAATAAGCAAGATAAAGCTAGAATTTGCAATGTTGTTCCAGTTTTATGTCGGTCTATTTGGAACTGCAGGAATGACATTGTTTTTAATCGTCAAAAGGGCACTAATTTTTTGCATGTTATTTACCGAGTTGTGCATAGGATTCAGCTATGGGCTCTTCTTCTCCCGGAGGATCAACATGAAATTATGGCTACTGGCTTCAACTAGCTCTTGACGGTCGCTCAATATTGTAATTTCCTGGCTACTGGATGGCGGCATACTAGAAGAATTACAAATGGATATCTTTGTGTTACTTTTCATTTTTCTTTAGTTGATATTTGTCTCAACCTAAGCTGATCTATGATTATAATTGATTTGAATATTTTGAACTATGCAATAAATAAACGGTTGTGTACATCTATTGATGTAGAGGCCGGGGATCCCCATATCGAAAAAATCATTACACCCGGCCTCTGCAAAATTAGGATGCACACAACCATACAAATCCATGAGTTATAACCATAAATAAAGAAAATTTCTCGACAACGAAAGAATCTAAAAACAGCCTAAGGCAAAGGAGGGTCGATCCGTAGATCACGTCGCCATCCATGTTGGGAAAAATATCCCTCGCAGTGTCCTCCAATCGTGTATACACCTTCATAAAGAGGTCTTGATGCTCCACATGTTATACATGCGACCACAAATGAAGCGTAGCTATACACCGGTAGATAACCTACATAATAGAAGGATTTTCATGGAAGCGCATTTGGTGCACATGAGCACCAGTGCTCTCAGTTTTCAAAATATTTAAAAATCATGTATTTTTGTTTCAAAAAATAATCACATTTATTTTATGAATATATAAAAATGTCATGAATACTCGTGTGATGTTTCGGTAGAAATTGCATTGTATTTTGAGCCATATTTAAAAACAAATTTGTGGCTACGTATATGAGTAGATATTTGTCAAAAATTTGTCTTTTTTGTATAGCTCAAAATACAACATATTTCTCTCCAGAATGTTTATATGTATGTGGGTATTTAATTTTAAATATTGTGGAACCCAAAAACTATAATTTTTAAAAACCAAGAGCACTGGTGCCCATGTGCCAAACATATTTTTTTATTGTTAAAAACCTTGTCATTTCTACATAGCTAAAGAGACCAAATAACGATAATCGCTCCCATCCTAATAAGAAGTTTAAACCTAGGATCCACCCCATTAAGCCAGTTGCCGAATATATTCGCAACGCTATGTGGTGGATATAAGGTAGAACATATCTGGATGACTGACCAATAAATGTAGGAAATTTTGTACTGAAAGAATCGTTATGATGGCAAAAGACACATGTTTTATTTCCCTGCCAATTACGGTTTACAAGGTTATCTTTGGTAAGAATTACTCCTTGACGAAGATACCACGCAGACGCTTTAGTTTTAAGCGGGGGACTTCATCTTCCAAATTATTTTATAATTATCAACTACAACATTAGGTTGGATTAAAACTTTATACATAGAATCACTCGGAAAGAGCCATTTTCAGACAGATTCCAACCAAATATATTGGATCCCTATGTCAAATGGACCGAATCCAGACACTGTAACAAAACATTCCACGATGCTTATCTAGAGCCGATGAGATTTTTATGAACGACACATTAGGTGGAAAAGTTTCCAACACCTTAGCGAGCGTACTAGTCTTGTGTCGCACAATATTGTAGAAAACCCGAATATTTTTCACGGAATGTGGCATTACCTAGCCACTTATCCTCCTAGAATCTAATCTTCCATCTATCCCTAATAAAGAAAGACCCATATGGGATGCATAATTTCATAGAAAATTCCCAGGTTTTCAAAAAACACGAGACAACGCATTTTGGCCAACATACTTTCTCCTAAGAAATGTCTACCAAATCGCATCCTCGGTAAGTAGCTTAATCTACCATTTACCAAGAAGGGTCATATTATTGACCTTTTTCGATAAAGTACGTTTTATTACTCAAATAATATTACACGCGGCATCTGCATAATTAGGATGCACACAACCGTAAAGATCCAGTTATTACACACTGAACGAAATTAAAAAGTCTGGGCAGCACTGAAGCAAATGACTAAAAGCACAATTACGCGGTAGGCGGGACAATCCCCATATCAGGTTGTACTAAAGCATTGTACATAGACACCACTGAGAAAACACCGATCCCTGTAAGGTTCCAACGAAACACATCTAACCCTTGTGTCAACCGGACATAATCCAGACATCGTAACAAGTCATTCCATGATTCTTGTCTAGGACCAATGGGACTTCATCGGAACAACACATTCGGTGGGGAAGTATCCTACACCGTAGCGACATTATCGCTCTTGTGCCGCACTATATTATACAAAGCCAGATATTGTTCCCGGAATGCGGCATTACCTAGCCATTTATCCTCTCAGAACCTAATCTCTGATCCATCCTTAATGGATAAAGAACCATATGGGAAGAAAAATTTCTTCGTCGCTATAAGACCTGCCCAAAAATGAGAGTCCCTAGGTTTCCATGAAACGTGAGACAACGTATTTGAGCCGATGTACTTTCTCCTAATGAGAGTTTGCCAAATTTCTTCTTTAGTAAGTAGCTTGAATTCCAAGACCTCCCTGGTCCTTTGAACGACAGACCAAACTTCATTTAGCCAGTGGGTATTTCCTTTTTTTCACTATCACCTTGCTAGAAAAATCTAGATCGAAAATAATCCAATATTTTTAAGACTACTTTTGAAAGTTGGAAGAAATGATATCATGTATAGTACCATATTGCTTAGTACTGAATTAATGATAATCAATCTTCCTTCTAGTGATAGTAACTTGCCTTTTTAGCCACTTAATCTAATTTGTAATCGTTCCACCACAATTTTTCAAATGGCAATTGTAGGTCTCCGATAGTGAATTGTAATATCCAAATACCTATAAGGAAGCTAGCCTTGCCGTAGCCAAATAATTCAACATACAGTTATGCATCTGTTTGAGGCTCGTCGAAACAAAAAAAAAACTCACTCTTATGGAAGTTTATCTTCAGGCCTGATAATTGGCATGATTTTTTAATAATATGATTTTTTTGTTAATTTCAAGAATAATACATGTTTTTAAGAAATTGCAAAACTATGACTTCATCGGTCGGCTGGCAACCGACCGCACCAGGTTGGCGCACTACCTACCGACGGCAGCTGGTCGGGGCAATACCGGCCGACCATGCAAGCTTGGCGGGAGAAAAGCGCATCGGGGCGCGCGTGGCCGAGGTGTGTGTCAGGGTCCAGCAGAGCGCGCACGGCTCGTGAGCGGCAAGATGGGGTGCGGTGTCAAACTTCGGGGCAAACGCGCGCAGTAGCAGCAAGGCGGTTGAGCCGCAACTGAGATATATCGACATGAGACGGGCGACCTGTCGGACACTTAGTCCAGGCTAATTTGGGCCGGTTGGTAGCTAGTGGGCCAACTGACCTGGTTGGCTAGTGGACTGCCGACAGAGTCATATTTTTTTAAAATTATATAACATGTATTATTTTAAAAATAAATCGTATTGTTAAAAAAATCAGGTGATAATTGCTCGAACACTGAAATAATTAACTTTAGGTTTCTTGGTTTTTCGATGTCATGTTCCATAAAAATAATTGTATTGTTAAAACATTAAAGCACTGATAATACACCATCAACCAGATGAGGAATCATACCGTTAATTTGACCATCAGACTTTGCACGTTTAATTGCGATAACAATCATATCAACAACAATGTTAAATACCATTGGTGATAATGGGCCGCCTTGCCGAAGCCCTTCTTGGTCTAAAAGTATCTGTCAACGTTATCATTGATTTCAATGGCAAACACTTCATCCCGAAACGAAGCTATGAATTAAAGTGCGCCACTCATCAAAAATCCTTTCCTTCTAAGAGTTTGTTGAAGAAACGACCATTTAATCTTACGATAGCCGTTCTCGGAATCAATTTTTAATATCACTCCATTCATTTTTTCTGATGTAGTTCGTGAACCGTTTCCATGAAAGATAACCATCCCATTAAGGATGTAACACCTTTGCATAAAAGCATCTAAAAAGGTCGAACCACATGGTCATCCACCTAGTTTAGCCTTATCGTAGCAACCTTAGTGAAAATTTTATGACTAACATTAAGAAGATAGATTGGCCGATATTGTTGGATTCTTCTTGATTTATTAATTTTAGGCAATAAATTTTCTCACCAAAATCCAGGCGGAACAATTTTAATTGTCCGGAGTGAAGAAAACCGAAATAAACTAGCAGGTCATACTTGATCACCTCCTAGAAACAATGATAAAACTCTAGGAAGCCATCATGATCAGGTGTTTTATTGTGTTTCATTTGGAAAACCTCTTTTCTTATTTCATGCTCAGTATCAGGTGCCGTAAGTAAGCTATTTTCCTCTCGAAACTTAGAGGATATCTTCTGTTCTTGACTCATCCATCAAGAAATTACCTTTCTCGGATATACCTTTGTAGTAATTAGTGATATACGTCTTTAGTTTTTTATGGCCTTCACTCGTACCCCCATCTTAAACTAGAGAACGTATAAGTATCTTCTTGTCTCTGCCGTTGGCAATACTATTCAGCTAGCTAATGGATGTCACCGCTAGTTTTCATTATAGCCCAATCTTTGAAGCCATGTGGGGTTTAACTTTCCGCATTTGGGTCTAACTGTTGGTTGTATGCGATCTTCTCACAGCCGATCCCCCCCGCTGTGAACACATGGTCATCACACAAAAGCGCGTAATATATTCTCAATTACCCTTTTCCTACATTACAAACACATTTCCTCGGGAAGAGCAAAAATAAGTATACACGTTGTACTCTCCACTTTGACTCGCGATATTAATAATCTCACACTGCATTGCTCCTCTGAGTATATATAACTCGCTCACTTGTAAGGCGTAAGTCGTAGCAACTATAGCAAGTGACAAGCTAGCGCATACACTCGTTTGGCAGTTCGAGGCTGTGAGCCGTGCTCAGTTTTCTTGGGGAATTAGACCCACCACGACGTACCCATGGAAGAGAAGGGAGCGCTGTCGCCGGCGTCCAATTCTTCCACCACAGCTTGCAGCAGCCGCAGCTCCGGCCCCGGCTCCCCCGTCGCGACGTCGTCGTCTTCCGACGAGTCGAGCGCCGGCAGGAAGCGGCCGCGGCGGGAACTGAAGCACCCGAGCTACCGCGGCGTGCGCATGCGGACCTGGGGGAAGTGGGTGTCGGAGATCCGCGAGCCCCGCAAGAAGTCCCGCATCTGGCTCGGCACCTTCGACACCGCCGAGATGGCCGCGCGCGCGCACGACGTCGCCGCGCTCGCCATCAAGGGCTCCGCCGCGCACCTCAACTTCCCGGAGGCCGCGCACGAGCTGCCCCGCCCAGCCACCGCCGCGCCGGAGGACGTGCGTGCCGCCGCCGCGCTCGCCGCGTACATGGAGGACCGCGCACCGGACGCCGAGGCTGCCCAAGACACGGACAAAGACGAGGAGCCAGCGCCGCCGTCACCGGCGCAGCCATCGCTTGGTGACCACGCTGTTGATCTCGCGCTCTTCGACCTGCCGGAATTCCTGCACGAGTTCGGCTTCGCGTTGCCTCCGTCGACGCACGAGTTATCCTGGCACGACGACTTCCGATTCGAGCCGGCGCCGTTGCTGCTCTGGGAGCACTGACGATCCATCATTCATATGTGATGAACAAGTAGCAACTAGCTAGATACCGGGCTGGCAACACGCCGCATGCATGTCAGATTCAAGTTGGGTTTATGATGATCTATCTGCATGCGCTGTGTTTCCGATTCGATTCCCCCGTGTGATACCACAAGTGCAGATGCAATAGAATCGCAGTCGCAAGCCCAAGATACTTTGCAGGATCATATTCGTTGACGTTAAAACTCAATAAAGGCAGGATGCTTGCTTTACATTGTGATTCATGCTACCTACAGTACTTGTTTAGCTTGCTAAGTTTTGATCGTCAAAGGTTAAAGACTTGCTTCTATGGTGTTTTATATCCATATCTCGAGTCTATTTCCCGATCCGCAAAAATGACCAACATATCAATCACACTGCATCCAAATATGTGAGCTTGTGACTGAAGTTCAATCCTGCACATATTAGGATAAGCCTGTTTCTTTTAATAAATGGCAATGCATTAATATTAAGAAGATATCGAAAAAAATCTACAAATCAAACATCCGCGAGCGGTGGATCAGTAAGAGGAGGCTAGCTGCGGAAGGAGAAATGTGGGAATAAGAACACATAGGGTTTAGGAGGTGGAGTAGGAGCAGAAAGAGGGGCAGTGACAAAAAGCCCTAGGCCCATTGTAGTTTGCACGATATAAAAGTAGGGAGCCCTTGAGCTCGATCTGCATCAAATTGTTGAAGAAAATCCCTCCATGTTCGGAGTGCTCTGCGTTCCGGGGAGGAGGGAGGAGGGGGGAGGGGGTGGACACCGACCTCGACAACAACCTAGCCCTGCAGGTTAACCGGTTGTTGGTGGTAACAAAACTAGATTGATCTTGGGGAACACATAATACCCATCTACAACTTGTGTAAGCATTTAATTAAGTGTTACATGGAAAGTTCTGACCCAAATTTGGGGTTGTAAATATGCAATGTCATGTACACAACACGTAACAGCCTATTATTTAGGAGTGAAATGCACCATATGTCCCTAAACTATTTAAAGGGTGTCTCATATCTATCCCGGAACTCTGAAAATCGTCATGGAGTTCCGAGAAGTGCAAAAAAAAAGTGAAGCAACATACATTGTCCAGGGGCCTGGATGACTCACATTTTTGCTCCTCTGGAACCTAAATGAGTTGATTATTGTAAAAGGCCCTGCTCGACATCCTTGAAGTAATTTAGGGACATGTGAATATGTGATACACTTTACTCTTCTGAAAAAAGAAAAACCTTGCAAGGCCCAGTGTTAGTATCTATTAGAGGCAAAGATCAAAACAAGAAGCATACTATAGCATTCAATAGAGAGCACATTTGGTGTTTCATGTAAGGGCCTATTTGGAGCCAAGGAGGTTGTGCCAAAAATATGTAGGTACCACGTACGCAAATAAATCAATTGGCGAAAGTGATGCTCCCTAGGCGAGCAATGGTGTAGGTGGTGGCATGCTAGTACCATGTAGGGTTTGGACTTAAGAGGCATGGTTCATCTAGGGCACAAGACAGTACAAAGTGTGGGCTATGGACTAGTTGTGGGATTGGTCCTGACTTATCATATCAAGACTTCGCGAATCGTGAGGACCTAGCTAACATCTATCTCCCCAAGATTAAGATCGATCTGATTATTTTGTAAGAGAACAACCATCTGATCATGATTTGAACGGTCTAGATCAATGTGGAAGAATGGCAATGATCTCCTCGTTTTCATTCATTTGCCAAAACCAGAAGGAGAACATAGATCTACTTACAGCCTATACATTCAGCAAAGGGTCCCCACAGCCACGCGCGACACAAAACAATGTTTAGAGCAGTAGAGCCGTACGTATCCCACTGATCACTGATGCAATCATGTCATGCGCTGAGCAAGCCACACATATATTACCAGAACGACCTAACTACCACCGTTTTGTCTTCCATTTTCTGTCTAAATTTGTTCCCAGCTCTCCATTTCAGGAAAATGGCTGCTTCCCAAATTCCGTGACCTAGTAACATCATTCCTCTAGAAGATACTTTATATTCTAATGCCAAGTTTTGCCAACACCCAAAGGTCAGATGCTGGTTAGTTATATAGAGGGACAAGACCCAGCAGGCTGCAGAAGCTGCAACCTAGTGGCTTTATTTATAAAGCGGGTTTCGAGTAGGAGAAGCGAGTTCCGTCTGGACAAACAGTGCGGCTTAATTCGATCGAGTGGCCGGCGACTTCAATAGTTCGCACTTGGCCATTTGCGCATAAAATATCATGATTTTTTAGATCTGTGGAGAGGCTCCATCTAATTCCGTGTGTTGGATTCCAGCACGCAAGCGAAGATCTGCGTGTATTCTCTTCTTCTCTACCAGATAGATCTAGAAAGCTAACCCTAGATCAAGAGGCGAGTATATAGATACAAAACCCAATAGAGGATCCGAGAGCAGCATGGCGATCTCGCACCAGAATTGAATAGTCGGAAAGGGGACAGCTGAGCTAAGCTTACCTCGTGTTCATGTCGCTCAATAGTCTGTGTGGGCTCATGTGCATGCAGGTTCTATTCTCTACTACGAATTTTAGTTAAGCCGTTTCCATTGCATGTGCATGGTGAGCATTATTATTATGGCATTATCCTATGCACTGACAGTGCTGCTCACTGCTCATCATGATTCACGCATACGTTTGTGTCTAGTTTGCCTACTAATATGTATGCCGTCCTGTAACGATCGACTCGCATTGCATATGCAGTAGCATGGACTTGTTAAATTTTATAATGCTTTTCACCTTTTTGGCTTTAATCATGCACTCATGCCATGAGGAACAATGACCTGTAGTTTAGTGCAAAGAGTCGTCAGCCAACGCTGTCTAGCTCTCTTTGAGTATAACAAACCGATGCTAAAGGAATTCCAATTTCCTTTCTTTAACATGATTTGGGATTCGGGGTGTAGATCTCTTGGTACATATATATCGTTAGGCGGCGCATTGTGCCCTAAACTTATACTATATCCTGATATGCATGCAAGGATCAGAATTAGCAGATCGAATACTATAGCTAGTGGCCTAATCATGCATGTTCCCAACTCCAAAGGCGGATCAAGCGTCAACTACTACAGATTTAAATTAAACATGCACTGCGAAACAAATGTATTGCGAAACAGGACAAGATAGGACGACTTGCAGGATACAAGGAGAGGACGACAAGCTACACGTGATTACTTGTTAATCTGGCACTGCTTATTTTGGAGGGTTCTTAAGTTGATACTTAACGACAGTATCTCAGCGAATTTTGTAAAGAACGATTGCATTGCTTCTAAACTAAACAAGCCATCCTATTTAACCACAAATTGGCACCGAGTTGTCATATATGTCCCCATAATTAGTCAAAAGAAATCAAAGGAACGTGTCTTGCAGTTCTACATTTTTAATCCATCGCCTCTCTTTTGGGGTCTTGGCCTCCTGCCTATCCAATTCCCTTCCTCTTTTGGGCGACTAGAATCATTAGTTTATCGATCCATGAGCCTCATAATTAATCATCTACCTAGCTAACAATGAATTCCACTTCTCAAGAAATGGTACTAGACTAGAGTACTAGACTCAACTAACAAATGCAGGTTGTCCAAATCTTATTCTTGTAGCGAGCTAGCTGCTGTTATCACTGTCTCGATGGTCACTACGGGATCTGTCATTAGTGGAGAAGAGGCCTTTTGCCGCGGGTGGTAAGCCCCTTTTGTCGCGGGCGGCCAGCCGCGACAACCGAGGCGCGATAAAAGGTTCACCTTTTGTCGCGGGTCACTTACCACCCGCGACATATGGTCGACCACGTGGCGGACGCGGGGCGCGCAGTGGACAGACCCTTTTGTCGCGGGCGGTATTACCACCCGCGGCAAAAGGTCCTCGACGTGGCGCTCCCAGAAACCTGCTGCTTTAGGGTTTGAGGGATGCAGCCCCCCACCCCGCCCCCGCCGCCACCGCCCCCTTTTATTCGAAATAAAAGTTGCATATATTTATACGCTACTAGAAGTTGTACACACGTTCATTTATATATAGATTGATCAACCAAATATTGGAAACAAAAGTCGATTCCCCTTACATATATATATACATGAGCTCACGACTACCGGGACTAATTAAACTTGGGGAGAGGGAGAGCGCCTATTAGGACTAAACAAGCCGTTGTTGTCTATTACTTCTCTAAGCAAAACTCCCGCTACTTCCTCCGCAATTCCTAGTAGGTGTTCCTTTGGTTCGAGTGTGTCCCGCATGTAGTCGACCTATATAGGAAAATGAGATGATGAGTATGACTATATCAATGTGATAACGAAATATTGACGAAAATAAATAAAGTTGTGAATGTTATTGCTTACGTTGAATTTATTATTGTTCTGCTTCTCAGTGGTTAACATGCGAATGAACTCGCAAACGTAGTATCCACATAGATTCGTCCCTTGTGGCTGCTGGGCGCACGGTACAGTAGTAAATGTTAGCTTCTCTGCCCAGGTACCCTTAATGTTTTTCTTGAAAGCTTTCCAAGTCCTGCCGGCAAAAGAATGATTGAATGAGTGGATAATTAATTGATATCTCACGAAAGATATAGCGCGGCGATGAAGGAAATTACACTTGGAGCAACTTCTGCAGGTCGCGGAACCCGTCCAGGCCTCTACTCATTGGGTCCCTTACTTCAACTATTCCCTTATCAAGTTGAATGTCTAGTAGAATCCAGTGGAAGCTGCACATGTTTATGTATATACGAATTACACTTAACATCGAGTAAGCAAAACTGAATGTGCATAAAAGATCATTAAGACTCTCACTCGTAGTTGTAAGGAAACAGTATTGAATCGCAGAAATTTTTCCCCCAAAAACCTTAGTAGGTTTCCCCCCGTATCAAACACGCTATGCTTTACCGTTTGAACATGTACTTTATCGGGGTCAACAAACCCAATATTGATAATATTATTACTTTTGCATTCACTGATCTTCAGTCTGCATAAGAGAACACATAAGATATAATGAGTATATGCAATGAAAACGAACATGAACTGAATGAAAATGAATTTAGATGTAGTTAACAACTTACAAGCAATAGCAGCTCATGAGAGATTTGTCGAGGGCTTCTAAATTGAATAACTGCCAGAGTTCATTCATCTCAATATGGATCTCCTCCTTTTGGTAGTAATATTCACGTGGGATCTTCGCCACGATGTACTTTTGGTTCTCCTTGCACGCATCAAGGTACCACTGATGCAAATTCCGCATATGCGTTGGCATTTTATCCAGCCGCTCTCTACTGACCAAGTCGGCCCGTAGACAAATGTAGGAGCTATGTCGCAAAGGGTAGTGCAACATCCGCGGCACTCAGCAATTCCTCCACGGACAGGACATCGTAGCCGCTAGCGCCTGAGCTTCATCCAGATTGAAACCTTCACCATGTTGCTGGTACAGCTTGGGAACATCAAACACTTTGAGTGCTGGGATCGATTGTTTGGCCTGTTCTCCGAGCTGGGAAACTTCCTTTCTTTTTTGCCTTTTGTCGTTTGCTTGGGCGCCTTGAGGGGTGCACTTGTCTTCTTCCCGCTGATGATTTGCTCGTGCTAGCACTATCCTTCTCCTTAGCCTTGCCATCCTCCTTCTTCTTAGCCTCGTCATCCTCCTTCTTCTTCTTAGCCTCGTCATCCTCCTTCTTCTTTTTAGCCTTGTCATCAATTACCTTTGCAAGGTGGCGTGTATAGTCATCCTTTTTCTCGTGCAAGTCATATTGCGATGGTGTGTTCAGAAAAGAAGTAGCATATGCTATTTGCTTCTCGGTGAATGGCTCTGGCGCTGGAGGTTTTGGCTTATGGAAATGATCATAGTTGTGTTTCGCAACAGCGGCCGCATTTTGCTCGACAGTAAGATCCCAAGGACGGGGGGAGGAACCTTTGGTACTCTTGGGAGGGGCGACAACTTGCGGGTAGGACTCTTGAAACGCTTCCGGCCGGGTGCATACCGAGTCTTAGTGGGCGGAGGCGGCGGCGCTGGAGATGGAGATGGACTACGGATGTCGTGGTCGACATCGTACCCATGGGGTGATGGTGTCGACATGTGATCGAGGAGGAGGTGATGGTGGCTTGCGATCACCTGGAGGAGGTGATGGTGATGGTGGCCTGCGATCATCTGGAGGAGGTGACCTCGGACGACTGGTAGGGGCTACCTGGCACTGATGTTCTTCTTTTCCCAGAGAATGATTTCTCCCAACACCTCTCTGAGTGTAAGCCCCCCATCACCTCCAGGGATATCAAGCTCCAATGTCTCCCACGACGGGACAACCGAATCCACCCCGACACGAGCATAGCCACTGGAATCGGATTGCCATGCCATGTTGCCGGCTCACCTTCAGGTCCAAATGCCGGTAAGACATAGCCGACCGCCACCTTAACAGAAACCTTCCCGAACACCTCATGGAGATCACAAGGTGTTTGCTCCTTGATTCCATCCAAGGGGTCGCCAGGACCGGCATCTATCATCATCCGTGTAGAAGGGGCCTCCGAGGCCACACCTTCTGCCTCGTCGCCGAGAGTCGCGGTATTATCTCGCGGGCGCCGTCCTTTTAGTTCATTTATTCCCGCCGTCTCGCTGAAGCTCCCGCCGCTGGTCAAGTCGGCGTTGGAACTCGGCCATCTGGTCATTGCACCTCCGGCGTTGTTTAGCTCTCTCGCTTCTATAAGTCTCCGCGTCGCCGGAAACCCAAGCGACCACGGAACACTAGGGCCGAATCCTCTTGTTCGTCCCTTCGGGATTACCGAGGACAAGCGTCGCAAGTCTTTCTCTCTATCGGGAGCAAACTTTAGTTTTCCCGCCTTTATTCTGTCGTCACTTTAATCCATTCTTCCCCGGGTACCCTAACCCTGTCACTTTCAACAATGTTCCCTGTCTTCATATCATACTCACAGCCATGCGCGAGGAACCAATTCCGAGCCCTAGTGTCCCATCCTTCTCGTGGTTCTGGAGTGATCCCATTCAGCTTCATCTCAGCCTTGTGCATCCCACTTAGGCATGGCACTCGTAGCCCCCTCGCCCCGTATGATGGTGATATTTCTTTTCGCTTGCATTCTTCTTGTTTTTCTTTGACAGATTCACAGCCTCCTCCGATTCTTTGTACTTCACAAAATCTTCCCAGTTATGCTCGCTAGATAGTTTTCGAATACTGGAGGCTTCTTGGCTTTCTTATAATTTTGCCATAACCGGTTCTTATACGCCCGGAAAAGTTCCCCCATCTTCTTAAGAGCCCACTTCTTCACTAGCGCCCTCTGCTTGGCATTCTCAGACTCCGATCCCAAATTTGGCAAAGTGAAATGTGACATGAGGTCGTCAAAAAGTGTGTTCTTGTACCTATCGGCAACATGATCTTCCGACACATTCTTGGTCTTGTTCCATTCTCTAACAGTGATCGGGATATGATCTCTAACCACAACTCCGCACTGATTCTTAAATGTCACTCCGACACTCGCGGGTGCCACAGGTTGGCCTTCCGGTGATATAGCTTCAATGTTGAAGTGGTCTTTTTTGCTCTTTGCCGGGCCTCGTTTGTCCAACTTATCTTCGGAGGCCTAAGAGAATAAAAATCAGTTAATTTATATACATAAGTACATATAGAATTCCATTAATGCCTCAACTGATCGTATACCTCGTCATTACCGGAGCCGTCGGCTTCTCCATCACCGGAGCCGCCGGCATCTCCATGATCACCGGAGCCGCCGGCTTGTCCATGATCACCGGAGCCGCCGGCTTCTCCATGATCACCGGAGCCGCCGGCATCTCCATGATCACCGGAGCCGCCGGCTTCTCCATCACCATCGCGGATGAAGTTCGCGATAATGTCTTCCTGTTCCAAGTCCCGTTCGAATTGATCCATTGTTTCTGCAAAAAATTAAATCGATAAGTACATGTTCTAACCCAAACCAAACCCTAACCCTAGCTAACCAAAAACTAACCTAACCCTAGAGGGAGAGAAGAGGGGAGTTGCGGCGTCGGTGGTTTTGAGAGGGGAGGGCTGGTGCTCGCGAGAGTGAGAGAGAAGAGGGGAGTTCGGTCGATGGTTTCGAGGGAGAGAAGAGAGGGAGTTGCGGCGTCGGTGATTTTCGCGAGAGGGAGAGAGATGTGTTGAGAGGGAGAGGCGCGCGGTGTCGGCGACGGTTTTTGCGATGGGGAATCGACGTCGTTGTTTGCGAGAGGGGTCTCGGCGGTGTTTGTAGAGGTGTGTTTGCTAGAGAGGTGTCGGCGGGTTACAACAAAATTTAAACTACAAATTTGAACTAACTAATTACATTTAACAAAAATAAACTAACTAATTACAACAAAATACTTACAAAATTTAAACTACAAATTTGAACTAACTAATTACAACAAAAATAAACTAACTAATTACAACAAAATACTTACAAAAATAAACTAACTAATTACATACTAATTACAAATACAAAAATAAACTAACTAACTAATTACAACAAAATGTCTATATACAACAAAATTTAAACTAACATACAAAATTATCTAACTAATTATCTAACTAAGAAAAAAAAATTAAAAAAAGGGCCGGCGCCGGCGCAGACGTACGGCTACCTGCGGGGGGCGCGGGCGCGGCGCGGCGGGCACAGGCGGCGGCGGCGGCGGCGGGGCGGGCGGCGGCGCGGCGCGGCACGGCGCGGCGGCACGGCGGCGGCCGGCGGCGGCAGGCACGACGGGCGCGCGCGGTCGGGCGAGGAGACGGCCGCGGCGCGCGAGGAGACGACGGCGGCGACGGCGGCGGCGATGACGGCGCGCGGGCGGCGGGCGGCGGTGGCGGGCAGGCCGGCCGCGGCGCTCAAGAACGGGGCGCGCGCGGGGTGGCGGTTAGGTATTTGCCTAACCCTTTTGTCGCGGGCTGAGCCACGGCCCGCGATAAAAGGCCCGTGGCTCAACCCGCGAAAAAGGGGTTGGGAGGGGGAGGCGGCCGATCCGCGTGAAGCGCATCCAACGGCTCCGGCCGTTTGAATCCAACGGCCTGGAGCCGTTGGACGCGGATCAGGCCTGCAGCACCCGGCTGTTTTTCTGTTTTTTTCTGTTTTTTGTTTTTCTGTTTTTTTTTAATAAAAACTATTATTTCAATAACTTTTAAATGGTAACTCAAAAAGAAAAGTTTTATATATGAAAATTGATTAGAAAAATCCAATGAACATGAATATGACATCCATATAAATATTTGCATCTCGCATCATATAAAACGGATAGTCGTGTATGTTTCACCCCCGTGCACCGCCGCCGTGCCACTCGTGTCGCGTCCCCGTGCCACGTGTCGCCACCGCTTCCACGTGCCTCGCCCGCCGACGCCGGCGTGCGACGTGTAGCCACCGCTGACACGTGCCTCGCCCGCCGACGCCGGCGTGCGTGTAGCCACCGCCGACACGTGCCATGCCCCGCGTGCGCTATATAGAGCGACGTGCGGGCGCAACCACACGTCGCCACCGCCTCCGCTCATTCATCTCCGGGATGCCTCCATGTCGTCGAGGGGCGTCCGGTTTCCGTGGCGTTCGAGTGCGTCCGAGCGGTAGGTTCACCGTCCGAGCGGTAATTTCAATAAAGTCGTTGTCGGTTCCATTAGTTCAATAAAGTGGTTGACACGAAATTTATTACGATTGAACTGAAATTAAAGTACAGAGCTCAACTGAAAAATAAGATACATGGCCAGATTCGAATGTTGGAGCCATTCAATCATAGTCGTGCCTAGTCCTATAATACTCGCCACTGTATCATAGTCGCCGACGTCATCGTCGCTACCATCGGGGTCGCGTTGTCGAACCTCGGCGGATGACCACGCGTGGGCTGGGATTGAGGGTAGCGCAGGCGGGGGCCACGATAGGCCATGACGTCTGGAGAGTCCGGCCGCCACCACATCCGACGGCCGGCCTCGTTGAAGTTCGAAGATGGCGGGCCGTCCTCCTCGTACCTGCAACCGCCTCTCACGCCGATTGATGAAGAAGGTCCCAAGTCGGGCTGTAGTCGGGATGCCACTGGGGATTCCTCCGCCGCTCAGGCGTGAGCTCGAAATAGTAGTGGTTCGTGATGGCCATCTCGCGTGGCACACCTACAGGGATAGGAGGGACCGGTACGCCTCCGACGCTCAGCAACCAGCCGGTCGGGACGCGGTAGCCGGGCGGGCAGGGGTAGTTCGAGGCGCAAAGCGCCTCCGCCTCCCGGGTGTTAGACATACGATGGAAGCCATGGGAGAGAGTGATGAGGTTTGCAGATATGAGTCCAAGGCCTACATATATATAGTGGAAAATGGCGGGAATGCGGGAAGAAAATAGGCGGGAACGAAGTGGCGCGAAACTTTCATCCCGGGTGGAGGCTCAAACCGGGACAAAAGACTCGGGGAGGCTTATCTAGGAGGGCCTTATCTGGGGGGATGATGCGGTAACCTTTTGTCACGGTTGGTGGCTGCAACCGGGACTAAAAAGTCGGCAGGATAAGGATGCGTCGGTGGACGCACCGCTCGATGAGATAAAGCATGTAGCGCACGACGCCCCGTCGAAGGAACAAGACAAAGTAGAAGCGGTGCCGTGCCTATAAAAGGAGCATCAATACGCCTTGCCAAGCAGATCAACAAGCCAAGCACAGTTTCATTCCCATTGATGAAGGAAAGGGTTGGGAAATCTCCCGTGGCGCAGCTTCTCGAAGATGTCGTTGGTGCACACGCCCTACGGCATCTTCGGAAGCTGCTCTCGGAAAAATTTCCCTGCAAGCCCGTGAAAGAATACATTATATGAAAGAATACTCCGTCTCCTCTAACAGTGTTGGGGAAAGGGTTCTCATTATTACATAAATGTAGAGATTGTCTTGGGAACTATATATGAAGAATACATTATTACATCGCCATCTAGTGTTGTGATCTTCTACGCCGTAGCCATGGAGAATCTTCATCATTTAGTAAGATGCTTGGGTCAATTTTCACCGTGAAGGGCGGAATTTCTTTAAACCTATTATAATCTTCTGACATTCTTATGTTTCTCGATGTACGGAGCCACCAAGATGGAATTGTATAGAACGTGTAGTGTGCTTGATTGAAAGAAATCTTGTCCCTGCACACCATTGATTTCCTTCCTAGTGTGCCTTTTCCAGTCAGCCTCCCCTCATACCGAGATTCAGAACACCAATCGGCTTAAGGTCGGAAGAAAGTCAACACAAAACTCAATGACCTCCTCAGTTCCGTAGCCTTTGAGATACTTCCTTCCGGCCTAGCTCGGTTATGAACATATTTCTTTAAGACTCCCATGAACCTCTCGAAGGGGAACATATTGTGTAGACAGGACCGAGAATTCTAATCTCTTCAACTAGGTGAACGAGGAGGTGCGTCATAATATTGAAGAAGGATGGTGGGAACAACAACCCGAAGCCGACAAGACATTCGACCACATCTTCCCGTAATCCTGACAAAGTTTCTGGATCCATTACCTTCGAGAAATTGCGTTGAGGAATGCACATATCTTCACAATGGCTAGTCGAACATTTTCTGGTAGAAGTCCCCTCAATGCAACCGGAAGCAATTGTGTCATAAGCACGTGGGACTTCAGGTTTTGGAATTTTTTATCCTTCATATTTACTATCCCCTTTATATTCGACGAGAAACCAGACGGAACCTTGATACTGAATAGGGCTTCAAAAAGATCTCCTACTCTTGTTTGGTAAGAGCGTAGCTGGCAGCCCTACAAACTGCCCGGATGTTTGCCGTTTCGTCCTTTATGAAGTTCCTGGTCCTCCCGTGCTTCTGGTGTATCTTTTGTCTTTCCATACACGCCCGAAAACCTAGAATATTCACACAAAGATTCTTGGTCAGGTGCATCACGTCGATTGCAGAGCGGACTTCCAGGACTTTCCAATATTCTAGCTCCCAAAAAAGATTTCTTCTTCCACATTGGCGCGTGTCCCCTTCGGAACAGGTCGACTGCCTGGACCCTTTCCAAAGATAACATTTAAATCCTTGACCATGTCAAATATATCAGCACCACTACGGGACAGGCTTCGGACGCGGTCTGCCTCGCCATCGAAATGCTTTCCTTTTTTCCTTAAGGGATGCTTGCGCGGAAGGTAACGACGATTGAACGGGTACACAACTTTTTTGCTTTTTCCCAAATATTTACTTTCGTCTCATCTAAACAGGTGTGCATGCATTGTATCCTTTGTTCGTCTGTCCTGAAATGTTACTGAGAGCAGGCCAATCATTGATGGTTACGAATAGCAACCCTCGTAGGTCAAATTCTTGCTCGGTGTGCTCATCCCACACACGTACACCTGGTTTGGCCCACAACTCCAAAAGTTCATCGACTAATGGCCTTAGGTACACATCAATGTCGTTGCCCGGTTGCTTTGGGCCTTGGATAAGCACGGCATCATAATGAACTTCCGCTTCATGCACAACCAAGGAGGAAGGTTGTAGATACATAGAGTCACGGGCCAGGTGCTAGCTCTCTCCCAAAAGGATTCATGCCATCTGTACTTAGACCAAAGTATAAGTTCCTTGCCTCACCTGCAAAATCCGGGAACTCTCTCCCGATGTTTCTCCACCGCCGACCATCAGCGGGGTGCCTCAACATCGCGTCTTTCTTACGTTCTTCCATGTGCCATCGCAACAACTGGGCATGCTCTTTGTTTCTGAACAAACGTTTCAACCGTGGTATTATTGGAGCATACCACATCACCTTCGCAGAACCCTCTTCCCGGGTGGCTCGCCTCAACATCACCGGGTCATCTTTTCTGATCTTATACCGCAATGCACCACATATCGGACATTTATTCAAATTTCGTACTTCTCACCGCGGTAGAGGATACAGTCATTAATGCATGCATGTATCTTCCGCACATCTAATCCTAGAGGGCAGCAAGCTTCTTTGCTTCATATGTACTGACGGGCAACTCATTATTTCTTGGAAACAGCTTCTTTAATATTATCATCAATTTCTCAAATCCCGAGTCAGTCACACCGACCTCTGCCTTCCATTTCAGCAATTCCAATATGCTACCCAGCTTTCTATGCCCATCTTCACAACCTGGGTACAACAATTTGTGGTGGTCCTCTAACATCTTGTCGAACTGCAACCTCTCCTTATCCGTGCCACAGTCTCTTCTTGCATCAGAAATGGCCCGACGAAGATCATCGTCAACAGGATCATCTGATGCCTGTTCTTCACCTCCTTCTTCTTCATTGTCGTCCATTGCGGTATCAAAGCATTCAGACAACATAGATCGGTACTGGTCATCATTATCTTCTTCCTCATCGCCTTCCATCATAACCCCTTCTTCTCCGTGCTTGGTCCAAACATTATAGCTGGACATGAATCCAAACCGAAGCAGGTGGCTCTTAATGTCTCTTGAGCAAGAGTAATCCTTCTCGTTCTTACATTTTAGACATGGACAGCACATAAAACCTTGCTTCACTTGTTGGCCTCGGCCACAAGCAGGAAAGAATTCACGCCCTCTCCGAAAGCGGGAGCACATCGGTTACCGTACATCCATGAATGACTCATCTGCATCATAAGTACAATTATATACATATGTATCAGATGCAATCACCTTGCTAAAATTAGTATTGTACGGACTATGCATATATATATAGTCGAAAATAGTTGCTAACCTTTTAGGATCAAAAAGAGGAGAAATCTTATCAAATAAAACCAAGTGGCATCCCTCTCACAAGCATTCCATCAAACACCTCTTGTGCACATGTAGAAAAAATGAGCTAGCATACACCTCCACCTTCACCACCAAGGAAAAAATGAGGTGGGGGGGGGGCTGCGTGTCATATATAGCCATGGCCCTTTGGTCGCGGGCCGTATTACGACCCGCGACAAAAGGTGTGCCGACAGGAAGCCCCAGACTCAGACACCTTTTGTCGCGGGTAGATACGGCCCCGGCACAAAGGGCCAAAAGGCACATCAGGCAGTCCACATTTGCTTTGCAGCGCGCGCGACAAAACTCCCACGATGTTTTCCACTAGTGTGTGAACGGAAGGTGAAGCTTAGATAAAAAAAAATACAACGCATGCGATTAGCCTTTTCTAAGCATTCTCTTGATAATCTTCATCTTCCTCCACCAAGCCCAACAGTGATGATGATGCTATTATTGGAAGGGGTTCCTTGTTACTTGTTAATCTGAAGGAAGGAGTACTACTTTATTTTCGAGAATTTTATTTTGATACTTAACGACAGTATCTTTGAGAATTTTGCAAAGAAAGATTGCGTCGCTTCTGAATTAAACCAGTTATCCTATTTAACCACAAATTGCGCACCGAGTTGGCATGCCCCCATAATTAGTCAAAACAAAAGAATTCAATGTGTCTTGGCAGTTCTACATTTTTAATCCCTCGCCACTATTTTGGGGTCATGGCCTCCTACCTATCCAATTCCTTCCTCTTTTGGGCGACTATAATCATGTAATCCATCCATGAGCCTCATAGTTAATCGTCTATACCTAACAAAGAATCCCTCTTCTCAAGAAATGGTACTCAACTCAACTAACAAATGCAGGCTGTCCAAATCATGCTCTTGTAGCGAGCTGTTGTGTTCACTGTCTTACTGATGGTCACTAGCTAGCTACAGGATCCTTGAAGGTGAAGCCTAGGTATAAACAGGAACAACGCATGCGATTAGCTAGCCTTTGGTAAGCACTCTCTTGGTAATTTAATCTCCATCTTCCTCCACCAAGCACAACAGTGATGATGATGCCATTATTGGAACGGATTCCTTGAGTTGTCAACACTCAACAATGCCCTACTCTCTCCCTTGCCATTAAGCAAGGCAGGCGTGCTTCGAGGCATTTGGAACGGCCGGACGTAAGAAAATAGTATTAAAAGGGTCTGACCAATACTTACTTGTTGCTGCAGGGTGGTGGTTAAGGCAGAAACATCTTGGCTAAGAATCAGCAGTGATCTTGGAAAGCTTGAGGAAGTATTCTGCTAGCTAGTACTACGTACTACCAAGTTGGTCCTTTGTGCCTACAGAGTTACAGTTGAATATACCATTCATTATTTTCGTGTCCGTTACAGTAGAGCAGAAGGGGAAATGAAGACAATTGAATCGAGAAATGTGGGTGTATGTCCAAATTTAAGGACAACCATTGCATAACCACGACAGACGACACTGTGTCATTTTGTTGGTCTGCTGATGCCCGGATACCCTGGACTCTGGAGTGTGATCTTGCCAAGCCGCCAACACTGTCATTTACATCTGTTCTCAAGGGCGTTTGTTCAGAATTGTGTTCATCCTATGCTTTGGATTTTGACACTTCTAAAAGGAGGAGGGACTGGAAAGTTAGCTTGGTCAGAAGCTACAAGGCACAAGGACAATGTACCTGTACTGTTAAAGTGAAGGGTCGTACGCAAAAAACTGGAGAGCTATTATGGCGTCCGTGGAAATAACATGCACGACACGACGTCGACGAGTGTGATTTGCCCAACTTAAGCGTACGAATATCATGTTCTTTGCGTACGGAGCAGAGGTGAATCATTTGATTCCGGGAGGCCTGGCTTCCTCTCTACGGGGTCCTTCAGCAGTTCAGTCCCGTACTCTAGATGCGAGTCATGTGAGACTGTGAGGTGTCATCTATGTCAAGATGAGGATGCTCATGCTGTTCAACTTGCAGGATCAGTTTCTTATCTACCGAGTGGAGGATGTTAAACGGAGTAGGATAGAGGACGTCGATCCTATCTCCTTAGCTAACCGAATTAGGTAGCTCTCTTAGTTGTTTAGATATCTGTAAATCCTAACAACCTTTGTACCGTGTATGATGTACTATATAAAGAGAGCAAAGTCGGATCCTAGAGGTCACGGCGCAACCTACCCAGTTCTTGTTGTTTTAATATGGTATCAGAGCCCCAGGTCTCGAGTTTAAATCCTGGCTTTCAAAATTTATTCTAAAAATCCCCGCAGCCTCCTGCCGTGTGGTCCCGGCCTCCCGCTGCCTCTCTACACGTGTTGACTTGTCTTCTCGTCTTCCCGTCACACGTGAGAGCGGGTGTTGAAGTGTATAAGTAGATTGCCTAGCCCTTTCCATTAGTTCGGGCTTTTGGTTCAAGTGGCTAGTGCATGAACCTTAATATGGTATCAGAGTCAAACCGATCTCATCTCATCCATGGCTCCAGCCGTACCACCGCCGACCGCCGTTCCCATCAACATCACCGCCACACTGAGCGCCTCCATTCCCATTAAGCTGGATCAGGAAAACTTCCTGCTCTGGAAGGCTCAGGCGCTGCCGGCTCTCATCGGCAACGATCTGATGGCCTTCGTGGACGGCAACAATCTCGCGCCGCCAAAGTTCATCCCGGCCGAGACCGGAAGCTCCACCCAGGTCGCCAATCCGGCGTTCGCGGCCTGGCGGAAGACAGATCAGCAGATCCTCAGCGGTCTGCTCACCTCCCTTACCCCGCCAGTGCTTGGCCATGTCCAGCTCCTAAAGACATCGGCCCAGGTCTGGGAGGCTCTGGATCGGACCTTTGCGTCCAGGTCCAAAGCGCGGATCGTGCAGCTCCGCACCGCGCTGGTGAGGCCGAAGAAGAGGGACGTGACGATGTCCACTTATTTCCAGAACACCAAGAAGATCGCCGACACGATGGCGACCATAGGCAACCCGCTCGGGGACGACGATATCGTCTCCTACATCCTCGCCGGGCTTGCTGAAGATCACGAGAACTTCACCACCTCGATGTCTATGCTTGCAGGGAAAGACGATTTCTCCCTTAACGACCTTTACGGTCACATGACGGCCTATGAAGCGCGCCATGGCGATCGCGTTTCGGGAGGCCAATTTCAGCACTCCGCCAACAATGCTTCACGTGGTGGTGGCCGTGGCTATCAAGGTGGTCGCGGCGGCGGAGGCCGTGGTCGTGGCGATGGCCGCGGCAATGGAGGAGGCCGTCACCATGGCGGCTTCGATGACAACGGTGGCCAGAACGGCTACGGTGGCGGCTACGGCGGCTATCAAGGTGGCTACAATGGAGGAGGCAACGACGGCGGCCGTGGCCACAACCCCAGGCGCGATGGCTCAGCTCAGGGAGGAGGAGGAGGAGGAGGACGTGGACGCGGTGGTGGCAAGTCCACGTGCTAGATCTGCGGTGTCTATGGTCATGACGCCCTCCGCTGTTATTCTCGCTTCAACCACGCCATTCAGCCGGAAACTTCCAACCGGCAAGCCTCCTACTCCTACTCCACCTCCAACATCAATGACTATGGCGACAACTGGGTGCTGGACTCCGGTGCGATGGACCACATGACGAACGACATGAGGCGCCTACATGTCCAAGATGCCTACCAAGGCAATGATCAGATCCAGATTGCAAACGTTATGCGTGTGCCTATTTTATATATTGGTGAATCATCTTTACCTGGTTCAACTCATCCCCTACGTCTTAAAAATGTTCTACATGCTCCTGAACTGTCCAAAAATCTTCTTTCAGCTAGCAAACTTGCCTTTGATAATCACTGTTTTGTTGAGCTTCATCCTGACTGTTTTTTCATCAAGGATCGCACCACGAAGCAAACTCGTCTACAAGGTAGAGGCCACCATGGACTCTACCCCGTGCCACATCCTCGCCATCGCCAAGCCCTCCACTCCGCTCCATCCAAGGATTTGTGGCACCAACGCCTCGGCCATCCCACCTCGACCATCGTCCAAGCCATTCTCTCCACCAATAAATTAGCATCATCCATGAATAAAGAGCTAGCAACGCATGTGTGTGATGCGTGTCAACAGGCAAAGGTTCATCAATTGCCTTATGAACCATCTAGTCGAGTTTCTGCTTTCCCTTTAGATCTTGTCCACACGGATGTGTGGGGTCCTGCCAGGTTTTAGTTACTATGTAAGTTTTTTGGATGATTTTAGTAAATTCACATGGGTGTATTTGTTGAAACACAAGTCAGATGTTGAGCATGTCTTCTATCAGTTTCAAACTCGTGTTGAACGATCCTTCAATAGGAAAATTTTGTCCATCCAATCCGATTGGGGATGGGAATACCATAAATTACATCGTTATTTTGCTGAGACTGGCATCTCACACCGCATATCATGCCCTCACACTCATCAGGAAAAAGGTGCCATCGAGAGGAAACATCGTCATCTTGTAGAGACAGCACTAGCCCTTCTTGCTCATGCGTCTCTCCCTCTTCGGTTTTGGGATGACGCTGTCTTGACTGCGTACTACCTAATCAATAGAATGCCTAGTCGTGTCATCCACAACGATACCCCAACACACAAGATCTTCAAAACTCCTATTCGGTATGATATCCTTCGTGTATTTGGGTGCGCCTGTTGGCCCAACTTACGACCCTATAACAGTCGGAAACTCGAGTTCAGGTCTCGACGCTGTGTTTTTCTAGGGTATAGCCCTGATCACCTTGGCTTTCGATGTCTTGATCGCTCTACTGGGCGGATCTATGTGTCACGCGACGTCGTTTTTGATGAACGAATTTTTCCGTTTGCAGCCGACTCACCGAAACATTCTCTACCCACTGAAGATCAATTACTCCTACCTGAACCAGTTGATTCACCAGTATGTAGCGATAGGACACCTGCTACTAACCCTGCTCCTAGTTCCGTTCTTGTTTCAGGTGGAGCTCATAACGACGTCGATCGCCATCTGCATGGCTTGCATGCACCCCCCGACGTCGATCATGATGACCAGCCAGAGGCCCATGGCGATCCGGAACCGGAGTCACCTCCTCCTCCGTACCGTCCACTCCGCCTACTGGGCCGGCCCATGACGAGCCGGACTTGTCCCCTGCATCGTCGCCCTCTACTGGTACCTCGACGCCACCTGCTGTTGCTGCTCACCCGATGCGCACCCGCCTTCGCAACAACATTGTTCAGCCAGTACGATTACCTGATGGAATGGTTCACTATGACACTGCCAAGCGGGCGTTTGCAGCTGAACCTGTCTCACATATAGATGCTCTCGGTGTTCCTGCTTGGAAAGCTGCAATGGATGAAGAATGTCGTGCTCTCCATCTGAACAATACCTGGCGACTCGTGGAACCACCTCGTGGTCATCATGTCGTGGGCTGCAAATGGGTATACAAAGTGAAACAGAAACCAGATGGCTCTGTTGATCGCTACAAGGCCAGACTTGTGGCGAAGGGGTTCACCCAAAGGCAGGGATTGACTACACCGACACTTTCTCCCCTGTCATCAAGCCGGCCACAGTGCGCTTGATTTTGTCTATCGCCGTATCTCGAGGCTGGACCTTGCGGCAAGTCGATGTTCAGAATGCCTTCCTCCACGGTGACATCCAGGAGGAGGTATATATGCACCAGCCACCAGGCTATGTTGATCCTGACAAGCCAAACCATGTGTGTCGGCTTCAGAAATCTTTATACAGTTTGAAACAAGCACCGAGGGCGTGGTACTCGAAGCTCAGCATCAAACTGCAGTCACTTGGTTTTGTTCCCTCACAAGCAGACACCTCTCTGTTTGTCTTCGTCAGTTCGCGAGCTATCATTTATATGTTCATCTACGTAGATGATATCATCATTGCCAGCTCTTGTCTGAAGACAGTTTACCAGTTGCTTGGCCATCTTCGGGACTCATTCGCCATCAAGGATCTTGGAGAGCTCGCTTACTTTCTTGGTATTGAAGTGACTCGACAGTCCAATGGTATTGCTCTTAGTCAGTCAAAATACGCTGCTGATCTTCTTCGGAAACTGAACATGCAGTTATGCAAAGTCAGCAGTACACCAATGTCAGCATCTGACAATCTTAGCAGAATAGTTGGTACACCTTTGTCAAGTGAAGATGCTTTTGTTTATAGAAGCACTGTAGGACAAAAAGTCATATTGGATCCTAGGCACCAGTGCTCTTGCCAGATTACAAAATTCGAAAATTATATTTATATGTTTAAAAAAATTATGTAACAAAATTCTAAAAGTACCTAATGATGTACCCCACTAACCTACAAAATCTCAATTTCAAATGTTTTGTTTTTTGACCTATACAAAAATGACAAAATCTGTTTTCTTTTTGTAGATTTGAATCACTATACTCAGATCTATGCATTTATTATTTTTGTGCAGCCTAAAATACACATTATTTTCAGTTAAAAATTTACACGATTATGGGATACAATACCGGCTACATCATGATTTATTTTCAGATTTTTATGAAGCTTAGAAATATGATTTTTAATTTATTTTTCGAAGTGAGATCACTGGTGCTCATGTGCACCAAATCTCTGTCCCACTGTAGGAGCTCTACAATATCTGTGTATGACAAGGCCAGACATTTCGTTTGCGGTGAACAAGGCCTGTCAGTTCTTAGCTGCTCCTACAGATGCACATTGGGCTGCAACTAAGCGAATTCTGAGATATGTCAGAGGGACGTTAAGTACAGGACTGAATATTACTCGTTCGACGTCAACAGAGCTAAGTGTTTACACTGATGCAGACTGGGCGGGGTGTCCAGATGATCGACGATCCACATGAGGATATGCAGTGTTTTATGGGCCAAACTTGATCTCATGGAGCTCAAGGAAGCAACCATCAGTGAGTAGATCAATCACAGAAGCCGAATATAAAGCCATTGCTAATGGCACAGCTGAAGTAACCTGGATACAGTCAGTTCTTCGAGAATTAAGGATTTTTCAGTCTCCAACTCCAGTGTTGTGGTGTGACAACTTGGGAGCTATGCTTCTCACAGCAAATCCTGTCTTCCATGCGCGCATGAAACACATAGATGTTGACTTCCATTTTGTTCGAGAGAAAGTAGAAGCTGGAGCTCAGAAAGTTCGTTTTATTTCTACTCAAGATCAGTTAGCTGATATCTTTACAAAGACGCTTGGAAGAGATTCATTCGACAGACTAAAGTATGGTTTGAATTTGGTTAGCACTCGTTTGGATCGAGAGGGGTTGTTAAACGGAGTAGGATAGAGGACGTCGATCCTATCTCCTTAGCTAACCGAATTAGGTAGCTCTCTAGTTGTTTAGATATCTGTAAATCATAACAACCTTTGTACCGTGTACGATGTACTATATAAAGAGAGCAAAGTTGGACCCTAGAGGTCACGGCGCAACCTACCCAGTTCTTGTTGTTTTATAGAGGAGCCTATGGCAATCGATGTGGCCTTTTACTAATCCATGTTATGTTATGCATGAATTGGTTCAACCTTCGAATTGCAGGATCAGGAAGTATCGTTCAGAACTTCAGAACGCCCGTTCTCTCAGCAAAGTAGCCCATGCTCGTAAGCAACGATCTTACAGATAAGTCCAGCAAGTAGAGAAAATTACAGATAAGGCAACTGGAGTCATATCCGCGACCAAGACGAGTCGATGGCGCGTCACGTCGCTACTGCTCCTCTGATGACCTTGATTCGGAAACAACTCCCCAGCTACCAGGAAGTCGTCGAACAACGGCTTCGAAGAGCCGCACCTTGGATCGCCTACATTGTCACGATGCTCCGATTCATGCACTCCATCGTCTTCAACACCGAGCTCCAGATCCACCGCAAGCTCCGATCTGGAAGGGGAGTGAGGCACTCACCAGATCCGAATACCGCCAAGCATCGGGCAGGCACGCGCTCCGCAGCAGGGCTCCGAGGACCACCGCCAGCAGAGGGGAAGAGCGCCGCCGCCAAAAGCCGGTCCGCCAGCATCGCCACCTCCACGACGCCGCCTGTCAGCACCCTAGACGACCTAGCTATGTACATGCCACGATCTGGGAATCCCCCACCCTCCTGCTGCCGGAGCAGCCGCCGCAGAGGGAGGGATCCCGCGGATCCCTGGCGAGCGAGCGGGACGACCAGGGAACGCCCAAGAAATCGCCCTCTGGAACTGAAGAAAGAGAGGGTCAAGGCTCCGTATGAAAGATCTTCAGACGTATCATTCTGACCCGAACCGAACCTTTGATTGTTTGAGCTTGGACCATCACGCACTGTTCTTGCTTATCGCACCAATCTCTCGAGCTTCTCAGAGTCTCTTCTGCGACCCCTCAACCTGTACTTTGCCTTGTCTTCATAAAATGTTCTGAACAGTCAAATGTTACAGAGCATCTTTACACACCGCACAGATCTGAGATTTAGGAAGATCCATGGTTTGGCTACACGCCTCTTATCCACCAACACCCAGTTTTATACAACATCGTGTAGCAGAAGCATGTCACTGTAACTTAATGTGTTAAATGGAACACTACTGAATATTACTAGCAGAAGCATCGTGAGTCCACTACTGCTGCCCCGTGTGTGCTGACGACTCCCTCGGCGTTGGCGAGCGCCGGACGCCACCACGCCTCAGCGACATCGACTCCGACTCGGTCCGTGGCCTCTCCCCTCCTCGACCCCGTCCACTGCCGCCACCCTCCTCTGTCCTCAGTCTGTGGGGGCGGATTGTGGCGCGACGGCGAAGTGGACTCGCTGCCGCGGCTTCCCTGGAAGCCCTGGACGGGCTGCCCGCTGACTCCGACATGCCGCTGCCCCCTGCATACCAGGCCAAGCCAACTGAGCTCTGGGACAGAGTCCTGGCCCGGAGAATGGCGACCCAGTTCCCGGAGGCTGGGCTCGACGCGTCTCAGGTCCCCCTGTTCCATCGCTCCCCTCTCCCTCTCTGCCTGCTCCCTCCCTGACCCCCAGCCCCTTGCTTTTGCAGTGGTACGACACGCTGCATGTGCCGGCCACGCCGCTTCAGCCAGAGCAGTTGGAGAACGGCGGCGAGGCCCAAGCGGTGGCTCCCCTTGATGGCTATCCTTCTGATAGCATGCCTGGAGCTGCTTACGACGGCGAGCACGAAGACGCTGTGCGCAAACAGCGCGTGCGTCGCAAGCGCGCGACGGACTCGGCGTTCAAGGCTCGCCGGAGTGCGCGTCTCGCCGAGAAGGAAGCCCCTCAGTTTGTCTCCATCCTGTCCAAGGCGAAGGCTGCCAAAGCCTCTCGTTATGACCTCTCCGGCGGCTCCCTAGCTCTGCAGGCGGCGGCGACAACTGCTGGCTTTGGAGGCCTAGCTGATCCTGGCCCGATCCCGCTCCCGCGCCTGAAGGAGTTGGCGGTTGTGTGCGGCGTCGACCCTGACGCTGTCACTGCCTCCGCCGCGGTGCCTCCCTCCTCTCCATGATGACGCCCTGCACGGGCTCCCGGCGCCTGCGGCAGCGCTTCAATGCTTCAGCTGCCTGCCGCCGCCAGTTTCTGCCGTCCTCCCGCGTGCTTAGATTGCTTCCGCTCCCGCCGCTGCGACGGCAACCTGCTGGAGCTGTTTTTCCCCTTTTTTTCCTTTATTTTCTCTCTTTTCTCTGGGTTCGTACCCCTGTTCGAAGCTGCACGCCAACGGCTTTTTGCCATGTACCCAGGTGCTTTACGCGTTAATCCAATGATCGGGACTACTTGTTTTAACGTGGGTTCGTGGAATGTCCGTGGTTTACGTGATAGCGACAAGTGCGATGTGGTTAAAGCGGATCTTACCTCTGCTAAGCCCCATATTATTGGGCTCCAGGAATCAAAACTCAGCACCCTCCCTGCCTCTAAGGCAGCCTCCTTCCTCCCTTCCTCCCTCCGCTCCTTTACTTCTGTCGACGCCACTGGAGCATCTAGAGGGCTGGTCACTGCGTGGGACAGCTCCCTCTGTACCTTAGTCAACACCTCCCCCTCGCGCCACATCCTTTCCACGGACCTTTCCCTTAACAACGACACTTGTAGTTTCCGTTTTTCCAACGTCTACGCCCCCTGTGACCTTCAAGCCAAAACCCTTTTCCTCCAAAATCTTGCGACTCACGATCCCGGTGATGCAACCCCCTGGATCATCGCTGGCGATTTTAACCTCACTCGTAGTCCTGCGGACAGGAACAACGCTAATTTCTCTGCCTCCGAGGCGGAACTCTTTAACGACACCATCAACAACCTTGGGCTGATAGAACTTCCCCTTAGGGATCGCCATTTCACCTGGTCAAACATGCGGTCCAGTCCCACTCTTATTCGCCTCGATAGGGTTTTTATCAACCATGCCTGGAACGATCGTTTCCCCTCCTCCGCCTTGGCCTCCATCTCTCGCGCCACCTCTGACCACGTGCCCCTCCTGGCGAAAATCTCCACGTTGATCCCCAAGGGGGGTTTTTTCCGTTACGAGCCATCTTGGGGCCTGCACCTGCGTTTTCGCTCTTCTATTGTTGGAGCCTGGCGCTCCACCTACAGGGTGGATCCTACGGCTAGATTGGTCTCCCTTCTCAGGCTTTGTCGGTCCAAATGTAAACAATGGGCTCGCCGTGTCTCTCCTTCTTCTCAGAGGGAAAAGGACTGTCGGATCCTCATCAAATTGTTTGACCTCCTTGAGTAAAAACGTCTCCTGACCGAAACCGAAAAACTCCTTCGCTCCCTTATTATGGACGCCTTGCACCTATCGATCAAGGAAAACTCCCTGTACTGGAGGACTAGAGCCAAGATTCGGTACGCCCTTGAGGGGGACGAGAACACCAAGTTCTTCCATGCCTCGGCTACCTGCAGGCTTCGTCGCAACTCCATCCCGTTGCTCTCGTCTGACGGGGTCGACATCACCGACCACCGTGGTAAAGCCTCTATCCTTCAGTCCTACTACACTGCCCTTCTTGGATCCGTCACCCCCACGACTTGGCGCTTTGATATCTCGATGCTTTACCCCACCAACGGCGTCTTGCCGGAGGGGCTCACCACCCCTTTCACCCCGGAGGAGGTCAAAGGTGCCTTCTTTACCATGAACAAGCAGTCCAGCCCTGGTCCTGACGGCTTCGGCCCGGCTTTCTTCAACACATTTTGGCCCACCGTCTCCCAGGATGTCCTCGAGGTTTTCTCGTCCTTCTTCGACGGCTCTATTGACCTCACTAGAATCAACCGAGCCTTCCTGGTGCTCCTCCCCAAAATTGACGCGGCTGTCCACCCATCCCAGTTCCGGCCCATCTCCCTACAGAATTGCATTATGAAAGCTATTACCAAAGTTCTTACCATTCGGTTACAGGCTGCTATTCACTCCCTCGTTGACGCCGATCAGACTGGTTTTCTCTCTGGTAGGCGTATCTCGGAGAACATCGTCTATGCGGCTGACCTTCTTCGTTGCTGCCATTCTAGAAAGGCGCCCACCCTCGTGTTCAAAATCGATTTTCGCAAAGCCTTCGACTCGGTTAACTGGGCCAGCCTTCTAAAGATTTTGAGGGCCAGGGGCTTCGATGAACATTGGTGTCGCTGGATGGAACTGATCCTGAGCACGGGGCACACTGCCATCTTGCTAAATGGTGTGCCCGGCGACTGGATCCGTTGCCGGAATGGTCTTCGCCAAGGAGACCCTCTCTCCCCCTACCTATTCATCATTGTGGCGGACGTGCTGCAACGCCTTATCCGTTCCGTGTGGGAGGCTGGCTCCTTGTCCCACCCCCTCTCCCCGGATACCCCGTGTCCCGTCCTTCAATACGCCGATGATACCCTTATCCTGTGCCAAGCCTCCGTGGAAGCGGCCACTTGCCTTAAGCGTGTCCTCGACGACTTCGCTCTGGCCACAGGGCTTGCAATCAACTTCCACAAGTCTTGCTTAATCCCCATGCACACCTAGTCGACTGTCGCGGCGGATATGGCCTCCATCTTAGGATGCCCGATCTCCTCCTTCCCCCAAACCTATCTGGGTCTTCCGCTCTCGCCTACCAAACTTCCGGCTTCGGTCTTCGCACCTCTCGTGCTTTCCTTCGACCGTAGGCTCTCTGGCTGGCGCGCGCATCTTTTATCTGCTGGGGGTAGGCTTGTGTTGTGTAATGCTGTACTGAATAATCTTGCCACCTACTACATGTGCTCCTTTTTGCTACCTCGTGGGGTTATTGAGAGTATTGATAAGAGGCGCCGTGCCTTTTTTTGGACCAGGAAGGATTCTTGTTCTGGTGCTCGTTGTCTAATCGCTTGGGATAAAGTTTTGTTGTCTAAACAGGAGGGCGGCTTCGGCATCAAGGATCTCCACCGGCAGAACAGGTGTCTACTGCTAAACTTCATCCACAAACTCCACCAAACTAACCCTCTTCCCTTGAAGACCTGGTTTTTTTCCCACACAGGTGGCGACTTCGGCGACCCCTCCTCTTCTCCCTCCTTCCTTGGGAGGATCGTCGCGGAGTGTCTTCCGCTCTACCGCGCCATCACCGGGGTTGCGGTTGTGAGCGGCCGCACCACCTCCTTCTGGTTCGACAGGTGGCTTCCTGGGGAACCGCTCGCGACGCGCTTCCCCGCCCTTTTCTCCCACAGCACTCGACGCCATGCCTCCGTGGCCCTTGTGGTCTCGCAGGGGCTGAGTCTCCAGGACCGCCTCACCAGAGTGGCCGAGGCCGAGCTCCTCGACGTCCTGCGGCTCATCGACACCACCGCCCTACAGGAGGGAGAGGACCGCCGCTTCATCGACTCGCCCTCGACACTGCGTTTCTCCTCTCGTGAGGCCTACCGCGCCCTCTCGCCGGCGCGGCCCCTCGACACGTCGGCCTGCTTGACTTGGTCCCTTCGGATCCCCGCCAAAGTCAAGATTTTTGCATAACTCCTCGACATCGACCGTCTGAGCACTCGGGCGAACCTCTTCCGCAAGGGGTGCGCCCCCTCTTCCGAGTGTGCTGCTTGCGGCGCCACCGAGACCGGGCGCCACCTCTTCTTCGACTGCCCTGGAGCTGCTGAGCTCTGGGCTAGACTGGATGTCCCAATCCCTGTCTCCCGCTTCTCCGTTTGGGATCTTCCGGATCCCACGCAGTCGGGCCCCCCGTGCACGTGGCAGTTCGGACTTGCGACCATCCTTTGGTCCATTTGGAAGTCCCGGAATGACCTCGTCTTCAACGGGGTGGCGCACTCGCCCGCATCGACCCTTCAGAGAGCCTGCGACGACCTATCTCTTTGGAGATGGAGGCTCCGCCCCGCCGACCTGGAGCCGCTGGACCGGCTCCGATCCCACCTTCTTATGAGAGTTGTTACATAGAATAACGTCTTCTTTGTTTCCCTCTGTGTACATGGACTGGCTCCTTGGCCGCTTTCGAGTATGAATAACAACCGGTGGGGTTTCCCCCCCCCCCGTCCCACTACTAGAAAAACAGGCTTCGGGTGAGCCCCATAAGTCGCGAAGGTAAAGGAACCGCGACTAATGGTACCTTTAGTCGCGGTTCGGGAGGCGAACCGCGACCAAAGGCCTGGGCCCAGGGCGCTCGGTGGCCGCCGTTGCACGTGGGTAGCCGCGGTTGGCCAGCCAACCGCGACTAAAGGTGCCGAAGGCTTTAGTCGCGTGGCTCACAACCGCGCTAAAGCCGCCCCTATATATACCCACCCAGCAGCCAACACTTAGCCATTTGGTGCCATTTTCTTCACAAGCTTCACAAGTGGGTGTTAGGTTTGCTTTTGGTTCCTCTTATGCACATAAGGTGTTTGATGAAATGCCCCAAGAGCATGAAACAAACATGATATGAAGTGTTGGAGCCACACTTGAGCTTTCTCATTTATTTTTTCCTCCTCGATCGCGGTTAGCAACTTGAACCTTTGATGTGTCGTTGATAAAATGTGCATGTGTGTGTAGTTCATTGTTTAATTTATATTGTTTGTAGCTAGTTAGTTTAACAAATGCATGATGGTTAATTATATATTTTATATTATAATAATGCAGATGAATCGACAATGGATGTACGGTAACCGACTCTCCGGCGAGTTCAGTACGGGTTTGAATGATTTCCTCGTAGTGGCTAATGCGAACAAGCAGGGGGTTTTGTTATCTGTCCATGTGTTAAATGTAAGAATCAGAAGGGTTACTCTTCCTCAAGAGATGTTCAATGCACCTGCTTCGGCACGGTTTCATGCCAAGCTATAATTGTTGGACCAAGCATGGAGAAAGAGGGGTTATAATGGAAGAAGATGAAGAAGGGGATGATTTCATCGATGAAAGCTATCTTGCTCATTTCGGTGATACTTTCATGGAGGATGCGGAAGGTGAAGGGGAAGGTGAAGAAGAGGCACGTGATGATCCCGTTGATGATCTTGGTCGGACCATTGCTGATGCACGGAGACGCTGCGAAACTGAAAAGAGAGGGAGAATTTGGATCGCATGTTAGAGGATCACAGGAAGGCGTTGTACCCCGGATGCGATGATGGTCTGAAAAAGCTGGGCTGCACACTGGATTTGCTGAAATGGAAGGCACAGGCAGGTGTAGCTGACTCGGCATTTGAAGACTTGCTAAAATGTTGAAGAATATGTTTCCAAAGAATAACGAGTTGCCCGCCGTACGTACGAAGCAAAGAAGGTTGTCCGCCCTCTAGGTTTAGAGGTTCGAAGATACATGCATGCATCAACGATTGCATCCTCTACCGCGGTGAATACTAGAATTTGAATGAATGCCCGGTATGCACTGCATTGCGTTATAAGATCAGAGGCGATGACCCTGGTGACGATGTTGAGGGCCAAACCCAGGAAGAAGGTTCCCGCCAAGGTGATGTGGTATGCTCCTATAATACCACGGTTGAAACGTCTTCTGTTCAGGAACAAAGAGCATGCCAAGTTGTTGCGATGGCACAAAGAGGACCGTAAGTCGGACGGGGAGTTGAGACACCCCGCAGATGGAACGCAATGGAGAAAGATCGACAGAGAGTTCAAAGATTTTGCAGCTGACGCAAGGAACATAAGATTTGGTCTAAGTACGGATGGCATGAATCCTTTTGGCGAGCAGAGCTCCAGCCATAGCACCTGGCCCGTGACTCTATGCATCTACAACCTTCCTCCTTGGTTGTGCATGAAGCGGAAGTTCATTATGATGCCGTGCTCATCCAAGGTCCGAAGCAACCCGGCAACGACATCGATGTGTACCTAAGGCCATTAGTTGATGAGCTTTTACAGCTGTGGGGCAGACCTGGTGTCCGTGTGTGGGATGAGCACAAAGAAGAGGAATTTGACCTACGAGCGTTGCTTTTCGTAACCATCAACGATTGGCCTGCTCTTAGTAACCTTTCGGGACTGTCAAATAAGGGATACAATGCATGCACGCACTGCTTACATGAGACTCAAAGTGTACATTTGCCAAATTGTAAGAAGAACGTGTACCTTGGGCATCGTCGATTTCTTCCGAAAGGTCATAAGAAAGAAAGGCAAGCATTACAACGGCAAGGCAGCCTGCGGAACACACTGGTGCTGAGGTATTTGATATGGTCAAGGATTTGAAAGTCATCTTTGGAAAGGGTCCTGGCGGACAATCAGTTCCGAAGGGAGCTGACGGGCACGTAGCCATGTGGAAGAAGAAATCTATATTCTGGGAGCTAGAATATTGGAAAGTCCTAGAAGTCCGCTCTGCAATCGACGTGATGCACGTTACGAAGAATATTTGCGTGAACATCCTAAGCTTCTTGGGCGTGTATGGGAAGTCAAATGATACAAAGGAAGCACGGCAGGACCAGCAAAGTTTGAAAGACCCTGATGACCGGCATCCGGAACGGTTTCAAGGTCGTGCCAGCGCTCCGACCAAAGAAGAGAAGGTCATCTTTTTTGAATGCCTGAGCAGTATGAAGGTCCCGTCATTCTCGTCCAATATAAAGGGAATAATAAACATGGCGGAGAAAAAGTTCCAAAACCTGAAGTCTCACGACTGCCACGTGATTATGACACAATTGCTTCCGATTGCTTTGAGGGGGCTCCTGCCGGAAAATGTTCGAGTAGCCATTGTGAAGCTATGTGCATTCCTCAATGCAATCTCTCAGAAGGTAATCAATCCAGAAGTTCTACCACGGTTACAGAACGATGTGGTCCAATGTCTTGTCGTTTCGAGTTGGTGTTCCCGCCATCCTTCTTCAATATTATGACGCACCTCCTGGTTCACCTAGTCGATGAGATTTCCATTCTCGGTCCTGTATTTCTACACAATATGTTCCCCTTCGAGAGGTTCATGGGAGTATTAAAGAAATATGTTCGTAACCGTGCTAGGCCCACGTGGACGGGCCTTTAGTCGCGGTTCGTAAGGAACCGCGACTAAAGGGGGGACCTTTAGTCGCGAATAATAGGTCGCGGTTGCGCAACCGCGACTAATGGCAGTTGCGCACCGCGACCGAAGGCCATTTTTCCACCAGTGTCCACCTCGGAAAAAAAATATTAGTTTTCAGCGATTATTATCTGGTGATAAAATGAAAGGCATGATTTCATGTGGTTCAACGTCTGATGGATATTCACTTGACTTAGCAAACAACTAGTACTTTTTTATGGAACCTTCATGTTTATAGAGTGTTTACTATGGATTCTTTTTTCAGTTACTGGGCAGGAATGCATGAGGCTAAGGACGCCCTGACAAGATGACGAAGACTGGTGCTAAGAAGCTGATAATCAAGGCTGTGGAGTTGGCAATGTTGAATATATAAGCAAGTATCCATATGAAATAATCCGTAGAAGTAATTGATAAATCATAACTATGGAAATAACAAATAAACTAATCATGCAGACTAGTAAGATAGATGAACAGATCACATCTAAATAAGACAAACCGATCGCATCTACCACGGTAACTAGAAGAAGAAACTCTAACAGAGACTGAGAGAGAAACGACAAGATCACATACTTCGCAGCAGCGTCGTTGTCACCCATGTTGAGGTTGTCGAAGAAGTCTGAGATCCGGGAAGAAGTTGTCGGTGTGGAGGAACTCGTCGTCGGAAGACGACGTCATGTGCCGTCGCGCGCTCGCGCTCCCAAAAACCCGATTGCCCCTCACCCGTACAGGTTCACGAGAGGCAGGTTCGGAGGCCTCTGTCCCGGCAGCGGTGCACGCCGACGGACGGGATGAGGAAAACGAAGGCGGCGCAATGAACTGGAAACAGGTAGTCGCATATGTGGCACGTCCAGGCTAGGGTTCTCGTCCGCGCTTATATAGTGCGGTTCGGGAAGGTCGTGAGGCGCAGCCCACGTCCGAGTCGGCACAGCCACGATCCAGAAAATCCGGAAGGCAAAACGGCCGAGTAACGCGTACGTTAATGACTCAGAATTGATTACACAATTAATTTCCCAAACAGCAAAAAGATAAGCTCGGCGAGATTCCCGCAACCCGCGGCGCGCGTGACGTGTCGTGTCGTGACGAGGTGTGGCGAGGCGGGCGGCGGAGGAGGCGCGAGGGCTCTCTCTCTTCTCACTCACTTACTAGGACTAGAACAGCCCACCTTATATATACCACTCCAACTCTCTCCCAACTAGCAATGTGGGACTAAACTTTAGCTCCCACTAGTGCTGCCACTGATTATTGGAATGGGCCATGTGAGTTTCAGAATTTGATAATGGGCCATGGGCCAAAGGCCAAATGCCCAAAATTCCAGCAATCCCCCACAAACTCTCATTGGCACATCTCATCGATAAGTTTCGAACATTGTTTTATATACCGGTATGTCGTGGAGACTGTTAAGTTGAACTTCCACTTAAAGCTTCATATTACACTAGATTGCAACTTGGATAGTGGACTATGCCTTGAACTACAAGTTTTCTGCGCACTAGCTTCATACAAAGCCTAGACCGATACTAGGCTGCCGCGAGGCTTCCTCGCGGTTTGGAGCTTATACGTCATACTCCAGGGCCTTTCATGAGTTTACTAGAGAGCACCCAACTCTCATAGATTGCGACGTTTAACAATCGGACTCATATAGGTGTGTTCTTCAAAAGATGTTCTGCAGGACAACATCTCTGCTAAAATAAGCCACTTAGAACACATTAAGATAATTATCAACCTGCCATGCAGATTAGGAGAGTATTGCATCTTACGGAGTGGTAAAATTGCTATAGGGATATATACTCTCCTCCCAGCTGACCAACAGCTTGTCTCCCAGTTCTAATTCACGGGATCTCCGATCACATATAGTGGGTTACCACCGTGGACAGCTCATAGTGTGGGTCTCATACCCATCTCCCTCGATGCATTTTCTATCATATTTCGTGATAGTCTCTTTGTGAAGGGGTCTGCCAGGTTTCTAGACGTATGGATATAATCCAACGCTATAACTCCGGAGTTTCTCATTTTCCTGACAGTTTTCAGTCTCCTCTTCACGTGCCTTGATGACTTCATGTTATCCTTAGAACTGTTTACTTTGACGATCACAGTTTGATTATCACAATTCATAGGAATAGCGGGTATTGGTTTCTCAACCACAGGTAAGTCCATCAAGAGCTCACGAAGCCACCTCTTCAATGTGGCTGTGTCTAATGCGGTGAGTTCTGCTTCCATAGTTGACCTCGTAATGATGGTCTGCTTGCAAGACTTCCAGGAAACAGCGCCACCTCCAAGTGTAAACAAATAACCACTTGTGGCCTTAGTCTCATCAGCATCAGATATCCAATTTGCATCACTATAACCCTCAAGTACCCTTGGATACCCAGTATAGTGAATGCCATAACTCGCAGTGCCTTTCAAATAGCGCAAAACTCTCTCAAGAGCATGCCAATGAACATCTCCAGGTCTAGACACAAAACGGCTGAGTTTACTTACAGCAAAGGAGATGTCAGGCCTCGTGGCGCTGGCTAAATACATAAGCGAGCCAATGATCTACGAATATCGCAATTGATCTCTAGCAATTCTTTTATTCTTTCGAATTATCACACTAAGATCATAAGGCGTTGGAGAAGATTTGCAGTCGCTATACCCGAAGCGACTCAGGATCTTTTCCACATAGTGGGACTGAAGCAATGTAATCCCACCATCGTCATCCTTCAACAGCTTGATGTTTAAGATCACATCAGCTACTCCCAAGTCCTTCATCTCAAAACAACGAGATAGGAAATCCTTGACCTCCTTAATCACAGTAAGGCTGGTCCCAAATATCAATATGTCATCGACATAGAGACATAGAATAACTCCCTCGCCCCCACCATGGCGATAGTATACACACTTGTCAGCTTCGTTTACAACAAAGCCTTCAGCGGTTAAAGTTCTTTCAAACTTCTCATGCCACCCTTAGGCGCTTGCTTAAGCCCATACAGAGACTTCAACAACTTACACACCTTTCCTTCTTGACCATCTACTACAAATCCATCAGGCTGCTCCATATAAATTTCCTCTTCAAGCTCTCCATTTAGGAAAGCAGTCTTAACATCCATTTGATGAACAAGAAGACCATGTGAGGCAGCCAAAGAAAGTAGTACTCGAATAGTGGTCAGTCGAGCTACAGGTGAGTATGTATCAAAGAAGTCTTCGCCTTCTTTCTGAGTATAACCCTTGGCCACAAGACGTGCCTTGTACTTTTCAATAGTACCATCGGGCCTAAGCTTTTTCTTGAACACCCACTTGCATCCTACAGGTTTGCACCCATAAGGACGATCAGTAACCTCCCAAGTTCCATTAGCTAAGATGGAATCCATCTCGCTACGGACAGCTTCCTTCCAGTAGTCAGCATCTTGAGATGCATAGGCTTCTGAAATAGAAGTGGGAGTATCATCCACGAGGTACACAATGAAATCATGACCAAAAGACTTTGCAGTCCTCTGTCTCTTGCTCCTTTTGGGAGCTTCATTGTCATCCTCCACAGGATTGTCAAAGTGTTCTATAGCCATGGTAGGTTCAGGAAATAATTCCTGAGTAGATGAACTGGGCATCTCCTGAATTGATGAGCTAGACGTTTCCTTCATAGGAAAGATATCCTCAAAGAAAGTCGCGTCATTCGACTCCATAATTGTACCAACATGCATGTCGGGTACCTCAGATTTTACTATCAAAAATCTATAGCCAATACTATGAAATGCATATCCCAGAAGAACACAGTCCACGGTTTTTGGTCCAAGCTTGCGCTTCTTGGGTATTGGCACATTTACTTTCGCCATACAACCCCAAGTTCGTAGGTAAGAGAGTTTTAACCTTTTCCTTTCCCATTCCTCAAACGGGGTAGGGGTTTTGTTCTTTGTGGGGACACGGTTTAGGACATGACATGCAGTCAATATCGCCTCCCCCACCATGCCTTGGATAGACCCGATGTATCTAACATGGCGTTAACCAAATCAGTTAGAGTACGGTTCTTTCTTTCGGCCACCCCATTTGACTGAGGTGAGTAGGGAGGCGTCCTCTCATGGATAATACCATGTTCCGCACAAAAAGAATCAAACTCGTTGGAAAAATACTCTCCACCACGATCGACCTTAGCCGCTTGATCTTTCGATCAAGTTGGTTTTCTGCTTCAGCTTTAAAGATTTTGAAGTAATTAAGAGCTTCATCTTTAGATTTCAGGAGGTACACATAACAATATCGAGTAGAGTCATCAATTAAAGTCATGAAGTATCTTTTCCTCCTTTTGTCAATTCGCCATTCATTTCACAAAGATCCGAATGTATAAGCTCCAGCGGTGCCAAGTCTCTTGCCTCCGCAGTCTTGTGAGACTTACGTGATTGCTTAGCTTGCACACATACTTGGCACTTGGATTTCTTGACAATAGCAAATTTCGGAATTATATTCATATTCGCTAGCCGCGTCATGCACCCAAAGTTAATATGACAAAGTCGTGAATGCCAAATATCGGACTCACTATCATTGCAAACATGATTAATAATTTGAGTACATATGTCTGACAGAGATAAGCGGAACAAGCCTCCGCACACATAACCCTTTCCAACAAATTGTCCACACTTGGAAATTACAACTTTATTGGACTCAAAAACCAACTTAAAACCATCTCGACATAAAAGCGATCCGCTAACGAGAATCTATTAATGGAGGGAACGTGCTGCACATTCTTCACTGGATGGTCTTTCCCAAGTAAACTTCAGATCCACCGTACCAACACCACGAACAAGCACGTGAGCCGTTTCCCATCAGCACGGAGGAAGTCCTTGCAACCTGATAAGAAGAAAACATAGACATATCAGAACATACATGTGTATTGGCTCCGGTGTCTATCCACCAATCAGGAGAATTACATACTGAAAGGACAGTAGGAGAAATACCATACCCAACGTCCTTCATCTCAGTATCAACGCCAATAACAACATTTGCGGACTTGCCGCTGTTCCCACGCCGATCATGGCGTTCTGGGCAATCAGGAGCCCAATGTCCAGGAGCGCCACAAACATGGCAGTTCCCTTTCTTCTTATAAGGAGTCTTCCTCTTGAAGTTGGTTGAGTTTGAGGCTTTGTTCTTCTCGTCAAACTTGCCTTTTCCATTGTTCTTATTCTTAGACTTGTGGGATTGGAAGTTTTTCTTCTGTACCACATTGGCACTAGAACCTCCCTCAAAACTACGAGCGCGTGTGTCCTTTGCTCTCGCCTTCTCTTCCACATGAAGCGAGCCAATGAGATCCGAAACGGAAAACTCTTGTCTCTTATGTTTCAGAGAAGTAGCAAAGTTCCTCCATGAAGGAGGAAGCTTGGCAATAATGCCACCGGCCACAAATTTGTCCGGTAAGGTACACTTAAACTGCTCAAGTTCTTTGGCAAGGGACTGAATCTCATGAGCCTGCTCAACCACGGAGCGCTCATCAGTCATCCTGTAGTCATAGTATTGCTCCATGACATACAATTCAGTGCCAGCGTCCGAGACCCCAAATTTGGCCTCGAGCGCATCCCACGCATCTTTACCATGGTCGAAAGCCATGTACGGGTCAACAATGTTGTCCCCAAGAATGCTGAACAAGGCCGCCTTAAACATGGCGTCGACCTTCTCAAACTTTCCCTGCTCCTCTGCAGAGAGAGGCCCCTCAGGTCTAGCATCTGTGGCGCTAAAACAGCCTAGGTTTGTAAACCATAGGACTGCCTTTGTGCGCCACCTCTTGTAATGCATACCATCAAAGGAGGGAGGTCGAGTAGCGGCAGCAATGCTGCTTGAATTGATTTGCCTATAATCAGGTTTTTGGATTGTTGAATATATAAGCAAATATCCATATGAAATAATCCGTAGAAGTAATTGATAAATCATAACTATGGAAATAACAAATAAACTAATCATGCAGACTAGTAAGATAGATGAACAGATCACATCTAAATAAGACAAACCGATCGCATCTACCACAGTAACTAGAAGAAGAAACTCTAACAGAGACTGAGAGAGAAACGACAAGATCACATACTTCGCAGCAGCGTCGTTGTCGCCCATGTTGAGGTTGTCGAAGAAGTCGCTGAGATCCGGGAAGAAGTTGTCGGTGTGGAGGAACTCGTCGTCCGAAGACGACGTCGTGCTGCAGTAGTCGCGCCGAGCGCTCCCCAAAAACCTGATTGCCCCTCACCCGTACAGGTTCACGAGAGGCAGGGTTCCGGAGGCCTACTGTCCCGGCAGTCGGTGCACGCCGACGGACGGGATGAGGAAGACGAAGGCGGCGGCGCAATGAATTGGACATACAGGCTAGGGTTCTCGTCCGTGCTTATATAGTGCGGTTCGGGAAGGTCGTGAGGCGCAGCCCACGTCCGAGTCGGCACAGCCACGATCCAGAAAATCCAGAAGGCAAAACGGCTGAGTAACGCGTCCGTTAATGACTCAGAATTGATTACACAATTAATTTCCCAAACAGCAAAAAGATAAGCTCGGCTCGGCGAGATTCCCGCAACCCGCGGCGCGGCGCGGCGCGTCTCGTCGGGACGTGTCGTGACGAGGCGAGGCGTGGCGAGGCGGGCGGCGGAGGAGGAGGAGCGCGAGGGCTCTCTCTCTTCTCACTCACTTACTAGGACTAGAACAGCCCACCTTATATACCACTCCAACTCTCCCCAACTAGCAATGTGGGACTAAACTTTAGCTCCCACTAGTGCTGCCACTGATTATTGGAATGGGCCATGTAAGTTTCAGAATTTGATAATGGGCCATGGGCCAAAGGCCAAATGCCCAAAATTCCAGCAGGCAAAGGCAGAATCAAGAGGGGAGTCCCAAGTGCTGGGATTCCGATGATTGAAGGACCTTAGGATCCTATGTGTGCTGATGCAGTTTCATGTCAGTTGGTTGTTTCGGTTGTTTTGGTCTGATGAGTTTATGAGCTTGTAGTTTTTGTCTTAGTGCAATATATAGGTTTTTGTCCGGTGGTTGATGTTTTGCTGCTGAGCATCTGTCAGCGGATTTCCTATTGGTGCGAGGGCACTTCCCTTTCCCGTTTCCTGTTTATCCTCTTTTAGTTTACTGTTGAGCAGTGCATTTCCTTTATAAAAGTATTGGAAACTCCAAATGATCCGTACTTTGCGACAAATAAAAAGTCGTGTGCGCCTATTGACGCAGAGGTTCGAGCTTTGCTCCCATGAAAGTATTGAAAAAGAGAGTAGCCTGGTACAAAAAAATGTTTCTGGCGTGTTTTGTGCTAGAGCTGATATGGTTAACGAAAATATCATCTTCTCGAGAAATTTCATCTAGAAGCCTGACATTCCAAAGAAAATCAAAACAGTTGGTTTCTTAGCACAGAAGTAATCCTATCTAAGAAAAAACATTCAATTGGAACAACGGTAAGAAGTGTTATTTTTGTGAGCTGATATTTAGATATAGTTGTGATTAACTTTTTTTGCCGCCGAAATGTGCACGAAACACAACAATAATATTGTGTCGCATCTTACCTGTACTCCTCACTTAATTTTGTGACATCTATTAATGTACCGAGACGTTTTAATCTTGGTGCCACGTAGAAGAACGAGCAGCAGATGGGTATGCGTCCGCGAGAATAATCACCGTGTCTGCAGTTTCTCTGACGGAGTTATCTAAATTGGCTTTTATTTGTTGGGTCAGCGCGTGCCTCGGCGTTTGAATCTGCCATGGCCCGCTTACTCTGTTGTAGTGATGGTGATCTCTACAATAAAAACGTAATTTCATTTATGGTTGTGAAACAAAGATAAATGTTTTGGATAAATTGTTTGTATGACAAAGTGTTTTTCCTCGCAATGCTTGAGGATGAAGTTCACCGAAATCTTAGACATGTGAAAGTTTGCAAGGTTCGTAAAAGATCTAAGCTACCGTTATGAAGTCTATACCACGAGTGGGGGGGGGGGGGGAATTACAGGGTACCCCGATAAGCGTGTAGCCTACGAAGGAGACAAAGGATTTGCGACCATCGCCGACTTCTTAGAAGATGGTACGAGGAGGACCGGCATCTTCTCTTTATCCTGCCAAGAAGCATGTAGGAGGATAGAAAGGAGAGGAGGGTGACTAAGTATTAGACGAGTCATTATCAGCCTCATCGATCACATCCCCTACAATCAGGTACAGGGAAGGACTCCCCATACCAGAAACGACACCATTACAATAGCATGACCCAACAATGACGACAGAAGCGCAACCACTCTGCCCGGACATGGGTTGTGTTACCTAGACCCGTGGGTCTCAGTACGGCGGGGACGTGGCCTCCTCTCGTTCACGAGCAAGGCTAGCCCCTCGTAGTATATACAAATCGGTCCCTCTACCACATGGGGAAGGACCAAGCCAAATCAACCAACCCGAAACAACCCAGGCGGTCACACATTGCAAACCCCTGGGAGCCGAATCTGCCCAAGCTTGAGCTCCTTCATCTCTCGCACTCGGAGATAACAAGGCCAATAGATCTTTTCCTTATCCACCTTTCATATCCTTATTATTAACCATAAGGGAATGACATGTAGGGATTTGTAGCACGGCTCCTCCTTGTTCTAGCGAGTTCAAGTCGAAGTAGAGAGATCGGTTCGTCAGCACGACGGCGTGGTGACGATCTTGGCGTAAAACCGGCAGGGCTCCGCCCGGGCGGTCTTGATGGAGATCGCCAGAAACCCTAGGGTTCTGATGGGGATCACCGGCGGTGGGACACGACGGTGGCGGTGGTTGAGGCCAACGGCAAGGTGGCACGGCAGCGGCGGCGACCGGCAGCGGCGCGACGGGGCGACGGCAGTGCGGTGGCGGCAGTGCCGCGCGTGGTGCAGGCGGTGGGGAGATCCGGGCTGCGTGGACTTCTCTGTCTTGGCTGCCCCAGGGCTCCGGTATATTAAGGCTTGTGATCCGTGAGGCCGTAGGATCTCCGAATCCTAATTGGTCTCATAGTCAAACCTTTCCAAACTCAAATTGGACCCAATATGAAGTCCCCAACGGAATTGGAAAGGGAAAATGAGAGGGATCTCCTCCCTCCCGCCCACTCGGTCAGCCGCCCGGTCGGCCCATGGGGCACAGGGCCCACCCGGCCCTAGGGCGGTGGGTTCCCAGCTTCAGAAGTTTCCGGTACATCTGAAATTTCTGGAACTTTCCGGAACCATTCCGACACTTTCCATATATGTTCCTATAGGTTTTCCGCCATTCCGGAACCATCCATGATATTCCCGAAACCATTTGGAACTTCGAAAATATTGCACTAAATATCTCTCTTACCCAAGCAACAATGTACCTTAAGTGTGTGACCCTACAGGTTCGCGAATATGTGGACATGACTATATTCATAGTCGTTGGTTAATAGAGGGATCTAGAGATCCATAATAACCCTCGTATATTCAACAATGATCTCATCGAGTGAACCAATTATGTCATACATATATAATTGTCATGTCCTGCGATATCTTAGTTCCCCGAGATTTGATCGTCGGTATGTCCATACCGGTAAGTACTCTTTTCTGTTTGTAATACCACACCCTCTTGTGACCTTGTCACGTGTACGCAAATGGTAGAGTGCGTATTACCTACAGGACCTAGAGAATATCTTTCCGTTACTTGGATGGACAGGTCCCACTCTTGATAACATACAATCCAATAAGTATCATATGTAACACATGTGTGATAGCTTTATAATCACCCAATTACAAAGTGACGCTTGCAAAAAGCTATGCATTCTTCCAATACCCGGGAGTTGTATAATCTCATGGTCAAAGGAATAGTATATATGACAATGGAATAGCTTCACTAACAGAACTCTGTAACACGATCAATTGCTACGCTTTGGTTAGGTCAAGTCCATCATATTATTATCCTTGATAATATGACCTCGTTAATAAGTGACACCATGTCCATGGTTAAGTAAATCAATAACCAACACTTACTTTACGAACTAGTATAGAGGCATACTAGGGACATTTCATTTGTTTCTCCACACAAGTATTACGTTTCCGAATAATAGAAACAAGCATGGTGAACAAATAATATCATGAACATGAATTGATGATAATAAATATCCTTTATTATTGCCTCTTAGGCACCAATTCCGAGAGTCTCCCACTTTCTTTAGATTCAATAATTCTGCTTTGCATTTGGTAAGAATCTAACACCCATGGCTTGTATGTGTTGATCATGTTTTGCTCGTCGAAGAGGTTTAGTCAACGGATCCGCTATGTTTTGATCTGTGTGTACTTTACAAATCATTATGTCTCCTTCCTTGATATATACACGTAAAATGTGAATGTGTCTCTTGATATGCTTGGAGTTCTTGTGAGACCGTGGTTCCCACGAGTTCGCTATTGCGGCAGTGTTGTCGGAATAGATCACCATGGGATCCAACGCGCTTGGAATCACTTATTGTGCTGATTCAAACGCAGCTACATACTCCGCTTCAGTGTTAGATGCCGCAATACCGCTCTACTTGGAGCTTCTCCATCTTACGGTTTCCCTGTTCAAAATATACAAGTACCTAGTTTGAGATTTTGAATCATCTGGGTCGGTGTTGAAGCTTGCATCGACGTAATCCTTTACGACCAACTCTTCATCACCACCATAGACGAATAACGTATCTTTATCCCTCTTCAGGTACTTAAGAATATTCTTAACTGTTATCCAATATTCCATACTAGGATTGCTTTCGTATCTGCTCATCAGACTTAGAGCACTAGACACATCTGGTCGAGTACATGACCTGGCATACATGATAGAGCCTATGGTTGAAGCATAGGGGATGTTCAACATCTTTTCTCTATCCTCTACCGTTACAGGACATTGAGATGCACTCAGTGTATTATTATATAACATCGGTAAGAATCGTCTTGAACTTTCTTCGAGATCTTATCAATGTATGTACTCTGGCTAAGTGCCATTGTGCGTCTAGATCTATCTCTTATGATCTTGATGCCCAATATGTAAGACGCTTCGCCTAAATCCTTTATAGAGAATCTTGTATTCAAATATTGTAAGGGTATATTGCCCCTATGTGTGGTTTTGGTAATTAATAACAACCCCTATGGACTAATGTTTTCATTGAGTTTATATGAAGGAATATTCCATAGGTACTACTTGTAGTCCATGTGTTGGATTCAAGTATGGATGCCATGAAGATAAATATATACCTTGAGTATTGGCATCAAGATCATCGATTTGAAGACATATATGTGATATGATCAAGAAGAAGAAATGAAGATGGAGTTCTTATGTCGAACTCAATATTAGCCATGCTCTAGCTTATGTGATAAGCAATGAATGATCAAGATCTTGAGTGCTTGATTCCAAGTGAAGAATTCAAGCTATGGCTCTAAGTCGGTGTCATGATAGTCTAATAAGTTGAGATATGGTTGACTAAGATTTAGAGCATGCAAGCAAATGAAGAATTCTTTATCCACCTCAAGATAGTATGATAGAGCATGAGAAGATACAAGGTTGACCAATACAAAGAGTGAAGAATAGATTCAAGTTTGGTCAACACATGAAGCATGAAGAATGTGCCACGTGAAGTCATTTGGTATGGTAAGCCTTGTCAATTATGCTTTATGAACTAACACATCATATATGTGCCCTTGTGTTGTGTATGTGGGTTAGGTATCTTTCCATCGGCATGCATCAAAAAGGAGATCTCATATAGCCCATGAGAGGATGACATCAAGTGGTGATCGTCATCAAGGTTGAGTTGGGCAAGTTCAAGTTGAGCATCTCAAGAGGATTATATGCTTGAAGCTTGCCGTCCATTTGGTGATAATGGACACGTGAAGATGTGTATTGATGCGCGTAGATGTACACGTCCGTTGGGAACCCCAAGAGGAAGATGTGATGCGCACAGCAGCAAGTTTTCCCACAGAAAGAAACCAAGGTTATCGAACCAGTAGGAGCCAAGAAGCACGTGAAGGTTGTTGGTGGAGGAATGTAGTGCGGCGCAACACCAGTGAAACCGGCGCCAACGTGGAACCTGCACAACACAATCAAAGTACTTTGCCCCAACGTAACGTGAGGTTGTCAATCTCACCGGCTTGCTGAAAACAAAGGATTAAGCGTATCGAGTGGAAGATGGTGTTTGTTTGCAAAGAACAAAAAAACAGTAGAATGTATTCAGATGTAAAAGAATGGACCGGGGTCCACAGTTCACTAGAGGTGTCTCTCCAATAAGATAACTAGCATGCTGGATGAACAAATTACAGCGAGCAATTGACAAATAAAGATTCAATACATATCAACGATGATTACTATGTGATTTAATCAGGGCATTACGACAAAGTACATGGACCGCTATCCAGCATGCATCTATGCCTAAATAATCCACCTTCAGGTTATCATCCGAACCCCTTCCGTATTAAGTTGTAAACAACAGATAATTGCATTAAGTATGGCGCGTAATGTAATCAACACAAATATCCTTAGACAAAGCATCAATGTTTTATCCCTAGTAGCAACAACACATCCACAACCTTAGAACTTTCTGTCACTGTCCCAGATTAAATGGAGGCATGAACCCACTATCGAGCATAATTACTCCCTCTTGGAGTTACAAGTATCAACTTGGCCAGAGCCTCTACTAGCAACGGAGAGCATGCAAGAACATAAACAACACATATATGATAGATTGATAATCAACTTAACATAGTATTCTATATTCATCGGATCTCGCCAAACACAACATGTAGCATTACAAATAGATGATCTTGATCATGTTAGGCAGCTCACAAGATCTATAACAATGAAAGCACAAGCGGAGAAGACAGCCATCTAGCTACTGCTATGGACCCATAGTCCAAGGATGAACTACTCACGCATCAATCCGGAGGCGGGCATGATGATGTAGAGCCCCTCCGGTGATGATTCCCCTCTGGCAGGTGCCGGAGGCGATCTCCTGAATCCCCGAGATGGGATTCGCGACGGCGGCGTCTCTGGAAGGTTTTCCGTATCGTGGCTCTCGGCACGGGGTTTCGCGACGGAGGCTTTAAGTAGGCGAAGGGTAGGTCAGGGGCGTCACGAGGGCCCACACACCAGGGCCGCGCGCCAGTGCCAGGCCGCGCCGCCCTGGTGTGTCGCCACCTCGTGGCCCCACTCGTCTCCCTTCGGTCTTGGAAGCTTTGTGTAAAAATAGGCCCTGGGCGTTGATTTCGTCCAATTCCGAGAATATTTCCTTACTAGGATTTCTGAAACAAAAACAGCAGAAAACAACAACTGGCACTTCGGCATCTTGTTAATAGGTTAGTGGAAAATGTATAATAATGCTGTAAAGTATGCATAAAACATTCAAGTATTGTAATAAAAGTAGCATGGAACATAAGAAATTATAGATACGTTTGCGACGTATCAAGCATCCCCAAGCTTAGTTCCTACTCGTCCTCGAGTAGGTAAACGATTACACAAATAATTTCTGAAGTGACATGCTACCAACATAATCTTGATCAACATTATTGTAAAGCATATGAGATGAATGGAGTGATCTAAACAAAAGATTGCTAACAAAGATAATGACTAAACAAATGAATCATATAGCAAAACTTTTCATGAATAGTACTTTCAAGACAAGTATCAACAAGACTTGCATAAGAGCTAACTCATAAGCAATAAATTCAAAGTAGAATGCATTGAAGCAACACAAAGGATGATTAAGTTTCAGCAATTGCTTTCAACTTGTAACATGTATATCTCATGGATATTTGTCAACATAGAGTAATATAACAGGTGCAATAAGTAAACATGTAAGAATCAATGCACACAGTTAACACAAGTGTTTGCTTCTAAGATAGAAAGAAGTGGGTAAACTGACTCAACAATAAAGTAAAAGAATGGCCCTTCGCAGAGGGAAGCATGGATTACTATTTTTGTGCTAGAGCTTTTATTTTGAAAACATAGAAACAATTTTGTCAACGGTAGTAATAATTCATATGTGCTATGCATAATACTTCCTACAAGTTGCATGTCTCATGCATAGAGTACTAATAGTGCTCGCACCTTGTCCTACTTAGCTCGGAAACACGGATTCTCATCACATAACATATGTTTCAACCAAGTGTCACAAAGGGGTACCTCTATGCCGCCTGTACAAGTGTCTAAGGAGAAAGCACGCATTGGATTTCTCGGTTTTGATTATTCTCAACTTAGACATCCATACCGGGACAACACAGATAATGGACTCCTCTTTTAATGCTTAAGCATTCAACAGTTAATATTCTCATAAGAGATTGAGGTTGTATGTCCAAACTGAAACTTCCACCATGATACATGGCTTTAGTTAGCGGCCCAATGTTCTTCTCTAACATATGCATACTCAAACCATTTGATCGTGAAGTCCACTTACTTCAGACAAGACGAACATGCATAGCATCTCACATGATATCCAACAAAGGTAAAGTTGATGGCGTCCCCAGAAAACATGGTTACCGCTCAACAAGCAACTTATAAGAATTAAGACACATAACTACATATTCATCACCACAATAGTTTTTAAGCTATTTGTCCCATGAGCTATATATTGCAAAGATAAAGGAATGAAATTTTAAAGGTAGCACTCAAGTAATTTACTTTGGAATGGCAGAAAAATACCACATAGTAGGTAGATATGGTGGACACAAATTGCATGGAGTTTGGCTCAAGGTGTTTGGATGCACGAGAAGCATTTCCTCTCAGTACAAGGTTTGGGCTAGCAAGGTTGTTTGAAGCAAACACAAGTATGAACAGGTACAGCAAAACTCACACAAGAACATATTGCAAGCATTATAAGGCTCTACACTGTCTTCCTTGTTGTTCAAACACTTTACCCGAAAATATCTAGACTTAGAGAGAACAATCATGCAAACCAAATTAAATAAGCTCTACGGTAGTTCTTCATTAATAGATTAAACTACATGATGCAAGAGCTTAAACATGATCTATGAGAGCTCAAACAATTGCCAAGTTACCAAACCATATGCAGCATTTTCCAATTCTAACCAAATAGCAATTTAACGAAGCAATAAGCTTTCGCCATGAACATTAAAGCACAACTAAGAACACAAGTGTTCCATATGAAAAAGCGGAGCGTAATATCTCCAATATAAGAATGGCGGGATCCAACATTATTCAAAACAAAACAAAAATAAAAACAAACCGACGCTCCAAGTAAAGAACATAAGAATGTGATGGAATAAAAATATAGTTTCACTAGAAGTGACCTGATAATGTTGTCGATGAAGAAGGGGATGTCTTGGGCATCACCAAGCTTAGATGCTTGAGTCTTCTTAAAATATGCAGGGATGAACCACCGGGCATCCCCAAGCTTAGACCTTTCACTCTTCTTGATCATAGTATATCATCCTCTTCTCTTGACCCTTGAAAACTTCCTTCACACAAACTTCAAGCAAACTCATTAGAGGGTTAGTGCATAACCAAAAATTCACATATTCAGAGGTGACACAATCATTATTAACACTTCTGGACATTGCACAAAGCTTCTGAAAGTTAATGGAACAAAAAACTCATTCAACATAGCAAAAGCGGCAATGCGAAATAAAAGACAGAATCTGTGAAAAACAGAACAGTCCGTAAAGATGCATCTGGCAGGGGCACTTAACTTGCTCAAATGGAAAAACTCAAAAGTAATGAAAGTTGCGTACATATCTGAGGATCATGCTCGTAAATTTGCAGATTTTTTCGATTTTTTACAGAGACTTCTGCGAGAATTCGTGACAGACAGCAATGCTGTTTCTGCGCAGCGATCCCAAATATAGCATCAACTTTAGCATAAAAACTTTACTTGGCACAAAAACATGATAAGGAGAGGTTGCTACAGTAGTAAACAACTTCCAAGACTCAACAATACAGTAAATAAAATAAAACTTGGGTTATCTCCCAAGAAGTGCTTTTCTTTAACGCGCAGAAAGTGCAAATCAAGTAACATCAAGAGAAGAAGCATCAACATCATAGCTTGTTCTAATAATAGAATCAAAAGGCACCTTCATTCTCTTTCTAGGGAAGTGTTCCATACCTTTCTTGAGAGGGAATTGATATTTAATATTACCTTCTCTCATATCAATAACAACACCAACGGCTCGAAGAAAAGGTCTTCCCAACACAATAGGACAAGATGCATTGCATTCAATATCCAAGACAATAAAATCAACGGGGACAAGGTTATTGTTAAACGTAATATGCACATTATCAATCCTCCCCAAAGGTTTCTTTTTAACATTATCGGCAAGATTAACATCCAAATAACAATTCTTCAATGGTGGCAAGTCAAGCATATCATAAATCTTTTTAGGCATAACAGAAATACTTGCACCAAGATCACATAAAGCATTACATTCAAAGTCATTGAATTTCATTTTAATGATGGGCTCCCAACCATCTTCCAACTTCCTAGGAATAGAAGCTTCAAGTTTTAATTTCTCTTCCCTAGCTTTAATGAGAGCATTTGTAATATGTTTTGTAAAGGCTAAATTTATAGCACTAGCGTTGGGACTTCTAGCAAGTTTTTGTAAGAACTTTATAACTTCAGTAATATGACAATCATCAAAATCTAAACCATTATGTTCTACAGCAATGGAATCATTGTCACCAATATTTTGAAAAATTTCAGCAGTTTTATCAGAAACAGCAGTTTCAGCAGTTTCAGACAATTTTGCGCGCTTCATACTAGGAGTAGAAACATTGCCAACACCAATTATTTGACCATTGATAGTAGGAGGTGCAGCAACATGTGAAGAATCAACATTACTAGTAGTGGTAATAGTCCATACTTTAGCTACATTATTTTCTTTAGCAAGTTTTTCTTTTTCTTCTCTATCCCACCTAGCATGCAATTTAGCCAACAATCTAATATTATCATTAATTCTAACTTGGATGGCATTTGTTTTAGCAAACCTAGCATCTTCAACTTTCTCAGGCATAACTTTCAATTTTAAAAGATCAACATCAAGAGCAAGACTATCAACCTTAGAAGCAAGAATATCAATTTTACTAAGCTTTTCTTCAACAGTTTTATTGAAAGCAGTTTGTGTACTAATAAATTCTTTAAGCATGAATTCAAGACCAGAGGGTACACTCTTATTATTATTGTAAGAATTACCATAAGAATTACCATAACCATTACCGTTATTAGAAGGATATGGCCTATAGTTGTTGTTACCATAATTATTCCTATAAGCATTGTTGTTGAAATTATTATTCTTAATGAAATTCACATCAACATTTTCTTCTTGAGCAACAAATGAAGCTAAAGGAACATTATTAGGATCAATATGAGATCTACCATTTGCAAGCATAGACATAATAGCATCAATCTTATCACCCAAAGAAGAGGTTTCTTCAACAGAATTTACCTTCTTACCTTGAGGAGTTCTTTCAGTGTGCCATTCAGAGTAATTGATCATCATATCATCAAGTAATTTAGTTGCGGCGCCCAGAGTGATGGACATAAAAGTACCTCCAGCAGCTGAATCCAATAGGTTCCTCGAGGAAAAATTCAATCCTGCATAAAAGGTTTGGATGATCATCCAAGTAGTCAGTCCATGGGTTGGGCAATTCTTTACCAAAGATTTCATTCTCTCCCATGCTTGAGCAACATGTTCATTATCAAATTGTTTAAAGTTCATAATTCTACTTCTCAAAGATATAATCTTAGCAGGAGGATAATATTTACTAATAAAATCATCTTTACATTTAGTCCATGAATCAATACTATTCTTAGGCAAAGAAAGCAACCAATCTTTAGCTCTTCCTCTTAATGAGAAATGAAACAATTTTAGTTTTATAATATCACCATGTATATCCTTATACTTTTGCATTTCACAAAGTTCAACAAAATTATTAAGATGGGCAGCAGCATCATCAGTACTAACACCAGAAAATTGCTCTCTCATAACAAGATTCAGTAAAGCATGTTTAATTTCATAGAATTCTGCTGTAGTAGCAGGTGGAGCAATAGGAGTACATATAAAATCATTATTATTTGTGCTAGTGAAATCACACAACTTAGTATTTTCAGGAGTACCCATTATAGCAGTAGTAAAATAAACTAAACAAATAAAGTAAAGACAAGTAACTAATTTTTTGTGTTTTTGATATAGAGAACAAGACAAGAATAAAGTAAAGCTAGCAACTATTTTTTTATGTTTTGTTTAAGTGCAGCAAACAAAGTAGTAAATAAAATAAAGCAAGACAAAAACAAAGTAAAGAGATTGGAAGTGGAGACCCCTTGCAGCGTGTCTTGATCTCCCCGGCAACGGCGCCAGAAAAAATAACTTGATGCGCGTAGATGTACACGTCCGTTGGGAACCCCAAGGGGAAGGTGTGATGCGCACAACATCAAGTTTTCCCTCAGAAAGAAACCAAGTTTATCGAACCAGTAGGAGCCAAGAAGCACGTGAAGGTTGTTGGTGGAGGAATGTAGTGTGGCGCAACACCGAAACCGGCGCCAACGTGGAACCTGCACAACACAATCAAAGTACTTTGCCCCAACGCGTGAGGTTGTCAATCTCACCGGCTTGCTGAAAACAAAGGATTAAGCGTATCGAGTGGAAGATGGTGTTTGTTTGCAAAGAACAGTAAAAATAGAATGTATTCAGATGTAAAAGAATGGATCGGGTCCACTCACTAGAGGTGTCTCTCCAATAAGATAACTAGCATGTTGGGTGAACAAATTACAGGTGAGCAATTGACAAATAAAGATTCAATACATATCAACGATGATTACTATGTGATTTAATCAGGGCATTACGACAAAGTACATAGACCGCTATCCAAGATGCATCTATGCCTAAATAATCCACCTTCGGTTATCATCCGAACTCCTTCCGGTATTAAGTTGTAAACAAGATAATTGCATTAAGTATGGCGCGCAACGTAATCAACACAAATATCCTTAGACAAAGCATCAATGTTTTATCCCTAGTAGCAACAAGACATCCACAACCTTAGAACTTTCTGTCACTGTCCCAGATTAAATGGAGGCATGAACCCACTATCGAGCATAATTACTCCCTCTTGGAGTTACAAGTATCAACTTGGCCAGAGCCTCTACTAGCAACGGAGAGCATGCAAGAACATAAACAACACATATATGATAGATTGATAATCAACTTAACATAGTATTCTATATTCATCGGATCTCGCCAAACACAACATGTAGCATTACAAATAGATGATCTTGATCATGTTAGGCAGCTCACAATATCTATAACAATGAAAGCACAAGCGGAGAAGACATCCATCTAGCTACTGCTATGGACCCATAGTCCAAGGATGAACTACTCACGCATCAATCCGGAGGCGGGCATGATGATGTAGAGCCCTCCGGTGATGATTCCCCTCTCAGGTGCCGGAGGCGATCTCCGAATCCCCGAGATGGGATTCGCGCGCGGCGTCTCAGTTTTCCGTATCGTGGCTCCTACATGGGGGTTTCGCGACGGAGGCTTTAGGCGGAAGGGTAGGTCAGCGGGCCACGAGGGGCCCACACACTAGGGCCGCGCGCCAAGGGCCAGGCCGCGCCGCCCGGTGTGTCGCCACCTCGTGGCCCACTCGTCTCCCTTTCGGTCTTCTGGAAGCTTCATGTAAAAATAGGCCCCGGGCGTTGATTTCGTCCAATTCCGAGAATATTTCCTTACTAGGATTTCTGAAACCAAAAACAGCAGAAAACAACAACTGCACTTCGGCATCTTGTTAATAGGTTAGTGCCGGAAAATGTATAATAATGTTGTAAAGTATGCATAAAACATTCAAGTATTGTAATAAAAGTAGCATGGAACATAAGAAATTATAGATACGTTTGCGACGTATCATGCATCAATGGAGATTTTCCCATCATGGTGTATGGGGGAGCATTTGTGAGTCTTCACGAAGTAACGATGATCAAGTGAGGCATTCCGGCTTGAGCGGAGCTTTAAGAGTTATCATCAAGATCAAGCGGGATGCGCAAGGCAAAGGTATGACCTTGATAGGTTTTCCTTTTACCGATCTCAACGTGGTTGATGGGAGACCGGATTATAGGATAGATAGCCGCACTATCAAGAGGGGCTTTCGGTTGGGTAACTTGATCACATCGTCTTAGGGAGCTCAATCATTTGCATACTTTGCATATCCCTATTGCTTCTTAGTGTTTCTCTGTGAGAGGTTCTTGAGCTTGTTGCTAGCTTTACAACAAGCCCAAGTTCATCGAAAATGGAATCCGCATGCATCTTCTATATTGCGTTTTCGAGTTTGGACGTCTTCACCGTTTCTTGACGGTGGGATACTCCCTCTCTAAAAACATCTAAAAATATCCTGTGAGGAGTTTTTGTTGGGGTTCTATTCGTCGTTATCTTTCCAACAAAATTGATTTCATATCAATCGGGGTCGGGACACAAAAGTTATCACAGTTTCTGTATAACATGTTTTCCTCTCTCGCCCGGTTTCTGCCCGCGTGACCGGCCGTCCCACCGGATGGCCCGGCTCAAACGGCCCCCGGGCTGGTGCCAACCGGGCACTATCCAGTAAGGTTTCCAGCTTCGCCCGGTGCTGGTCCGGCCTGAGGTCCGGTTTGGACCGGCAGGGTCTGGCCCCTCGTCCGGTCTGACCGGGCGGTGGACCGGTCTTCCCGGCACAGGTTCTGCGCGACAAAGACCCGCCCGGGTCACGACCCGGCGCCAGGTCCGGTTTGGACCAGCTGGTCCGGTCTGTGGCCCGGTCTAACCGGGTCCTGCACCGGACGGCCCGGCCCCAGGCCCGGTTGACCGGGCTCCTTGAAGTTTTGCTGAGCTGGACATTTTCCCAACGGTTATTTTTCGGCTTGGTCTATAAATAGCTCTTCTTCCACCTTGGGCTAAAAAAAGTTCTTCCACTCTCTCACCTCCATTGTTGAGTTTGAAGAACTTGCCCTATCTCTTGATTTCCCCCATGATTCTTGCTCATTCTTGAGGGATCTAAGAGAGGAGATCTAGATCTACAATCCCCACCAATCCATTTCTCCTCTAAGTGAGGGGAACCCCTTGGATCTAGATCTTGGAGTCATTTGTTGATTTCCTCTTTGTATTTCCTCTCTAATCTCATCCTAGCATTTGTTGCTTTGGTGGGATTTGAGTGTGAAGGATTTGAACACCTCTAGTGTTCTTGCTTTGCATCATTGCATAGTGTTGAGCTCTCCACCATGATTAGTTCGAGTGAGAGACCGTGAGCTTTTTACTCTTGGAGGGAGACCTCCTAGTTGGCTTGACGGTTGGTGTTCCGGTGATCTCTTCAAGGAAGATTGTGAAGAGGTTCGGGCTTCTCCTTCGTGGAGCGTGTGAAGTGGTTTTGGAGCTTGCCATCTCCGGAGTGGAGTAAAAGCTAACCATAAGGAAATGGCCATTATCCTTCGTGGGTTTGGCTCGGAGAATAGGGTGAGCCTTCGTGGCGTTGGGGAATCCTTCGTGGGACCTCCACTCCTCCAAACGTGACGTACCTTCTTGCAAAGGAAGGGAACACGGGAATACATCCTCGTCTCCGCTTGCCTCGGTTATTTCTATACCCGAGCTTACTTTCCTTGTGATAGCCATCGTGCCTGAAGTATATATATTTTGCTATCACTTGTGCTACATATATCTTGCGCCTATCTTGCTTAGCTCTAGTTGTTGTTGTTGCACTTAGGTGAGCCTAGCATATTTAGGGTTTGTGCTTGTAGAATAAACATACTTTAATTCCGCATTCTTACAAGCCAAATCCGTAAGAGTTTTTAAACTCCTATTCACCCCCCCCTCTAGGCGACATCTCGTCCTTTCAAATATGACTTCACATCACTTAGTAAGTTCACATCATTTCTCACTATTAATATGTCGTCGACATATAATACTAGGAACACAACAGAATTCCACTCACTTTCTTGTAAATGCAGGCTTCTCTGTAAGTTTGGAAAAATCGAAATTCTTTGATCACTTAATCAAAACAGATATTCTAGCTCTGAGATGCTTGCTTAAATCCACAAATGGATCTTTAAAGTCAGCATACTTTATTAGCATCGTTTGGATCTTCAAAACATTTGGGTTGTGCCATGTATAACTCTTCCTCAACAAAATCGGGCACTAGAGCCCTCTCGGGCTTTCTCCACTCACTCAACATATCTCCGATTGTCGCAAGGGACGTCAGTTACGTAGTTCAAGGAAGTTTGGCGAACGAGGGTGTCGCCCAAGATCCGAGTTTTCTTGTGGCAATTGATCAGGGGAAGCTACCGTTGGCGCCGGAACATGTGGCTAAGAGGCGTGGGCCATCTGACGTGAGTTCCACTTTATGTGGCATGCTGGAGGATTGCGACCATATCTTCATGCCACCTGGCCAAGTTCATGTGGGTAGGGGTGCGGAACTTCTCCCATGTAGCTGGAATCCGACAGGGGTCGGTGAGTTCATTGCGATAGTCCAAGGTCTCTCCGAACCTTTACGTAGGCTAGCTTGGTTGGCCTTCGCAGGTCTAGGCTGGACGCTTTGGAACACACGCAACAAGCTAGCTCTCGAAGGGAAGGTGACCAGACATCCAGCTGGCGTTCTCTTCACCATGTCTATTCACATGCAAAGCTGGAGGGTTCTGATCAGACATCGGGACAAGGACCTCTTGGACGAGGCGCTGGGCGAGCTTAGGCGGCTCTACGCGAGGATGAGGACGGAGGGCTCTTGAGTAATGCTATCATGTCATCTTTTTTTTCTTGTTGTGGGCTGCCTATGAGGCACTTGTATGAGCCCTTAAGCTAGAGTGTGGGTGTGTTGGTGATCTCGAACTATCATTGTATCACTACTATGTTGCCGATAAAGCCGGGCCAATGACCTTATTTTTAAAAGTTTTTTTTTTTTGGCTTGTTTCGAAAAACAAAACAAAAAAGCAACACAAGTGACAGAGCTGATAAATTTTGGTCACTACTAGTCTCGCGCCTTCACCGCTCCACCTCGCTGAACGATTCCCTGCATTGTTTACCTCTTTCCACGGAGATCGCTCTGCAGCATCATAAAAACCCCAACTCCCACTTGAACGCAGCACCACTCACCCTCATCTCGCTCATCACTCTCCCAACCAACTCCACAACACCACAGTATCAGCGGGCAGCCATGGGCGGCGCCACGGAGGATTGCTCCTCCGGCTCCGAGACCACCACGTCGTGCTCCGCGGAGGTCCAGGCCTCGCCGCCGTCCACCACCGCCTCGTCGTCCAACTCCAACAAGAATAAGCGGGCGCGCAACGACGGTCGGCACCCGACGTACCGCGGGGTGCGCATGCGGAGCTGGGGCAAGTGGGTGTCGGAGATCCGCGAGCCCCGCAAGAAGTCCCGCATCTGGCTGGGCACCTTCGCCACCGCGGAGATGGCGGCGCGCGCGCACGACGTGGCCGCGCTGGCCATCAAGGGCCGCGCCGCGCACCTCAACTTCCCGGACCTCGCCCACGAGCTCCCGCGCCCCGCCACCGCCGCGCCCAAGGACGTCCAGGCGGCCGCGGCGCTCGCCGCGTCAGCCGACTTCCCGGCCTCCGCCAATGCCGGCGCCGCAGCCGTCAAGAGCCCCGACGGCCCGGAACCGGAAGCCAGCGCGGCCGACTCCGCCTCGCCGCCGCCGCCGGCGCCGGACGCCGGAGACGACGCGCTGTTCGACCTGCCCGACCTGCTCTTCGACCTCCGACAGTGCCCTCCGTCCTGCCAGCTATCGTGCGCTTCTTCGTGGGAGGACGACGACGTAGCTTTCGCCGGCGCCGCCGCCGGCGCGGGCGTGTTCCGCCTCGAGGAGCCGCTGCAGTGGGAATACTAAAACCAGCGTCATCAATCGATCAATCAATCAAACTGTGCCGCTTCCAGCCTCCGGCCCGCCGCATGTACGCTCGCTGGCCGGTAGGAGGGCCTCATTTCATATCCACATTGGACCAGAAATCGTGGTGAAACCAAAAAAGAAATGAACCAAGAAGACCGGCGTCGTCCGCGCGCTTTGCTACATTTAGGAAGCAGAGCATGTACAAAATTAGTAGCTTTTGCTGCCTTTATCGTATTTGCTTTGCTTGGATTGTGGGGCAAGAATATGCTGTGTGCAACAATTAACAGCGGCGCATCTCCTTTTGTTCGTCCCATCGTTTCCTTTCTTCTTTAGGCGCTGCTAGTGGCGCTAAATAAAGGCGCGCGATCGATCGGCCGGGATTTGATGGACTAAACGCGACACGCACGAAATGCTTTAGCTAAAGATCGAGCTTTTAAATTACAGCGATATTCGGCTGGTCTGGTTAGTCCGCTCCTTTCACTCCACTGATCCGGCACAGTGACCCGGCGCGCGGTAATCATGCAGATGTGCTCGTGACGAGAGACTGGCCGGCCAGGTGGGCGCGCGAGGGGGAGGGGCGACGGCGACGGGCGACTGTGCGAAAAGCGGCGGCTTGCGCGGCCGTTGCCCTGTATCGCGCGATCGGTCGCCATCGTCTCTGGCCCCGGCGAGAGCGTGCGCGCGCCGCTCGGCGGTGGAGTGTTTTTGGCTGGACGCGTGGTTTCGTCGGGGAGCCCGTTGGCAGCGATCGTCGCGCGCCGACGACCGTGGCGCATGGGACGGACAGCGGAGTGGTTGAGCGCGCGCGCGGTAGATGGAGTCATGGAGATGGCTCCGTGTCCTGCCGTCGTACCGCGCGCGAGGATAAGGCGAGTCGCCGATACTCCCCGTCGCCGTGCGAGTTATTGCCCGCTGCGCAGTGACGACGGCTTCGATCGTGGAGGACAGCGCGTGCATGCGCAGGAGGCAGCCAGCCAGAGCCCAGAGGTCGTGGAATATAGCTGTACAAGCGTGAGGTGGATGCACCAGGGCGCTGCCACGGACGGACGGACGCGATGGGTGATGGCTGCGGCGTACTGCTAAGCTCTACTCTATTGTCTATTCTAGCTGGAAGTTGCTTGATTTCGGCATTTCATCTTGATGGATCGGTCAGCACTCTGGAGAAGACCAAGCTAGCTTGGAGGACTGGATCCTCGTTTTAGGGTTAAACTCCGGCACTTGCTAGCAACGTGCTCCCTCGAGCATGTAGTTTATCACTTTCTCCACGTAGGGATCGTGTGTAGTTTATAGCTTCGTGTTCAATCGTGGCAAGTGCCGAGTTGCCTGGAGCTGGTCCAGCTACAATATGGTCAACTTCTTTACCCAATACGATAATTTCTATGTGCCGCGTTGATCTGTATCTACTACTATACTCTAAAACTTGTCCATAGTTCAACATTGTTTCGTGCAAGTGTGTGTACTACTACGTACTCACCCGTTACACTATTCTAGGGTTTAGCCAATACCTAGGCATGGGCAGCCCAGCCCGAAAATCCCGGGCCGGGCTTGGGCATCACATATTGGCGATTTAACAATCAGGCCCGGCCCAATGGGCTTTTCTATCCGTGGAACTGTGTGTTTAGTATTGGGGTTTTTGCGGCCTAGCTAGGCGCTTGACCTGCCCCGAGAAATGCCTATGTATGGGTAAAGTCGGACTTTATAAAGTTTGACCTAGTATACAGAGAAAATATCAATGTCTACGATGCCATATAACATGAATATATTTTGCGATGATTCTAGTCAGATTCATTTAATATAGTAATGTGGATACAAAAATTATTGATTTATATTTGATTAGACTTTACAAAGTTTAACTTGGACTAAAATCATAAGACATGTATAATAAACACTAAGGACATGTTTGACTTAAAGGATTTGCTTAAATATTTTGTAGGATTAAACCATAGGAACTCTTCTTATGATGGTTGTGTGATTTGTAGGATATATTCCCATAGAAACTTTTTCTAAGCAATCAGTTGCACTATATTTTGTAGGAAATCAAACATCCACTCATAGCTCTTTTTAAGAATCCTTGTGATAGAATCAAACAAATTTTGATTTATATGAATTTCTATAGAATTGTAGTGCGCATGCCATTGTAATCCTACGTATTTCTCTTCCGTGAATCAAATAGGCCAAGGAGTGCTACTATTCTATGTGAACATTGTTCGATGTATGTACTGCTACTGTGACTACCTTAATGTATGAACGTGGTAGTGTTCAAGGTCATGCCCACTCTTGCCCCATCCTTCGTTTAAATGTATATTTCTAGTTTTAAATCATCGCATGATCGTGGGTCCTAAGCTAAGCCCAGTAATGCTGTTCTGAAAAATTAAATGAAAACAAGAAAACCTCAGGTCTTCGCAGCAATTGATACATGCAAGCTAGCTGTATTACTAGCTACTCCACTATGATATTCTCTACTTTTATTTCTCTGCGTAATATAACAATTCTTAAATACTACGTAAGTTACAAAACCCAAGTTTTCATTTGAATTTTAAAGGTGTTGCATCAGTGATAACGTACAAAAAAGACTTTATGGCCCATAAGAATCAAATGTACTCCACTCTTGCAATAAAACCCAGAAGGATAACATTTTCATTATTTCAAGAGCTTGCAGTAAGCGTCGAAAAATGTGACATGCTAGCAAGCACGCAAGAAACAACAAAACCAAAAAATTGAACATCTAGAAATTCCCAAAAGATAAACTTGACACTTTATTTTTGAGAAACTAAGAAAATACAAGACTAAAACCTTCTAACTATATCAAAGAAAAACCAAACAAAAATAAATTTGGCAGGTTGCCCCTTAAAAGAGCTTTTAAAAATCCATATAGCTAGACTTAAAAACTTGTTTCATAGGTTCATGTACTCATTTCCATAAGTACCATAAGTTCCCAAATTGACATGGTGCGTCAGCCTTTTATATTCTTCCTTGGAAAGTTCTTCTTGTGAAATAATTATAATTTTATATTTTCTTCCTTCATATGAACCATGGCACCTGCAACTTTTAAGAGGGCATGAAAAATAGCATTTCACATCCTTAATAATAATATCCACATGGAAATATGTCATATGCAATTGTACGATAGCATCATCTATTCTATCTAAGGCGTGTTTAATGTAGGAATCAAAAAGATGTAAATTTAAATAGCATTACCTAGATCACATAAGAGAATTGCATCTAAAATGATCAATACTAATTTTTATGATGGGTTCCCATGCATCTAACAAATGCTTAGTACTATATTTTTGAAAACCCCTACTTGGAAGCATTACCAACTTCTGGAGGCCTTTGTAACATAGCATTAATTTAAAGTAAGGTAAAATCATCAAAGTCAACAACGGGACCTAAAGGACTACCATCCATATTAATAGAATAAATTTATATTATTGTAGCACAAGAATCAATCTTAGTAATACTAGAGCTCACTAACATCCCAAGAGTTTTATGTGTTTTGTTATAGCTTCATAAAAAATATTTTATTGCCTCTTCAAGTGCTCCTTGAGTTTGAACAAACATTTTAATGTAAAATACATCTCTAGATAAAATTTCTACTCTCTAAAACATAATATTATTTTTTCGGTATTAGCAATGAACTCTTTATTTACCTCCTTTAGAGTAGAAATAAAAGATCTAATGATAGTTTATGATTGTTGGAAACATTAATGTCACTATTGAAATTATTTGGAACATACATTGGACTAGCATAACTATTATCGAAGTTGTTTGTATAAGCAATGTTGCTGAAAATATTTCTAATGAAGTTCACATCAATAGTTTCACCAATATTTTCAGCAAGCTGACTTGAAGGAATACCATCAACATTGTGTTTAGCAAGCATAGTAATTTAAATCAATTTCAACATTGAGAGAATCGACTTCCTCAACTAAATTCACCTTTTTGGTTGAAGGATAAATTTCTAATTGTACCATTGAAAGTATTCTAGTCTTCATGATCAGTTTTGGTCACATAGTCACCACCTACAGGTTAATTAAGCATACTATGTGACATATAAAAGTGTACCATTATAAAAAAAAGGTTGTGGGCTGTCTGGTCGCAAACACAATGGGAAGGACAACATCCAAGACTAATCTTAATTATTTCCCAAGCACAAGCTAAGTGCTCATTCTAAATTTTATTATAATCAAGGGCGCATAAGAAGAGACGAAGTTGCCAGCGGCTTAGACAATGGTGATAGCCAAGAGGGGGTGCATGATGGTGAAAGGAATGGAGGCATGCCTGCTTGCCCTCCTACTCCAATCCAAGTGTTGAAGAAGATAGGAAGCATGATGGACATTAACCCAGTAGACATTGCAGTGGAAAAGCTTGTTGTTGTTCCTCACGCTGATGACAAGGTTGCAAATGTTTCCAATGATGAGTAATGTGAGAAGTTTGCAATGGAGTTGGTGTAATCCTTATCTCTGCTTCTTTTGGTCTATAATAAGATTTCCTGGCACTTTATTATGGGGGCTGATTATGTCAGTCCTTTTTCATGCACTATCATTTGGTACTTTTAATGGACTACAATATTAATTATCTTGTAGGAAAGATCTTGTGCTGGAATATAAGAGCCTTCAATTTTTATGATAAACAAATGTCCCTTAAAAAATTGAATGAAAGTGGATGTGCGGTCGCTTTTATTCAGGAGACATAGAAGCATTCTTTTGATAGAAATTTTATTAAAGCCTGTTGTCCAAAACTGTTTGATAATTTTTCTTGTGTCCCATTTGTGGGTGCATCAGGAGTAATTTTAGTGGTGTTAAATTTGAAAATATTTCATGGGTTGCTAGTGTAGATTAAAAGTTTTGGTATGATTACTTCTTTTGCATCGGCCATATTGGTCAGAAATGGACGCTAGTCACGGTCTATGGATTTTTCTGGTGAAAATAGATATTTATTCGTGCAGTGGCTATATGACATTGATATTCCTCATGATAATAGAAGCAGGTGTGGCGGGGATGCAAATGGTATGTTCTTATTTAATGAAAAATTTGACCATTTGGGAAAGTAAGATCTTTCACTTGGTCAAATATGCAGCAAAACCCTCTTATGGAGAAACTTGAGTTGTTCTTCACTGGTGCCAACTAGATTTCTTCGTATACAAATACTTATGTTCATGATACGTTGCAAACGTATCTATACTTTTTGATGTTCCATGCTTGTTTTACACCAATTTCTGTATGTTTTGCTCACACTTCGTTGCACTTTTATATATTTTCCGGCACTAACCTATTAACAAGATGCCATAGTGTCAGTTCTATGTTTTCTGTTGTTTTGTATTTCAGAAAAGTTGTACAGGAAATATTCTCGGAATTAGTCGAAACAAAAGCCAAAGTCAATATTTTTTTGTAACGAAGACAGGGTCTAGAGGGGGGTCGAAAAAAGGCAGCAGAGCGGCCAGACCACACCTAGGCGCGGCCTGGCCCTGGCCCGCGCCTAGGGGTGGTGTGGGCCCCCCTTGGCCTCCACCGACCTCTCCCTTCCGCCTATAAGAAGCCTCCCGACGCGTGAAATCTGAATCAACCAGCCTCCGCCCATGAAAAGCTTCGTAGCTCCGCCGCTGTCGCAGACAAGATTTAGGGGACAGAAGTCTCTGTTTCAGCACCCTCTCGGGACGGGGACTTGCCCCCGGAGCCATCTCCATCGAGTCCACCACCTTCTCCATCGCCGTTGCTGACTCCCACGATGAGGAGTGAGTAGTTCTCCCCCGAGGATGAGGGCTTTACCGGTAGCTATGTGGTCTATCTATCTCTCCATGTATGATCTTTATTTGATCATGAGCTTTGTAATCTAGTTGAATAAGTAGATGTTATTCTTCAACTATTGTGCTACTCAAGTGGTTTTATTATGTGATCTCCGAGGACACCTTGTCCAACAGTGTGAAGGTGACAATGTCCACACCGTGTTTGTTTCTTAAGCTTAATTTATAGAAATACTTATGAATTGTGGTGACTAGTTAGTACCATCTTTGTATGCTCAAAGTGACAGCATGGGGTGTTCATAGATTGGAAATGCGAACTTTAAGGAGTGCTTATGCATCCCTACATAGTGAATTTGTGTTTATTATCAAACCGGAGAGTGGTTCAGAGTAGCATAGTGAAGTGATAATATCTATGTATTCAATTATGGTATCATTGTTGAGAGTGACCACTAGTGAAAGTATGATCCCTAGGCCTTGTTTCCAAGCATTGAAACACCGTTTACAACCAGTTCTGCTACATGTTTGCTTGCTACCATTTTTATTTCAGATTGCATTTACCACTCATAATTATCCATATTACTTGTATTTCACTATCTCTTCGCCGAACTAGTGCACCTATACACCTGACAAGTGTATTGGGTGTGTTGGGGACACAAGAGACTTCTTGTATCGTAATTGCAGGGTTGCTTGAGAAGGATATCTTTGACCTCTACCTCCCCGAGTTCGATAAACCTTGGGTGATCCACTTAAGGGAAACTTGCTGCTGTTCTACAAACCTCTGCACTTGGAGGCCCAACATTGTCTACAAGAATAGATGCGCGCGTAGACATCAGTCCACCCTTTAGCAAAATCAACCTCAGATTATGTGGCTCGTGTGGGCAGTGTTGATATGGTTATTCCCAACGCTAATTTTTTCCAGGTTTGATAATTTTTGGACTAAGCAATCAGGCTTCTTTGATTGTGTGAAGAAAGTGTGGCCCAAAGAGACCCGGGCAGTGTCAAAAACACTTGGTTTTTCAGAAAATTTCAAAGCTCTTCGATATGTTTTAAAGAAATGGAGACTGACATTGTCCAATCTTAAGTTGCTCATTGCCAAATGTAATATGGCGATTGTCTTATTTGATGAATTAGAGGAGGAGAGTGATTTGTTAATACCTGAACCTAACTTCAGGAAAATAGTTAAGTTGTGTTATGAGAAGATTCTTAGAGCTCACCATTTGTATTAGAAAAACGGTGTACTATTTGGTGGATCAATCTTGGTGAAGAGAATTTGAAAGTATTCCATGCAAAGGAGACAGAGAGGTATGATGCAAATGATATTTGTAGATTCAATTGCCCGATGGGAACGCTGTGCATGATCATGATGAGATTGTTGCTGCGGCATGGTCTTGTTATAAGGAAAGGCTAAGAACATCTAATGGAATATCTATGTAGAATTATGCAGTAGGTGGATGGGTTGGATGAATTGGTTGCCCCTTTTTGTACTGAATAGATAGATGACATAGTTAAGTGCACGCGTGTGGACAAAACTCATGGTCCGGATGGCTTTAGTCGTTTATTTCTGAAGAAGTGTTGGGGAATTGTAAAAAAGAATTTGTATGTTGTAGCTCATGATTTTTACCATGGTGTGGTGTCACTTGATAATATCAATTCTTCCTTTATTACTATGGTGCCTGATGACCCACAAGTATAGGGGATCTCAACAGTATTTGAGGGAAGTAAAACCCAAATTTATTGATTCGCCACAAGGGGAGCCAAAGAATATTTATAAGTTTTAACAGATGAGTTGTCAATTCACCTGCACCTGGAAATAGACTTGCTCGCAACAGTTTATCAGTGGTAACAGTTTTATAGCAAGTAGTAGTGAAGTAACAGCAGAGAGCTAAATAAAAATAGCAAAAGAGCGATGATTGCAGTAGACAACAGATTAAAATACAGTAGGCACATGGATGGATGAACGGGCGTTGCATGAATGAGAGAGTCCATATAATAGCAAGACATAGGGATTGCAAGTAATAATGATATAAGCATCCTAGTATAAAATAACCATAGGCCTTCGTTCCTATTTAGTCGTGCGTGCTCGCAATGAGAAACTTGCACGACATCTTTTGTCCTACCAGCCCGTTGCAGCGGGGCCTCGAGTAAAACTACTGGTAATTAAGGTACTCCTTTAATAGAGTACCGGAGCAAAGCATTAACACTCCGTGAACACACGTGATCCTCACATCATAGCCATCCCCTCTGGTTATCCCAATTTCTGTCACTTTGGGGCCACAAGTTCCGGACAACAATATATGTATACAACTTGCAGATATGATAAAAAAAACAATAATTATCCTCATGAATCAATAACATGTTCATATCTGAGATCATGGCACTCGGGCCCAAAGTGACAAGCATTAAGCATATCGAGTTGCAACAAATTTCAAATATACTAACAATGGATACTAGGCACTATGCCAATAACAATCTTATAGCTATTACATGACCAATCTCATCCAATCCCTACCATCCCCTACAACCTACAACGTGGAATTACTCACACATGGATGGGGATATCATGGATGGTTGATGGAGAGGCGTCGGTGATGACGATGATCTCCTCCAAATCCCTGTCCCGGCAGGGTGCCAGAACGGAGTTTCTGGTCCTAGATTGGGGTTTCTGGTGACGACGGAGCTGCGAAACTCTTTCTAGAAAAACGTCGAACCCCCCGGTATTTTCAGGTCAGGGACTTTATATAGTGCGAAGGAGAGGTTGAGGGGTTGGCCGAGGCGGCCATACCACCCCTAGGCGCGGCCAAGCCTGGCCCGCGCCTAGGGCAGGTGTCGGCCCCTCGTGGGCCCCCTCCGTCTCGTCTTCTGGCTCTGTAAGTCTTCGGGTGAAATATGGATTTTACGATATTTTCTAGGAATTTTCCTGAAAGTTGGATTTCTGCACAAAAACGAGACACCAGAGCAATTCTGCTGAAAACAACATTATTCCGCGTTAGTTGTATTCAAAACACACAAGATAGAGGGCAAACAACATCAAAAGTGTTCGGGAAAGTAGATACGTTTTGGGCGTATCAACTCTCCCTGAGCTTAGCTTATTGCTTGTCCTCAAGCAATTCAGTGACAACTGAGTGCGATAATAGAAACTTTCATGAACCTATTTGCTTCATATGATGTATATATTCTCATTACATGATCAAATGCTTAGGCAATTCATAATAAGAAGCATGCAACTAAGGATACTCAATAGTTATGCAAGCTATGAAAAAATATCAACACAGTAATAAACAACATGAAACATAAGTGTCTGCAGGATTGCAATGTTCATAATATGATATGATAAAGTGGTATCTCGCTTGCCCTATTTGTGTAGCAAAACATAAATGCAGTGGCACCTCTGAAGTTCAAGACAAGACTAGAAGTAAAAAATATCGAAAGATTCAAGCATCACAGTTATACCACAATTAATCTTACTCTGGGACAAGCACATTAAACTAAGAATGACAACTATGCTTTCAAGAAAGTGGTCGAAGAACGGATGGTGACTCAACATAAAAGTAAGAGATTGGCCCTACGCAGAGGGAAGTAAGATTGCTCATTTGCTAGAGCTTTTCATTTCAAATGCAATAGGAGTGTTGAAAGTATATATATTTTGAGAGGTATATATGTCTATGTCAACGATTAGCATTAAATGATTTATCATCCCTTCATATAGTGACCTCAAGAGCGGCTCCCATGTAGTTCTCCAATGCACACCATTATTTAGGATCTCTCCAGTACATAATATGCGGAGCAGTGTTTATTTATTTGTTTATTTTATATTTTGTTTGGGATGGGCACCCAGCGCCTTACTCTTTTTGCAATATTATGGACCAGCACATTATGCATTCTAGTCGCGGTATGAAGTCATGAAAGGACAATAAAGCACTTAATACTTCCTCATGAGCTAAAACAAAACACAAAACGAGTTGTAATTTTGACGGTTTAAAGGTAGCACACAAGCAATTCACTTTGGAGTGGCAGTGAAATATCACATATAGGTATGGATGGTGGACACAATTGGCACTTTGGTTTTTAGTGGTTCGCTGCACGAGTAGAGCTCATAATCGGTACAACTGAAGGCTAGCAATAGACTGGGAAGCGACAATGAAGAAAACAGTAGTTGTCATAATCATGCTTGCGACAGATAAAATTAACGGAAGCATAAAAATAATACAAGAACTTCGAGGCAAGATAAATCATCGAGGCTTAATTGAATTTTGTTTTAGTCTTATGCATGCTTCAGCATGTGCCAAGTCTATTCAAATGAAGCATCCAGAGGAGGATACCACAATGTCATACTGCGGCTATATTTTGAGTGTTCTCTCCATCTAAGCATGAGAAAAGGTTTAGTGGGTGCATTTGGTTCTATTTACGTGATTTCACCCACACCTTACAAGTTGCAACACCCTTTGATATCCCTGACTCAAAACTAAAAGAAATTTCAAAACTGTCTTCAGTCTTTTCAGCTTTTGTGGAGTTGCTCATCGTCTTGTGCTATTCATGGAATTTACCTAATACACTTAACAAATGGTAAGAAAATATTGTTGTAAACAAACAATCAAAACAAACTTAAGGAGGGAAATGTCCTTTCACCCATAATCCCACCATGTACTTCATGCATTTTTCCCCAAATTACAAAAATACTAAATGTTTTAATCAGGTGTCCAATTTAGAATCGGTTTCAGTATTCTCTTAGTCTCAACAAGCTATTCGCAACAAGATCAATGTTGAATATTCTTTCAAAAAAGATTGTTCAAATAACTGGAATAATGGAACTATTACAATATTTACCAAAACCTTTCCTACGTTTGGTTTTATTATTTTTTAGAACTTTCATACATGTTAAAGTGAAGTAATATCGTGGCGCAAGTTTCAGTCATGACCACGAGAAAAACGAGTGGAACCTTTGTGGAACTTGTTTGAAACACATGCCCGGTGTGAAACATGTATAATTTGGGTAGATTTTAAGTTTTTTTGGGTAAATTATCAAGTATTTATCTAATTAATTTAATCAATCTAATGAAATGGATTCAACTATTGTTATCACCATATTTTAACCGGATCAAGAGATGGGCCGTAATTGAGATGGGCTTGTAGGATATACACGTGGAGTATCTCTGAATCGGCCTCGTGTGTGAATTTGGGCTGAATTGCCCGTGTATCTGTACATTATGGTAGATTGCATCTTAGTTTAGAATTAAGAGATAGAGTTTAGCTCGTACACGGTTAGGTGTATTTCCAAGATAGAAAGTCCACTGGACTATAAATATGTACCTAGGGTTATTGAGAATGGAGGACGATCACGTTCACAACAAACACAATCCAGGCGCATCGCCACCCCTTGAGGGTTTCTTCCGGTAAGCGTCATGCTGCCTAGATTGCATCTTGCGATCTAGGCAGTATCTGTTTATTCGTTATTTGGTGTTGCTCGTACTGAAGCCTTTTTGATGGCGAGTAACACTGTTTATCGTAGATGTTTTAGGGCCTGCATAGATGCTTTTCTAATACGTTTATCTAGCTGTGCTGCCCTTGAATATCTAGCTGTCCTTACACCTATTTTAGGTGTAAGGGCAGCATCTTGCTTTATCCTTGTTTAGTAGATTCGATCTGTTATAGTTGTCCTTGTTCTTCAAGGATTAGTTTGATATCCGTATGGTTAGGCCTTGCAAACGGGTTGAACGATCCAGTAGTGTAGGTGCGGTTTGCCGATCCAAAAAGGGATGTTCCGGGAATCGACTCCGTGTTGGTTTTTAGGCCTCGCTTTGGGTCAGTTTGCTGTTATCTTTCGTATTGCTGTGCTCAACTACGTGTAGGATGTTCCGGTATGCGGTGAAACCCTAAACTGTCGAGATTGATTTAGCTAGCATTGATAAAGGAACCCCCATGTTATTGCATCCATTATGAACCATAATCACCTCTTTGAGCCGATTCACAGTGGTAACCCGAGAGCCGATCGAGGCTCATTTAATGTTTACGTGTCTACCATGCAGAAACTAATTGAAGCAATCCAACACCTCCCCGACTGGTATAGGTTAGTGGCACGCCTTGCAACCGTCAGATGTGCCGAGCATTGCGTCCGTCGCCCAGGGACCAGGGCTCACCGCCCTGGAGCCTCCTCCGGTTCTACGTGTTGCCCGTCGCTCGCCGGTGGTTTTGGCAAAACATTCTCGCACACCCGGTGGGACACTCTACAACAACGGCGTCAACATCTGCAACTAAGATGGCGGACGCACCAGTCACATACGAAGAACTCACTGAGGATCACAAGAAGAATTATGATGCGCTCAAATCTCAGTTCGAAGCCGATCTCATCGGCTCTTTCGAGAGAACCCATTCACATGGCATCGTGGAAGGGATTCTCACCCGAAGGCGTTTCTTGACGGTAGACCGGTCTCTCCCTTCGTAGGAACGCACCAGAGCTCGCACAGAAGTCAATTACATGGTGGCTCATTCTATGCACCGTTATTCCGAGAGCTGCTGAACTTGCTGGAGCGCGTTGCGGTGCGCGTGGTTCAAGAAATCATGAAGCATCGGTATTCTCCGTCAAGACCTACCCTAGGGACTCACCAGGGAGAGATACTGCTCCACACCAGACCGCAACTGCCGTTCACGCTTGCCGCCCTGGCAATAGGCTTCACCTGCATACGCTGCTTACAAGGTTGGAGGCGATCCCGAGATTGCCAATTCCCCTGTATGAGCCGTCCAAAGAAATCCCACATGGATACGTGTGCACATACGTGTCTCTGATTGCAACAACTTCACGCGCACAAACCAGATTGCAGAGCAAGATTTGCAGGAGGAAGTTCTCGGAGGATGCCGATAAACAGCGTGGCTAGCTAAATATGCCACCGAACGAGTCATGAAAGCTCAACCTCCAGCTCATACCATGGAACAAATCAGCACCGTCTTGAGAGACCAATTTGGCATCCCGCCAAAGAGGAGAACAATGCTATTCCAAGCCGTACCCTAATGAATATGATTTGATTCCACCGCCACCTAATTATCGGCTCCCCGAGTTCTCAAAGTGGTCAGAAAGATCTAGCTCAATTGAGCATGTGAGCCGATATTTGGCACAACCGGCATGATCTCCGCACGACCCGTTACGGTGAGATTTTTCGCGCAGCTCTCACTGGACCAACTGGTGGTACACCTGTTGCCACCAGATTCAGTCCGAGCAATTCGAAGAGAAGTTTCACGTGCAATATCACCTGAGGCTACCGAGGCTGGTATTGCCGATCCGACGCAGACACGGCGTAAGTGAGAGAAACGGTGTCGTAGTACATTCACGCTTCAGACTCGTCAGAACCGTTGTTATTCGGTTCGTTTGAATGAAAAGGAAGTAGTCGAGCTGGCAGCTGATGACCCACAAGTATAGGGGATCGCAACAGTCTTCAGGGAAGTATTACCCAATTTATTGATTCGACACAAGGGGAGACAAAGAATACTTGTAAGCCTTAACAACAGTTGTCAATTCAGCCGCACTGAAATGACTTGCTCGCAAGAGTTTATCACAGGTAACAGCTTTATAGAAAGAGGAATAGTAAAATAACAAAGAAGCGGTGAAATAAAGACAGCGGTAGTGATTATAGTAAATAACAGGATTAAAATACTGTAGGCACAGGGACGGATTAACGGCGTTGCATGGATGAGAGAAACTCATATAACAATCAAAGCATGGGCATTTGCAGATAATAATAAAACGGTATCCAAGTACTAATCAATCAATAGGCATGTGTTCCATATTTAGTTCGTGCTTCGTAATGAGAAACTTGCACAACATCTTTTGTCCTACCACCGGGGCAGCCTGGCTCTAGGGAAATTACTGAAATTAAGGTACTCCTTTTAATAGAGTACCGAGCAAAGCATCCCCCCGTGAACACATGTGATCCTCACATCACTACTATTCCTCCTCCGATTTCTGTCACTGGGGCCATTGGTTCCGGACAGCGACATGTGTATACAACTTTGCAAAAGATCATAAACAATGAATATCTTCATGAATCAATAACATGTTCGATCTGAGATCATGGCACTCGCCCTAGTGACAAGCATTAAGCATAACAAGTTGCACAATATCATAAAAGTGACATCTACGATACTAGGCACTATGCCCCAACAATCTTATGACTATTACATGACCAATCTCATCCAATCCCTACCATCCCCTTCAGCTACAATGGGGATTACTCACACATGGATGGGGGAAACATGGCTGGTCGATGGAGAGGCGTTGGCGGTGATGGCGTCGAAGATCTCCTTCCACCTCGTCCCGGGAGTGCCGTAACGGAGACTTCTGGCTCCCGAGACGGAGTTTCGCGATGTGGCGGCTCTCCGAGGGTTTCCGACTTCGACTTTCCGTGCGTTTTGGTCGAGGGCGATAAGAACCGAAGGAGGGCGCGGGGGCCAGCCGAGGGCCACACACTAGGGCCGCGCCCCCCCCCTGGGCCCGCGCCGGCCTAGTGTGTGGGGCCTCGTGCCCCCACCTGGCTGCCCTTCTGGCTCCGTGAGTCTTCCGGGAAAATAGGCCTTCAGAGCAATCCGAGGTTTTTCCCCAAAGCTGATTCCTCGCACAAATGAGACACTAGAGCAATTTTCAAACAAGTCCTGTGTTAGTTGTATCCAAAATGCACAAATTAGAGGCAAAACAATAGCAAAGTAAGTTCGGAAAGTAGATACGTTTGACGATCAACTCCCCCAAGCTTAGCTTATTGTTTGTCCTCAAGCAATAATAACAATCGAGTTGGTAAAAGAACTTTCACAACACATTTGCTCATATGATGTATATATTCTCATGCTATGGCTAATACTTAGCAGTTATAATGAGATACATGCAAATAAGATCATCCAACAGCTATGTCAATCATGGAGAGGTACCAACAATTAATAATAAGCATCATGAATCATGTATATAAGCAAGATTGCAATGTTCATAAGAGAATATGATAAAGTGGTATCTCGCTTGCCCGTATTTGATCGGCCAAACACAATGTCTGCACCTCCGAGTTCATTGAAAGACTAGAAGTAGTGATTATCAAAGATAAAAGCATCAAAGTTATACCACAATCAATCATATTTTTGAGACAAGATATTATACTAAGAACGACAATTGTGCTTTCAAGATAGTGCTCAAAGAAAGAATGAGACACAACATAAAAGTAAAAGATTGACCCTTCGTAGAGGGAAGCAAGGATTAACATGCGCTAGAGCTTTTCCTTTTAAAATAGGAGTAAAATTATTTTGAGAATTGCTTGTTGTTGTCGAATGGTAATGGGCACACTAACTACCTCATCAACCGACTCCCAAGAGCGGCTCCCATGAATTATTTGCATGTTTATGCGGCACTCCTTCCAACCTTTCTTAACAAACCATGGCTCCAATCCTCGTGCCTGCCAACAATCACATACCATGAAGGAGTGCCTCTTTTTTTAAGTTTTTATTATGATGATGACACTCCCAACCTTGCTTACACAAGCTATGTGATACGCTCCAAACATCGATAATTTCTTATGTTCCACGCTACTTATTGATGATACCTACATGTTTTATGCACATTATATGTCGTATTTACGCATTTTCCGGAACTAACCTATTAACAAGATGCCGAAGAGCCTGTTGCTGTGTTTTTGTGGGTAATCAGTAAGGAAATATTCTCGGAATTGGACGAATCACCGCCCAGGGTCCTATTTTTAGAAAGCTTCCGTAGACCGAAGGAGAGTCGGTGGGCCACGAGGTGGCGACAACATGGGCGGCGCGTGGGCCCCGGCCGCGCCGACCTATGGTGTGGGCCCCGTGCCGCCTCTTGACCTGCCCTTCCGCCTACAAATAGCCTCCGTCGCGAAACCCCCCACCGAGAGCCACGATACGAAAACCTTCCAGAGACGCGCCGCCGCGAATCCCATCTCGGGGATCCAGAGATCGCCTCCGCACCCTGTCGGAGAGGGGATTCTCTCCCGGAGGACCCCACACCGCCATGGTCGCCTCCGAGTGATGAGTGAGTAGTCCACCCCTGGACTATGGGTCCAGCGTAGCTAGATGGTCGTCTTCTCCCTAATTGTGCTTCATTGTTGGATCTTTGTGAGCTGCCTAACATGACTAAGATCATCTATCTGTAATACTATATGTTGTGTTTGTCGTGATCCATGGATAGAGAATACTGTTATGGTGATTATCAATCTATTGTTTATGTGTTGTTTATGATCTTGCATGCTCTCCGTTATTAGTAGAGGCTCTGGCCAAGTTTTTACTCTTAACCCAAGAGGAGTATTTATGCTCATAGTGGGTTCATGCCTTCATTGACACCGTGGGGATGCTGATGAAGTTTTGATGTAGATGTGTTGTTGCTACCAGGGATAAAACATTGATTCTATGTCTAAGGATGTAGTTGTCTGATACGTCTCCGCACCATATTTAATGTAATTGTCTGTTGCTTTGCAACTTAATACCTGAAGGGCGGATTATAACCTAAAGGTGGACTTTTTAGGCATAGATGCTTGATGGAGGGCCATGTACTTTGTCGTAATGCCCGAACTAAATCTCACTATATTTATCACATCATATGCATTGTTATGCCCTTCTCTATTTGTCAATTGCCCGACTGTAATTTGTTCACCTCAACATGCTTTTATCTATGGGAGAGACACCTCTAGTGCTGTGGAACTCGGTCCTATTCTTTACATCGCATACAATCTACTGCAATACTTGTTTTAATTTTTTCAAACAATCATCTTCCACACAATACGTTAATCCTTTTGTTGCTAGCCGGCAGATTGGACAACCTCACTGCTTTCGTTAGCAAAGTACTTGGGTTGTGTTGTGCAGGTTCCACGTTGGCGCCGAATCCCTGTTGTTGCGCCGCATCACATTTCGCGCCACCATCAACCTTCAACGTGCTTCTTGGCTCCTCCCGGTTCGATAAACCTTGGTTTCTTTTTCTGAGGGAAAACCTTGCTGCTGGCGCATCATACCTTCCTCTGGGGTTTCCCAACGAACGTGTGAGTTACACGCCATCAAGCTCTTCTGGCGCCGTTGTTTGGGAGATCAAGACACGCTGTAGGGAGGTTCCACTTCTCAATCTCTTTACTTTGTTTTTGTCTTGTTTATTTTATTTACTACTTTGTTTGCTGCACTTACAAAAAACACAATAAAAATTAGTTGCTAGTTTTACTTTATTTACTGTCTTGCTCTCTATATCAAAAACACAAAAATTAGTCACTTGTCTTTGCTTAGTTTACTTTATTACTATTAAAATGAATAATCCTGGTTGAAGTTCGTTCTTTTAAGCAACGAGGGGGAAAGTTTTAAAGATGCTTGGTATAGAATTAGTAAAGCTCATCGGTGCATTAAGAAACACTTCACCGCTATCCTTCTTAAACTTTTTTGTTGGTTTATCTAGTTGGAATAGCATGTTCTTGATACTCTTTCTGGGGGTAATTTCCTAGTACTCCCGCTTTAGAAGCTAGTTGCATCATTGAGAGTCTAGTTGGAATACCACCTGTTAATGAAGTTAAAATTGAAATCTCTCTTGAGGATGTTATGAAAAGATTGGAAACCATAGAGAAAATTTTCCAAGTATCGAAACTAAAATTGGAAATGTTATTGAGAACCGATGAACTTGATAATCCCTTTGTGGAGGAATTGATGAAAGAATTAGTGTCCTAGAACTTGTGTTGTCCATGATAATCAAAACTCAATAGGATTGATGAACTTGAAAAAGCTTTGGGAACCTTGGTCAACCTTTTCTTTTCTCAAGTATAATGAGAAAGCTTATGTGGGTAAAGAGCAAAATTCATGTATGCCTCCAAAGTGCCTAAACAAAAGAATTATTATAGGCCTAAAATTGCTAAAACCCTTAGAGCACCACCATAGAAAATTTAGATAATGGAGCACCTAAAGTACCCTCTCCAACAAGTTGTGTTTGCAAGAAAAATAATGTTGATGCTCCTACTCTTGATAATACTTGAATTGCACTTTCTGCCTAGTCGAAAGGCGTTAAAGAAAAGCGCTTTATGGGAGACAACCCATGTTTTTACTACAAACATTTTGTTTTATATTTGAGTCTTGAAGTTGTTTACTACTGTAGCAACTCTCCTTATCTTAGTTGTTTGATTGCAGTTTTAAGTGTTAAAGTTGATGTTATATTTGGATCGCTGCGCAGAAACATTGCTGTCTTTCACGAATTCTGGCATAAGTCTCTCGAAAAATTAAAAAATCTGCAAAATTACGAGCGTGATCCTTTGATATGTACGCAACTTTCATTAGTTTTGGTTTTTCCATTTGAGCGCAAGTCTAGTGCCCTTTCAGGTTCGTCTTTACGGACGGACTGTTTTGCTTTTGACAGATTCTGCCTTTTATTTCGTACTGCCGCTTTTGCTTGTTGGATGAATTTCCTTGATCCATTAATGTCCAAAGAGTTTGTAGCTTTGTGAAGTGTTAAGAATGATTGTGTCACCCTCTGAATATGTGAATTTTTAATTGTGCACTAACCTCTAATGAGTTTGCTTGAAGCCTGGTGAAGGAAGTTTTCAAGGGTCAAGAGAGGATAATGATATACTAAGATCACAAGAAGAGTGAAAAGTTCAAGCTTGGGGATGCCCCCGTGTTTCATCCCTGCATATTTTAAGAAGACTCAAGCGTCTAATCTTGGGGATGCCCAAGGCATCCCCTTCTTCATCAACAACATCATCGTGTTCCTCCCGAAACTATATTTTTATTCAAATACATCTTGTGTTCTTTGCTTGGAGCGCCGGGCTTGCTTTGTTTTTTGTTTTTGTTTGAATAAAATGGATCCAGCATTCATGGGAGTGAGATACGCTCCGCTGTTGCATACATGGACAAATATGTCCTTAGGCTTTACTCATAATGTCTTATGCGAAGGTTGAAATTTCTTCGTTAAATTGTTATATGGTTAAAATTGAAATGCTACTTGTAGTAATTCTAAAATGTCTTGGATAATGTGATACTTTGCAATTGTTGTGCTCATGCTAAGCTCTTGCATCATATACTTGCACTCACTAATGAAGAAATACATAGAGCTTGCTAAAATTTGGTTTGCATATTTGCCCTCTAAGGTCTAGATAATTTCTAGTATTGGAGTTTTGAACAACAAGGAAGACTTTTGTAGAGTCTTATAATGTTTACAATATGTCTTTTATGTGAGTTTTTCTCGCACCGGTTCATCCTTGAGTTTGCTTCAAATAACCTTGCTAGCCTAAGCCTTGTATCGAGAGGGAATACTTCTCATGCATCCAAAATCCTTGAGCCAACCACTATGCCATCAGTCCACCATACCTACCTACTACATGGTATTCTCTGCGCTATTCCAAAGTAAATTGCTTGAGGCTCCAAATTCCATCATTCACCTTTGCAATATAGCTCATGGGACAAAATAGCTCTGAATATTGTGTATTGAATATGTACTTATGCACTTTATCTCTTATTGTTGCTTGTTGTGCGATAACCATGCTTCGGGGACGCCATCAACTATTCTTTGTTGAATATCGTATGAGTTGCTATGCATGTCCGTCTTGTCTAAGTAAGAGAGATCTACCACCTTAATGGTTGGAGCATGCATATTGTTAGAGAAGAACATTGGGTCACTAACCAAAGCCATGAATCATGGTGGAAGTTTCAGCTGGACATATATCCTCAATCTCATATGAGAACATTAACTTGCCACATGCTTATGCATTAAAGAGGAGTCCATTATCTGCTGTCCATGTTGTCCCGTATGGATGTCTAGTTGAGAATAATCAAAAGCAGAAATCCAAATGCGCGAGCTTTCTCCTTAGACCTTGTACACGCAGGCATGGAAGTACCCCTTTGTGACACTTGGTTCAAACATGTGTATTGCGATATCCGCTAGTCCAAGCTGATTAGGACAAGGTGCAAGAATACTAGTATACCATGCATGAGGCTTGCAACTTGTAAGATATAATTTACATAACTCATATGCTTTATTACTACCGTTGACAAAATTGTTTCATGTTTCTCAAAATAAAAGCTCTAGCACAAATATAGCAATCGTAGCTCCTCTTTGAAGGACCTTTTACTTTTATGTTGAGTCCGTTTTACCTATCTCTCTCCACCTCAAGAAGCAAACACTTGTGTGAACTACGCATTGATTCTACATACTTGCATATTGCACTTGATATATTACTTTACATTGACACTATCCATGAGATATACATGTTATAAGTTGAAAGAAACCAATAAACTTAATCTTCCTTTGTGTTGCTTCAACACCTTTCACTACAAGATATTTTTTTATGAGTTAACTCTTATGCAAGACTTATTGATGCTTGTCTTGAAGTACTATTCACGAAAAGTCTTTGCTTTATGATTCATTTGTTTACTCATGTCATTACCATTGTTTTGATCGTAGCATTCATTACATATGTTTACAAATAGTATGATCACGGTTATGATGGCATGTCACTTCAGAAATTATCTTTGTTATCGCTACTGCCGACGGTGCGTAACTAAGCTTGGGGATGCCGATACGCCTCCAACGTATCGATAATTTCTTATGCTCCATGCTACATTATTGATGATATCTACATGTTTTATACACATTATATGTCGATACGCATTTTCTCGCACTAACCTATTACCAAAAGATGTCAAGAGCCAGCTGTCAAGTTACCGCTTTTGGTTTCCGTAAACTTA